>LPNX010966506.1:481206-538411 GCA_001517045.1 Pseudotsuga menziesii
TGAGCATGCAAAGATTTCTAGATAGATGGAGCTCTATAGGATGTCAGGTGGCACTTTTGGCTATGACATGGCTGTCCAGGATAGAACCACAAGGATGCCAGGTACAATTTGTTTAAAACTTTCAATTTTTGATCTCTTAGATTCTTAATTAATTACCCTTTCATTTCTATGTTTTTTACTTGGTAAAAATTTAATACATTGTAATTTGTAATTTGAATTTTGTCTTACCGTTTACCTTCCTTGTTTTCTTTGTAGATGTGTGGTGGACTAACTATGGTCGCAGAGTCCCAAAGTTGCAAAAACTTGCCATTAGAGTGCTAAGTCAAAGTTGCAGCTCATCAGGGTGTGAGCGCAATTGGAGTGTCTTTGAGAAGATACACTCCAAGAAGCGCAGAAGGTTAGAATTTTCAATTTAGAAATGTTAAAGTTTAAACTTAAATTTATAATCTTTGCTTCTTTATAATTTTATTAATTTTAAATACAATTTATTACAATTTTGAATTTGAATTTATCATCATTTATCACCCCCTAACTATGGATCTAATACTAATGCAGGTTACTTTCTCAGCGCCTTAATGACATGGTTTATGTCTACTACAATCTAAGGTTGCAGGCGAAACAAATTGAGAAAGTGCCCAATTCAGATGCCATTTCATTGGATGACATTGACACTACCAGCAAATGGAGGGTGGAGACGGAGGATCCTGTGATGGACGAGGCACCTGAATGGTTGGAGGAAGAGGATGATGATGATGCAGATCCGTCGGAGGAGGAGGGGGAAGAGGGGGATGTTGATGTTCCACTTTCAGAGGATGACTATGACTATGAGGACATTGAGGAGGAGGTTGATACTCATTTGCAGCGCCAACCAACTCCAATGCCACCACCTCCACAGAGTCATACAGTTGGGACTGGGAGGAGACAACTCACATTCACCTCCCCCTCATCCACAACATCTACTCGAGCAGTTGAAGGTTCTAGTTCCACCCTAGGCTCATTTGGACCACCTCCACGACCACCTATTGCTTCTAGAGGAAGAGTGGTGCCAGTGCCCTTGACCCGTGAAAGGGGTAGATTGATTAGAGGATCATCCTCAGGGAGTCGATGACTTGATTCCTATTATTTATCATTGTACTATCATACTATGTTGGTGTCCTATGTCTAGACTCTATACACTATCTACATGCCTCATGAGTCATGATGATTCATCTCTTGAGAGACATTTATTTTGATCATTTGATGTGATTTTCTATCATTCCATCAAGAACACATTTCAGTATTTTCAGTATTTTGATACTTTATACTATATAGTCGAACTCGATATTTGATCATGATCCACCATTTGACATATTATGCATCTTATATATGAGTTGTATTTTAAATTTGAATATTTATGTGGAAATGTGTTTATTTGATGACGTTGTTGCTTTAGATGTTAAAAAAATTGAAAAAAAATGTTTATTTTTGTATTTTTTAATGCAAAACGACATTTGCAGATATTTACTGATATTTTCGCCGTTGCTGCCGATAAGTTTCATTCCGGACCCTCGGCGATATATTCGCCGACACGATATATGTAACTTTGATACAAATAACATTGGGAATTATACTTGTTATTCCACATTCTTGGCTCCTATTAAAGAAAAGATCAAAGATGAAAAGGTAGATGAAATATGGAAGATGAACTTTGATGGTGCACATTTAAGAGCAGGAAAAGGAGTAGGTGTTGTCACCACTTCACCAAGAGGGCAATCTTTCAACTTTTCCTTTAGATTGGAATTTGAAGCAACCGATAATGTGGCAGAATATGAGGCACTCATACTCGGTTTGGAAATAGCTAAATATATGGGGATTAAAATGTTAAGTATAAAAGGCGACTCCGATTTAATAATCCTCCAAGTAAAGAACTAGTTTGCATGCAAATGTCAAAGATTAAGAAAGTATAGGAATACAATTTGGGATACAATGGAATTCTTTGATGCTTTCAACTTAATTGACATTCCTAGAGAGCATAATAGCATGGAGGATAAGCTAGCATTGGCAACCTCAACCTTTCATCCTTCAGAGGAACTGTTAAATGATAATGGTAAATTAGAGATTAATTTGACACTATCAGTTTTAGACAACATGGAGCATTGGTAGGTATTTCAAGATGATGAGTAAATTTTGAGATTCATTCATAATGTTCAAGAATTTTCTAATATTTTCATGAAGAGGGTAAAGAGTATCAAGGAGAAGGTGATCAGTTCGACAATCCAGTACCTCGTGGTTTTGCGACACTTGAGCATATATTTGATAGACAAGATAGAACAACGAATAATATAGATTCGATGAAGCCCGGGGATTATATAGAAGTCAACAATGGAACAGATAATGATCCAAAATTGATAAAAATTGGTAAAGGCACTTCTGAAAAGGAAAGGAAAGACTTAATAAATCTTGTTAAAGAGTATAGAGATGTGTTTGCATTTACTTATGATGAGCTTAAAGCATATCGAGAGGATGTCTTTCAACACACTGTACTTATTCCGCCAAAAATTGAGACAAATCAACCCCAAGTTAGCACCCATAGTAAAAAAGGAGCTTGAGAAGATGTTGGCTGCTGGAATCAAGAACCAACAAGGCACTCATCTTGGTGCTCTAACTTGGTGGTTGTAAGAAAGAAAAATGGAAGTATAAGGATATGTATGGATTTTAGAAATCTAAACATAGCATGTCAAAAGGACAATTATCCATTGCCCAACATGGAAACTCTTCTTCAAAGAGTAATAGGTTCTAGAATGATGTCCATGCTGGATGTATTCTCAGGTTACAATTAGGTGCTGATAAACGAAGAAGATAGGTACAAGACTACTTTCACCACACCTTGGTGCACTTTTGAATATTTAAGAATGCCTTTTGGTTTGCTAAATGCGGGTGCTACTTTTCAAAGGGCCATGGATTATGCATTTAAGGAGTTGATTGGAAAAATCATAGAGATTTACTAAGATGGCTTAACAATTTTCTCAAGAAATATCAACTCACATAAGTCACCTTAAGCAGGTATTTGAAAGATGTAGAAAATATGGTATTTCTCTAAATCCGACCAAGTTAGTCTTAGGAATTGATGAAGGAAAACTATTCGGGCATATAATCTCAAAAGATGGTGTTAAAGTAAATCCAGAAAGAATTGAGGCCATTTAAAGAATCCCCTTGCCTAAGAATGTGAAAGATCTCCAATCTTTTATTGGCCATATAAATTTCATCAAAAGGTTTGTTTCCAAACTAGCTGTGTTAATGAAACCATTGCAGAAATTATTGGAAAAGATGCTAAGTTTGAATGGACGAATGAGGGAAGAGAGGCCTTTAGGTGCATTACAGATGCCATTACTAGAGCACCAGTCTTAGTTAGCCTAGACAACTCTAAGGATTTCCTAATCTTCTCCTTTGCCTCAAAAGATACCATTGTGGGGATTTTGCTCTAGAAGAGCAATGAAGAATTTGAGCAACCCATCACTTTCATGAGCCGAGCCTTGCAACATTCAGAATTAAAGTACACAATTATGGAAAAGCAGGCTTATTCCTTGGTAAAATCCTTAAAGCATTTTAGGACATACGTTGGATACTCAAAGATAATTGGTTATGTACCTCATGCAACAGTTAAAGATATCTTGTCTCAACAGGATTGTTTAGGCATAAGGGTTAAGTGGGTGTCTAAAATTCAAGAATATGACTTAGAGATTAGACCCACCAAATTAATCAAAGGGCAAGGTTTGGCCAAAATGTTAACTTAGGGAAGTGAAGAGGCATTAGGGATGGCATGTTAGAACAATGAGTTAGCACCAGTCATGACTCCAGAGCTTCAACGTTTAGATCAGCATTGGTATTCGGATATAATATTGTTCCTTAACTTTACATGCCTTAGTCATCTTAAAGGTCATAAAAGAAGGGCTCTAAGGTTAAAGGCCACCAGGTATTGTATTACTCAAGGATTGGGATGGAGGAACCAAGATGGGATAAACTTAGGTGTGTCAATGAGCAAGAGTCTAAACAAATCTTGGCTGAGTTTCATTTAGGATTTTGCGGGGGGCACTATGCACAAACACAAATACAAATACTGTTCACAAGCAACCTCTTGGCTAGACCAATGCTTTACGATGTGAAAACAATTAAGCATTGGAAGACACCCCAAGAGGGTAGGAGTTATAAGACTTTATTATGAATTTCAAGATGGATAACTTCAGTATATAACTGCTGTTATAAAATTGCAGCAGTCAATAACCCTTCAGAAATAGATAGAAAACCATTGAAAACAATGCCAACTTACCATATAAGATGTACCTTGAGGATTAGGGCAAGTAATGTACCTCAAGAGGATGAAAGGAAGCCCTAAATCAGATCTGTAGTTGCATAACCAGATCTGGTTTAAGCCCTAACCAGGTCTCAAAAAGATGGTGGACTCGCTTGAAATTTTTCCAATGGATGTCCAACCCCCTAGGGTTAATCCTAAGCCTTTTCCTTACCTTTTTAGGCCTTCAAAGCTTGCTTATTTAACTATTGTACCAGATCTGAAAATGTACCAGCCTTGGCTATTTTAAACCAATCGCCACCCACCATTATAGTGCCTAAATGGAGGAAATATACAAGCATAGAAGGAAAGATATAGAAGAAATTTGAGATTTTGTAAAACAATTAGCAAGAAATTTCGACATAATAATAAATGGTAGTGTAAACCGAGAAGAAAAAGCAGAGAATCACGAGGAGATTGAGCAAAATCAAGATGATTGTTTTCCAATGAAGGAAGCAATGTAGAAACCACAACCAAAGATAAATTTTCCGATATAGATTTCAAATCCGACTTAGACTGTGAAAATGATGGAAATACATTGAAGTGAAGGAACTTGAGGAAGAGTCAGAACATGCTCCTCATGCTAAGGAAATACAAATAAACCCTTATGAAAAAGAACAAGATGATGGCCAAGGTGATGAAGAAGGCCAAGTGGAAGCACTCGCTCTCAACGACTTGATTTCATTACTCAAACTTGTGTCAAATAGGAAAGTACTATCAATCCTTCTCATCATGTCTTAGATTCAAATGTTATCATTTAAGCATATATGTAATTTTCCTGTTGAAAGATGGTGCATGTTGGGTGCTTTGTTTTTTCGATCAAAGGGTTGCGGTGATCCCTTGGGGTACTTATTGAACCCTAGAATAAATTATATGACATTCTAGAGAAAACCCATTCCGTTCTAGCTATGCTAGAAATTGTGAGAGGGATAAACAAAGAAAGGTTGCAAAAAGTTTCATAGATTAGTCATTTTATGGGAGGTTTTTTGATTAGTTACCAAACAAAAGTAACTTGCTCAAAATGTGAATTCAAATGCTTGCTGCCTGAAAAAAGTGAAGGAATTGTCTATGCGAGTCTGCATGCTAATGAAGTCAACTAATTGCCACAATTGAAGGGTAGTTGGACACCACAATGCGACCAATGTAAACACTATGGTGTTTGTTGGGGCAGTTCACTTGAATCTAGTTACTTCCATATTGATCCCAATCCTATCTATCAAGGTGATGCTAATAATAATAAGCCGACATTTGGAAAAGGAAGTAGGCTTGGTTGATGGCATGTAATGAGGGGGGGGGGGGGCGCNCGTTTGTACAATAACCTATCTATTGTGCTTATGATATATAACCAACACAATCATGTTGATAAGATAGGGTTACCTTGCCATGGATCACTTGATAGGGATGTTGTTGGGACTCATGCCATGTATGCTCCTCAAATTTTAGATGAGATTTGTCAATGGCTCACGTCAATGCTATATGTTGGTATTTCTATGCATAACATAATATAAAATCATATTGAATTAGTAGAAACGCATGGGGGTTCTGTCATGTCCCCATCCATCATTCCGACCATAGGAGGGGGTTATTTACAAATTTATGCTTATAAATTTTGTCCATGGGCCATAATACGAATTCATAAATAAGAATTGCATGAGCAAATTCGTGAATTTAAAACATATTACCAACTTAGTTGCATCTAGTTGGACTTTCAAGTGAGCCGCCAAAGATGAACAAATATTTGTTCAAATTCAGAGTTCAAAAGTCCATTCAAGCCTTCTAAGACCCTTTTTTTTCACTTTTTTACTACATGTTAATACCTTGTGGGGAGATTGTAAAAAATGTGCTAGCATGGGTTTTTTGTAAAGAAATTGTCTTCTTAAGACTTAAGCATCAATCCGGGTATTCCAAGGTGTTTTTTCCTTGTTAGATTTTTGAGTTTTTCACCTGCTCCTCCAAAGCTGGAATGGTTGTCTTGGTGGTTAGACCTTAGGAGGTTATTAAAGTTCACATGTCAATGTATATGAACATGCTAGACATTAACACTGAGTCATAATATGGACATGTGCTAGGTCCCCCTAGGTTTTATTTCATGTTTTGAATTTTTTTTCCTTGTAAACTTACGCTATTTTTTAATAATTTAATTGAGAAATTTATAAATGTAATAAAAGTGTGGTTAGGAATCCGATTTTGCCATCGGGGTGCTCATTTTCTAACTCAGAGCACCTGTTTTACCCTTATACCTACTTTTCCTAATTTTTAAGTGATAAATTTATCACTTAAGTAAAAAATCTCCAAAAAATAAGAAAAGTCAATTGAAAAATAGAAAAATAAAAAATGGAGAGAAAATCCTAAATTCCTAACTCAGTGGATTCTTGTCCGATTTGATTGAGATCAATTGCATTGGCTTCCTTAAGAGAAGGTGAGTTCTCTCCTTAATGAAGGCGTCACTTCTAGTGGAGTTTTGAGAGGTGGCGACTCCATATGAACTAGGAAATGCGCCCCTCCCTCAAGCTCATGCCTTGGCTATGTGGCTTCTCATGGATGCATGTGTTGGCTTGGTAGGTGGAGGCGCCTCTCTCTTAGGAGAGGTGGCGCCTTCTCCTTGGGATTCACTAAAACCTAATCCCTCAATCATCTCCACAACTCGACCTCTACTGCCAGTGAAGGATGCGCCCCCCTTCGGCTCCAGTTTCTATCTAACGAAGGCATTTTGCCATTGTAAGGCATCAACAGGTGGAACCTCTGCTTGCGCTCTCTTGTTGTAATACTTTTTGTTTGGCAATAATAAAGAAAGGCTTTGGAGGCTCATGCTAGTGTTCTCATTGGATGTTTGGTTGATTTGCTCTCATGAACCATTGAGGTGAACAGTGTCTTTGCAAAGTTTGTTTACAAGTTTGGAGTTCTAATAGCCTTTGAAGGGATTTTTCATTCTAGTAGGATAAGAAGCAAGATTTGAATGATTTGCTTCTTATTGTTAGTCTTGTGAAAGACCTAAGAGATGTTATCTATTCTTGTTTGAATGCATCTATTTCTACATCTTTTATTTAGCTCACACTATCATGATTTAACTCCCTTTTTGCAAGTTTTTGTGAAGTATTTCAGGTGACCAAGGCGGGAGAAATTTGTGAGCTTGCTTGCTCTCCTTTTTCTCAAGCATTTTTGAAAGAAGAGTGTCAACCCTCCGACGACACTAAGTAGACAACTCCATTCTTGCCAATCTAACCATTGGTTTTTATTTCTTCTAGATATATAAGTTCTTTCACTTCTTTCAGTTACCCTCTTTAAGATCTATCATTAAAGAAAAAATTATAACTAGATCTATGAGTCTAGTTTCTAGTTTGCTTTCAAGATTTATTCAAAGATCTAGATCTAGCTGCATTATCTTCTTTTTGCAAGTTTAAACTTTAAAAAATTTAAAGGGCTTGATTAAGAAGAATTTGTGCTTTCAGTCTCTAGTCTAGCATTTAGTGCTTTTCTCATTTGCTTGCCCATCTTTTAGAGAGTCAAGCAAAGATCCTAAGAAGGCAAGCTTTCTAGCTTGCCTTACTTGGTTAAATTTCACATTTTTGTTTTATTTTTTAACTTAGAAAAATTTTTGCAATTTTTTGTAGTTTTTTTCCAACACTCTTTAAGTGTTTGGGGCCATCTTCTAATAAATTTCGTTGGCTGTTTTTTACCATTTGATGCATAGGTAGAGAGAGATGCTGCCAGAAAATTGAAGATTCAAACAAACTAGAAGACTCCCTACCTTCCTTTTTCTTCATCCCCTTTCTTTCCCTTCATATTTTCAGAAAGAAACCTGTAACTCCGTTGATCTAAATTATAAAGATCACAGGTATTCCAAAAAAAGGGTTTTATTTTAAGCAATTGTAATAACTGTAATAAAAGAGATCGAGAAGGCTGTGTTAAGCCTTCTACAATCCCCATTTGGGGATCTGTGTAGTGTGCTTGGTTAGTATAGTTTTAATTTTTTGCACAGTTTAGTTTTCTTTTCATTTTGGGAAATAAAAGAATTATTAATCCCACGCTTTCTTGAGTTACCCGAAAGGGGAAAGAGATTCGTGGTAGGACTAATTAGAAAACAAAGTTCCTTTTGTTATTTCTTTAGGCGTTTAAAATTAACCCGACTGTGCTCTCTCGATTATCTCGAAAGGGGGAAAGAGATTCTTAGTCATGAGTAGTCTGTTAATAAACATCACATTTTAGCTTTAATAAAATTGACAAAGGCTCGTTCCCCGTATGCACTGCACCGCTGCAGCTTGTCTGATTAGCTGGTTGTACTGGAAAGGGATACGAATGACTAGAGTAATAGGAAAATTCACATAATCCTGTTCTTGAGAAATCGGGAGGTCACAAAGGGTGACTACCATAGAGTCATGGGGCTACTCCATGCAGGTTATGCCTCGCCTCGTTGGACACTTGGTAAAGCCTCTTTAGCGCTTATTTTAAGAGAGCTTGCCTTATTGGGCCAAACCCATAAATTTACCCACTCCCTTAATCACTCATTAATAAATTAAAATTGACCAACAAGACAATTGCAACACTTTCACGTCACAACACTATTTCGACTCCATTAAGCACTGGTCTATTTTGCATCAATCACGCATTTACTTTTCTGCTATCTAAATTAATTTATGTGTTGAATGGAATTTTTCTTTAAAATTACATGCCATTGATCTAATTCTTTTGCAAAATCTTGTTCTCAGTAATCCTTTTTTCATCTCCTAGAATAACTTTTGTAATTATAGATTAACAACCTTAGATTATTTTCATACGAACCACCCCCCTTGGCTTTGCTAGGAGAAAACGTAGATGGAGGAGCCGAGTATTAGGTGACAGCACTTGGCTTGAGCTTGCCTCCAAGGTTGCACCCAATGGCTTGAGGATTTTTGCCACGTGACTCGAGGTGCGAATTAGGCGGCAACAAAACATAACGAAAATTAACCTCCATCCACACACACATCATGCATAAGCAAGCATATTTATCACAGGAAGAAAATAAAATCATTACACATTCATATACAAAGATAATACTTATCTTTTAACAAAGAAGATCCAAACAACTGGCTGTGTAAGAGCAATTTTCCACCCAGCCGTAGGTATTTGCTGCAGATTACCACCCTCAAGATTCAAAACTATGCTAGAAGAAACAAGTTGACTATTGCTAAGGCCAAAGAAAGGTTTTTCATTGAATCACATGAAAAATTTATAGAAGCTGTACCTCATGAGATAAAGAAGTTGGTCAATTGAATTCATGAGCAAACTCGACCCTTAGAATGAAAGATTGTTGATGCATAGACTCAACAACGGAGGATGAACTAATCTATATGAGTGGCTTGAGCGGATAAGCGATGACTATTGTGAAGAGCGAGCTATTGAAGAAAGGATTTCGCTTGATGAAATCAAAGCCAGATTTTACAACAACTTCCATGACTCCTCTGTTTTCGTCACAATACCACTCTTGTTGTTTAAATTCTTAATTGAAAAAGGAGTTGGTCATATAGTTGAACCTCGACCACCTTTGGCTCCTGGTGCTAGTTCAAATTGGCAGTAGAAACAAAAAGATCGGGAGGGTTTCATCCTCAAGCGAGAGTGGGAGTACTTCCTCAATAAATGAACACCTTTATTGATTCCACACTCGTTGTTTGTCAGTAGTCAGGTTTGCAATGGGGGGGTTGTTGATCGTGTGAGATGAATAGAGAGATGATGCTAGTTGACAAGAAAAGTCAAGAATGAAGCCCATCAAGAAGCCAAGTCTGCCTTGATGAAACAAATGTCTGACCAACTATAAACAAACAACATACATTTAGGAAATCGAAAGAGAAAATAGATTTATGAGAAAAGAGGAGCTGAGAGACATTGCAAGTCCACTGGGTGACATAAGAGGTATAAAAAAACTTGTTGAGATGGTCAAGTAGCTAAAAGACCTACCCGAGTTGAGGGAAAGTCGACCAGATCATAGAAAGGGTGAGGTTTCGACACTGATCAAAGGGTTGTAAGCGATGGTGTTGACCTTGTAGTCTTTTCGTATTGCAATTCTTGATGTCTTGACTCTTGTTGATTTTGTACCAATGATCATGACGATTGGCCTGAGTGTTCGACAAGTTGTCGAGCACGACCTAGGACTTGGATTGGGCCATAGCAGTATATGGTGTCAACTAGATCCATATGGAATTATAGAACGATTGATGATTTCAAGACCACATCATGGTAACTGGATCATTTTTACGCTAGAATTCAGAAGAAACTGCTTTCATCTTTTCTATTCAGACAATGTGGAGCTACCCCCTTGCTAAGAATCTTATCTATTGAGGCTAGAAGTCCATTGGAATCTCGACTTGTCGACGAAGAATCAATAGAAGAAGTTAGACTATCTTGGTATAAAAGTTAACCCTAAGAAGAAATTCCGTTTGCAGTTGGTAGGTTGTCTCTAGAAAGTAATTTAAATAATAGTTTAGGTAAAAATAAAAGTCTTGTTAATATGGCTTATACTCATCCCATCCACTTTCTAATTTATTGCGGGGATGAAGATCCCCGCAAACACTGGTTTGTTTGTGAAACAATTTGGGAAGCTAACGTGATTGATGATGAGAATCGTTAGATACCCAGTTTGCAGGTGGCATTCGCAAGTGAGCACTAACGTGGTACATGAACTTTACTGAAAATCATTAGAGAACAAAGCAAGAAATCAAGAAGAATTTCTTGGAATTCTTCCAGACGTAGGACAACAAACATCTAGCAGCGCAAAAGCTCAAAGAAATTACTCAAAGACTGGGCGAAACAGTCCGTGAATATGGCAAAAGATTTAAAGATTTACTCAGTCAAATGTCACCTAAGATGGATGAATCTATTCTGATTCAATGGTTTGTTGCAGAATTTCAACCCAAGGTTAACACACCTCTCTGTTCACATGAATTCACAACATACGAGGATGCTTTAAAGAAGGCTCAAAAAGTTGAGTCGTATGTAGATTTTTTATTTGGCTCTGTTGACATGAGAGTAGAAGAAAAGCTGGAAATGATGCAAAGATCACTTTAGCAACTTGCATTACGGGTTAACGACTATTGGTGCACGACTTGCTTGACTTGCTCGACTTGCTCGACTATTGGATGACTGTTATTGATTATATGTAAACTGATAAGCCCTTTTACCTGTTATGCTTTTTCATTTCTGATCTGGTTGATTGCTCAGTCTACAATTTCATTTCCTGTTTAAAGGTTTATTCATGTAAATGCTTGTAGCCTGTGGGTGGAATTAGTATTTCATGTGTAATGTTTATGGCTTATTGGGATGTGTTTGATCCCCAGTTCATCCAACTTACTTGATTCAGTTCTGTATTAGCTTGTTGTTGTTTATTTCCTCCTTGATTGATGAAGTTTTCAACCAAAACTAAAAACCAAAACCCTTAAAACCAATTTTATTCTATTTTTATTTGAGATTGTGTTGGCTTGTTCTTCTAGTAGTCTGAGAACAATTTCTGGCACTAACATCTGTGGCGTCGTTGCCGGGGACAACGCTGAAGTATATCTTCCCTGGGATATCATTATTCATCTGATTTTGAGAGGTGAACAAAGTCAGAAAATCTTTTAGACTACAAATTTTCACTGGCGACTCCACGGAAGAAAGATTTGTTGGCGACTCCATGATTAAAGATTCTACTACAAGGAGAATTTTGTTGACAGAAAAATGAAGAAGCCAAATGGAAAGATTGGGTATCAGCTTGTTACTTTCCTCCATGAGGTTTTGTTCTTATTCATCAATTCCTTCCTGTCTTTCTCATTGCATGTCAAAAGAATTATTTTTTGTTTTGTCTATTCCGATGATCACAAACCTTCAAGTTCATATCCCTCTTTGGAAGAAGAAAGTCTGCCTTCTTCTTGTTTTATTGATGTTGATCCTATTCCTTCGTTTGAAATACATGTACAACATGATATACATATACCCATATCTTTTGAACCTGATTATTCTGGTCATCTTGTAGAGAATAAAGTTGATCTATTACCTTCTACCATCACTGCTGAAACTTGCGAACAACTTGTTGAACCTCATTTTCAACTCACAGATTTTCAGTCTAGACTCAGACAGAAGATGTTTAAACCTCTTAGGCTTCCATCTCTCTTACATCCTTACCCTTCCTACTTTGTTGAATATCTTCCCCATTTTACTGGAAAAGACCATATTACAGCAGAGAAGCATTTAGGATCTATTCATAATTTCATTGATAATTTTGGAATCATGCATGAGGATGTTGTCATGAGGTTATTTTCGAAATCTTTTGTTGGAGATGTTGGGTTTTGGTTCCGAAATTTAAAAGCTGATTCAATTGGATTGTGGGAAGAGTTACATGATTTATTTTTAAAGTATTGGGGTAAGAATAAATCTTATGATCAAATTTATTTTATTTTATTTTATTTTATTTGAACCTGAATTTTATAGTTTTGAAAAGGGAGAATGATGAGCCAATTACTAAATTTAATTGGAGGTTTCAAAGTTTTTATATCAGTATGCCTACAGAGATCAGACCTTCGGAAAAACTTGCCATGGTATATTATGTTATGGCTCAACATTCAGATCTTGTCTTTTTCCTGTTAGAAAGGAAATCATCATCTTTAAGACAATTGTTTGAGGATGCAAAAGGAGTGGAGGAGAACATCCGAGCTTGCAAAATGCTTCGAGATCAGGCTCATGTTGAAGATATACAAGCTTATGAACAAGAAGAAGAACGTAGGTATCATTCAGATTTAAGACAATTTTCTTCATCATTTTCAGATTTTAATATGAGCAAGGATATAAATGAAGCTTGTGTTGATTCTTCATATCAGTTTGTTGACTTTTTCGATGATAATATACTTTCAGTGGATTATAGTAGAAATTTCCTAGTTCCTGCTATGCGATTATCATGTTATAAAGAAGAAGTTGCTGCTCTTCAACCTCTTACTATTGATATAAGAAATAAGCTGCCATTCTTGACTTATGGTCACTTTCAGAATTTTATTTGTTCAAGTTTTGATCAAGGGTTTTATTTAAAGGTCGAGAAGCAATTTGAAGAGCCCTTGGTTTCCATTCTTGATCAAAAGTTTAAAAAGAACAACAATGGAGAGGAAGAGAATGCTTCACTTTATGATGAATATAATGAAGACATTGAAGTTTTAAATCGGAAATTTCATGATCTCGTAGCTTCTTGGATGGAGTTGTATTTTTCAAAGGTTTCTAATGCTCCAGCTTTTGGCATACTTCCTATTTCCAGTCATAAGTATCAGCTGCCTACAGACTCTTTATTGCATTTATCACATCTTTTGTGGATTTTCTCAAACAGTAGCATGCATAGAATTATGATTCTCAGTCAAATGGTTTCTTGGCTTCACTGGAAGTATGATTACACTTGATTGGGTTGTTTCCTCCGATTAGAAGTAGGAGTAAATAGCAGAATAAGCTCGCTATACGAGCATGTAGATTCTTTTCAGTATGCTGGTTTGTAGCAGTATTTTGTCATTTCAGAGGTATGTGTTCAGAGTTTGAGAAAGTTGCAGAGATTTGGTAAATGACTCCATCACCCAATGAATAAGGCCCAAGATCTACAGGTTCTTGAAGCCTCACAAGGAGGACTTCATCCCGCAGCAAGAACAAGATGTTATAACTAGATATTGTTCTTAGTTTATCTGTTTTTTTTGTCCTAATTTTCAACCATTGGTTTAAAATGATTTTACATTTTATGTTGATTTTTTAACAATCAGTAATTTTTGTTGGATTTAATGCTTTTAATGGTTGAATTATTTCATTATTTCAGTTTTAAGATTTGTTTTTTGGGCTTATTAGTTAATATGTATATCTTTAAGCTTTCAAAAATTTATAATAAAAGTTTATTCCAAGTTTGCTTTATAATCTAATCCTCATTTTGAGTCATTTGTCAAATATTTTCATGAGGAGATTCCTGTAGGAGCTCTGTTTTTTTGTTGTTTTTGTCATTATCATTTGAAGCAGATTACGAGGTGATGGAAATGAATTTTGGAAAACCAAAAAAGGTTTTTGTCCACGACAGATTCATTCACAAAAACCTCTCTTAGTTTTGCAACAGCTGTTATCGTTTAAGAGATTCGAATTCATCTTTGTGGCCTATTTGTAGGGTTTGAATTATTTAATAATTTCCTGTTTTAGTCACAAATTTGCAGCACGTATTCCGATCAATTGAAGGGGAATTTTTAAAAACCAAGAGAGGTTTTTGTTCATAAAAGGCTTATTAAAAAAACCTCTCTCATTTTTTGCACAGGTGTCCCTGATCGAGATATATGAAGGCGTCTTTGAGACCCAAATTTTCAGAAATTCGCCAAATTTCCCCAAATCCGATTTGCTATTTTTGGGTTAATTGTCTTTAAAGATTTTGAGTTATCATGTAACTAATTGATGTAACTGTTTCAAATTTTGACCTAGAAGGTAGCTATGGAACTACTTTACTTTTGTAATGATAAAATGAAGACAAACATACAGTTTTGGTGGGGATTTTTCACTCAAGGAGAGGCTTTTGGAGCTTTGATTTCTTAAGCTAGACTTTATAACTCTTATGTAAGTGGATGACTGTTATTGATTATATGTAAACTGATAAGCCCTTTTACCTGTCATGCTTTTTCATTTCTGATCTAGTTGATTGCTCAGTCTACAATTTCATTTCCTGTTTAAAGGTTTATTCATGTAAATGCTTGTAGCATGTGGGTGGAATTAGTATTTCATGTGTAATGTTTATGGCTTATTGGGATATGTTTGATCCCCAGTTTATCCAACTTGCATGATTCAGTTCTGTATTAGCTTGTTGTTGTTTATTTCCTCCTTGATTGATGAAGTTTTCAACCAAAACTAAAAACCAAAACCCTTAAAACCAATTTTATTCTATTTTTATTTGAGATTGTGTTGGCTTGTTCTTCTAGTAGTCTGAGAACAATTTTTGGCACTAACAGATACAATGCTACAGGTGCAAGAAATACGGTCATTATGTTAGTAGCTGTCGAAGCTCAATCAAAAGGAAGCATGAAGCTTCAACTGTTGATGTAGAAGAAGACCCTCCTCACAAGGAGCCAAGGAAGGATGATCGTTCGGAGTTCTTCTTCTACGAAAAGATATGAAGACCCAGACTGTGATGATCGTCAAGCAAGCATATGAAGATCAATGGACTCTGACAATGGGAGACCACCCACAAAACTACAAAAGATAAGTATTTGATTTTACATGCTCTAGTAGATTAGATCTGGTTGTTTTTGAATATGTTTTACATAGATCTAGATTTGTAAATTTAGGTAGTTAAATAGCCTGTCATGCTGCACAACCCATCTAGGATGACGACTCCTTTATAACATACTGGAGTAGTACACACTCTTAATGGTATGCTATAATGGAGACCATAAGCATCCAGATAATGGACTTACGTGTGTTGTGTCGAAGCATTGACTAAAAGGTTGCCCACATTATTTTGTTAATACATTGATTATGAAATATTGCTAACCATCTGACGGGATTTGACTTGTAGGGAATGCCATGATCGACAAGGACAAGTGATCCCATTGATATACGGATGGAACGGAAGTAGAAAGCCTCTAGAAGCATGTATTATGACTCTCAGACCCAGAATGATCTCATGCAGAGATTTGGTGAATAGAAGCAGAAAGCTTCTATGAATGTCAGTCTATCTGTTGCTTCAACAAGATTTACTCAACCGACATCTAAGAGACGGAGGGAATTATCCCTCAAAGACAAGGATTCTAGTCTATTACATATGATAGAAACCTGACGACATTGATGTCGTGACTCGAACAAGACAATTGAAGGATTCTTGATGAACCTGGTCGTCACCAAGATGGATAATTACTTTCCAGTCTACATTCACGTGCCCAAGTTAGAACCTTCAGGAAAGAAGGCAACATTCGTGGGATATCGCAAGTCTTCAAAGGCTTATAGAATATACATCCCAGGATTGAGGCAAATCAAAGTCAGTTGGGATGTAACCTTTGAAGAAGAAATGACTATCCGAAAAAAAAGATGATCAGATATAGTGATCGATGATGATGAAGAGATGCGATCATCTCCCCTCCAAACATTAAGAGGGAGTATGAAGAAATGAATAAACTGATTAGTCCCATTGATCCAGTTGAGCCAAATGATGCTCCCATAAATATGGTAGTAAGGCGGAAAAGGCCTAGATGGGCACGACAAATTTTGCAGAATACAGAGGAGCATGAAATTCCACATGGAGCAGATGGTAGTATTGAAAAATACAAGGCTAGTTTTGTAGCCAGAGGGTTCTCTTAGAAAGAGGGAATCGATTATGATGAGACATTTGCTCCTATGACTTGATATACTTCCTTCAGATCGATTATTGCTATTTCAGCTATGGGATGGAAGTTGTATCAGATGGATGTCAAGACAACCTTTCTCAATAAGATAAGATAAGATAAGATAATTTTATTAATGTCCACTAATGACCACAAAGTAGGTCAACGGGACTGTCGGTTACAATGATAGAGTATGCATGTGGGAGGATCAAACGATCTCCCTTAAAGAGAGTACGATATAAATAATGAAATAAACAGAAGTAAAGATAATTCTGTCGAGCTAGGCCAAAGCATGGGACTGCTCCGGTTCCAGTCATGTAGTTCTGCACAGGGGCGAAGGAGCTCAAGTGGACTAGATCCAGGAGCTGAGAAGGCCGTGGAAGGTCTGGTACTCCTAACATCGGAGGCTGAACGAAGAAAATTGAGTGAACTGTAAGAGTGTCTATTGTCCTGAATCAGGGTCAGTAGGTGTGGGTTGCCCTCTAGAATGTTGTCGATGGGATCTGGAAGGTCCTGGGCGTCGTCAGGAGGGAGGTCTGGTGTTGGGTTGCCGCTGAGATCTCATGGGTTGAGAGCCCCCAACCTTTGCTGATCTGGGGGTAGGGTCGATATCAGAACCAGTGGATCTCTTTGTGCCCCTGGATGCCGGTAGTATGTCGAAGAACGCGGTGATCCGCTGTGTGGTGTCTGGTCTAGTGGGAGGCTGGAGGATTTGGGCTCGAAACCTGAGAGCCTCCTGGATATAAAGCGCTAGACATCTTTGATCGGTGTATCTGAAAAAAACAACTAGAGTTTGGGGCCCTCTGAACAACAGTAGAAGCGTCCTCTGATCTCATAGTAGACAGGACACCTGAAGATAAAATGTGACTCGGTCTCCACTTCCTGTAGGTGGCATAGTTGGCAGATCGTATCTGCTCTATCGATCTGGTGATCTGACTCTACCCGGAGTTTGTGTGATCCTACTTTGAACTGTCTGAGAGGGATCTGAAGAGCATGCATCCAGTGACGAAGCGTATACTTGGGCCGAACAATGAGCCCATTGCTGATCTCCAAGAAATGTTCAGCATAAAAGGCCATCTTCGGGTGCAACCCTCCCGGAGGGTTGATCTAGGTGACCTGAACGAACTGCTTGTAAATATCTACTCTGATGATCTTATTTAACTCTTATTGGATAGGTAGAAGGTGCCCGAGGCATCTAGTGAGTACTGGAACAGGGGAAGGCGATCAAACTAGATCCCCACCGAAGCAAGAAGGCTCGAGACCCCTGTGAACCAACACTTGGCCCTGCTTAGGTGGGTAGCACTGGCAATAGTCTGAGCAGAGCAATAAGCTAAATATAGGTACCTATCTTGTCCTTTTGAAGAATCGGCTAAACCTCGGATCCGATGTATGAAGGAGACCAATCTGAAAATTGTCTCGAGGCGGAAGGGATAGGCTCCAAATTCGGCGAGGATGATGTGTTGTGGCACTGTTTGCTTGCACTTGATAATACGCCGGAGAAGGAGAATCTAGACTCTTTCAGCCAATGCCCAATTTGACTCTAGTAAGGAGGGCCCCCAGATTTCTGATCCATATAGAACAGTGGGGTAGATCAAAGTATTTAGTAGGTCCATTTTGGATCAGATATCCTAGAAGTGGTGACAGAACTACTGTCTCTCGAGGAGGGCTAGAAACCCGTATCCCTTGTTGATCCGAGGTTGGAGGGCTGGCCGAAGACTGAAGCGGGGCCCTGAAAACTGCACTCCTAAAGACGTATAGGTACTGGTGATCTCAACTTCCTTTCCTTTGAATAAGAAACAAAAGTCTGAGGTTTTCTTTGTTCCATTGAAGATCATAACCTTTTTTTAGCCTAGATTCATCGTCAGCTTCTGGAGTTTGCAGAACAGGGCTAGAGCATCAAGTTGTCTTTGCAGACCTTCCGGGGAGGAAGAAAGGAGTACAATGTCGTCAGCGAAAAGCAAGATAGAGATCAAGACCTGGTGGAGGAGGCATCCATCTGTTTCCTGTGTGTGCTCCTGGAGGAAGGCCTCCAACTCGTCAATGTAGATTCCAAACAGAGTGGGGGAAAGCGGGCAACCTTGCTTCACCCCAATGGTGTTGCGGATGAACTCAGATAACCCTTGTGTTGTGCGAAGGCGGCCCCGAATGGACTCCTATAGACACATAATGGCTGTCAAGATGATCGGCGAGACGCCAATGTTTTTGAGTCCCTGCAGTAAGTCCTCTCTCCGAATTGAGTCGAATGCTTTCCAGAAGTCTACGAAGCAACAATAGACTTTCGAGGAGTGGTGACGTGCCTCCTCAATCACTGCTCGGAGAGTAAAGATGTGATCGATAGTCTGATGTGCTGGTATGAATCCTTCCTGACCTTGAGCTCTAAGATTTCTTTGTTCAAAGTCCTTGGAAAGCTTCATATGAAGAGCTGTAGCATAGAGTTTGGAGAACGTGTGGCCTACCATGATCGTTGTGTAGTTGTTAGGTTCAGAAGTGGCTCTAGACTTGTGAATCAGATGGATGATATGATGGGACCAGACCGACGGAAATCCTTCCCGCACTACGTGATTAAAGAGATCAGCCAAGTACCTGACCAGAACTGGGAGACCCTGTTTGAAGAACTCTGCTTGGTATCCTTCCTCATTTGCTGATTTGTTGCTGCTCATTGCCCGTATGGCTTCTGTGACATCATTGTTAGTGAAAAGGCTACAAGATGATGGGGGGAGGCCACATGAATATCAGCTTGCCCTGGGAGGTCATAGAACTTGGAGGTGTGGGAGAACATAGAGGCAGGGTCAAGGTTGGGTGACAAAGGGGAGCGTCGGGAAAGAATGGTACACCAGAACTGCTTCGGGGAGTGGACGAGGAGGGTTGAGAGTTCTCGTCTTCTCTGGGAGATAAACTGTCGTTTCTTTCGGCGAAGGAGACGGCGGTAAGTTTTTTGTATGTTGGGGTAAGTAGGACAGGAGTGGAGGAAGGCATGACGGAGTTCTCGGTGAAGTGATTTGCAGTCTTCGTTGTACCATCTGTTCATGGGGTAGGAGGTCGTTCTAGTGGTATCCGATGAGGTACGAGTGGAGTGGGGGAAGGAGTTGAGCGCTGCTTTCCAGATTGCCGACGAGAGACATTGGTACTTGGCGGTGGCTGAGTCAAGTGAGGAGAACTGGACTCCGGGCAGAAGGATCTCGTGGAGGTCTGAAAGGAAGATGTCGGGGTCGCCCTCATCAAAGTGGAAGGTGGTCTGGGGGGGGAGGGGTGTTTGCTGGGGGGAGTGGTGTTGGAGGAGGAGGGTTGATTTGGAGGGAAAGGGAAAGAAGTGCGTGGTCAGCTATGGGGATGGGGAGGATGGAAAGGTCCTGGATGAAGGGGAGTAGGCTTTGACTGGCTAGAGCGTAGTCCACCACATTAGCCTCGTCTCCATGAGGCCGACACGTGAAGAAATGAGAGTTCGGGAAACAAAGGAGGCCATTCAGAATAAGCAGCTTGTGGGATTCCCCCAAATGCAGGAGGTGTTTGCTGTAAGCTGTACTGGGGCCCAAGGCATCTTCTGAAATTCGGTAGTGACCAACTGCTGCGGGATGTAGTCCTGTAGTGTAGAACACATCTTCGGATCTGTCATGGAGAGGAACCTGGAAGTTTTTAGTATGGTCGTTAAAATCCCCCATAAGTATAACCTCTCTGTCAGCAGAGTACTGGGTGATGCCGACGTATAGATCCATAAAAGGGTCCCCGTCTGCTCCGTTGTGAATGGCAAATGATGAGGATACTGGCGGAAAGTAGCAGACTGCAAGGTAGACGTGTCCCAGGGGGGAGATCTTGGTTCTGATCCATATCCACATGAATCTAGTGTACTCATCGGAGGCCATTTAGGAGACCCTCTTCCCATTAGAAAAAATTTGAGGTCTAAAATGGGCCTCCTAAGGAAAATAATAAAATAATAGTTATTAATTTTGGAGGAAGAATGAAAAAAACTACTTTTTGTGTTCGCATTTTCGACATATCTCCTTGTGTTTTGACTCAAATTATGAACGAGAGAGCTCGTTGGATGCGGGATTTAATTCCACAAGTTCCGCATCCAACGAGTACCCAAACTGCATACTTTTCAGGTATTTCTTGTTTTTGGGGTAGCGAGGTCCGTCAAAAGTATGCAGTGTGGGAACTCGTTGGATGCAGAATTTAGCTCTCCCGCTTGAAATTTGAGTAAAAACATTGGGAGATATGTCGAAAATACGAAAAAAAAGGTAGTTTTCTTTTATGACAAATATGTCAATTCAACCATTATGGTTGACTCATTTTATTGAAATTCTATTGGTTCTTGAATTCCAACTCACAAAATTTATTGTTGGCGCGTTTTCTTAGAAGGCCCATTTTAGACCCCAAATTTCCTCTAATGTCAGAGAGTCTCTGACTAAGCAAGCAACTCCTCCTGAACCTCTGACTCCACCAAAGCTTCTTGTTTCCTGTCTGCAGACTAAGAACCAGTAGTAACTTGTGATGTCTAGGAAAGGCCGTATAGGGCTCCCATGGGTCTCGGTCACAAGGAGGATATCCGTCGATGCGAGTGCGTCATACAAGAGACATGGAAATGACTAGAAGGACCCATTTCCATTCCAACAACGAACAATGATACTTGTACCCTGCTGTCTCCCCTTCTAACCCCGTCATTTAGAGCTTCCTGTTTGAGGTGTCCATCCAGGAGGGAAGGAGTCTCGAATAACTGCCCGAAGGTTCCTGATTACTGCCCATTTTCCTGCTTTTCTTGTTGCTGCGACCTGTTCCCAGGACTGTTTGAGTTCTGCAACCTACGCTTGGGTAAGGTCCTCATCAAGGAATATCCTGTCTGGGAGTGAGAACAGTTTGCGTTTAGCTCTAAGGGCACAGAGGCTGTCTGCTGCATTGTGGAATCTAAGAAAGAGGGTGGAGTTGAGGCCCACCCAAGCTCTGTCCAAGGTTAGGTCTGGGAGGCCGAGGGTATCTCTCAGGAACCGGGTTCCTGCCTCCATAGGGTCGGCGGAAGGAAGTGGCTGAGGGAGGCCTCTAACTTTCAAATTCTGTTCCCTTGTGCGTCTGGTCCGTTCTTCGACCATTTTGGCCTGTACGACCTCCTCGACAGCTGTGAAGGGGTTTTTGTTTTTCCCTCGAACTACTTGTGCCCATGAATTGATATGTGTCTCCGTCTCTTGTTTAAAGGAGGCCTGTTGGGATTTGATTACTTCTTGCTTGGTCTTAAGGTCCTGGATTTCTGCGTGAAGTATTTCGTTTTGAGGATGTGAGGAGCCCTGTTCTTTGTTTTCTTGTATCATTTTCTTGAGGGATAGGTTGTCCCCTTCAACTTCCGAGACTCTCGTAGTGAGAGAACCCACCTCTGAACGGAGTCTATCGTTTTTGGCTTCAAGAGATTCCAGTTTCTTGAGCATTTGTTTAATCTGAGATGTCCAAAACGCGAAATCTGATTCTAATGCAATGTCCGTAGGGCTGTAGAATTTTGGGTTACCTTGGCATTGCCTCAGGTATTGAAATTGGCCTCTATCATTGTAGTCCCAGATGGACATTTTGGGGATTCCTTTTGACTCCTGGTCTTCTTTCGGGTCCTCCATGATGGGGGGCAAGGGGATGGTGGCGTAGGGTTGTGAGCAAGGAGGGGAGAACGAGGGGGAGGAGGGGGGAGGCGAAGGGGTTGTGGGAAATGGAGGTCACGGGGAGGTGTGCATAGGAGGTCGAGAGCCCAGGCAGTGGTCACGCTAGTGGAACCGTGCAAGAACCGCGCGTAGATGGGTTGTGCACGCAAGAGGAACCTCGCACTCGCATGGGGACGACCGCGAAGGTAGGCCGCGAGGCAAAACGTGGGGTTTAGAGGCGCGCAGAGAACACGCACAGGGATGGAGGATGGATGCGAGCAAGGAGTAGACGCGCAGCAGGGAGGGATAGACGCGAGCAGGGAAGAATGGACACCGGTGGGTGGGAAGACAGGCGGCCGCGCAGAGGAACCGCGCGCAGGTGGGTGCGGGCGCTGGTGTGAACGTAGGTAGAACCTCGCGCGCGCAGGTCGTGAGGCGAAGGGATGCGAGGTTTGGAGGCGCGCAAAGAACACACAGGCTGCGAGGTCGTGCGAGAGAGGACGCTCAGGCAGGGAGAAGACGCACAGGTAGGGAATGACATTGTTGATACATTACTTCTTGGGATTAGAAGTATGAAAAGGAAAAAGAAGATTTTCCTAGGTCAAGTAAATTACAACATGGATATGTTGAAGAGATTTAGAATGTTGGACTGCAAGTTCATAGCTACTTCGATGGATGCAAATTTGAAGAGAGTAAATTACACCATGGATATGTTAAAGAGATTCAGAATGTTGGACTGCAAGTTCATAGCTACTCCGATGGATGCAAATTTGAAGAAGCTGAGAGATTCTGCTTCAGATTCAAATTTGATCGATGCCACTAGTTGATTGGGTCCTTAATGTATTTGACGAACACCAGACCAGATATTTGTTTTGCTGTGAATGCCCTCAGTCAATTCATGTGCGAACCGAGGCAGATTCATTGGACTGTTGCAAAACATGTGCTCAGATACTTATGTGGCACTGTGGGATATGATCTACTATATAATTTAGATTGTGACTTGGGATTGCAAGGGTTTACAGACTCAGATTGGTTGGGATGCACTACAAATAGCAAGAGCACTTCAAGATGCGGTTTCAGTTTGGGTTATGTATTAATTTCCTAGTATAGTAGGAAGCAAAACTCAATAGCTCTTAGTACTGTAGAGACTGAGTATATGGCTTCCAGTTCAGTAGCCCGAGAAGTAGTTTGGCTTCATAAACTTCTTAGAGGATTGTTTGGCCAGATTTCAGAGCCAACTGTGATTCACCGTGATAACCAGAGTTGTGTGCAGATGTCAGTGAATCCTGTATTTCACGACAAGTTGAAGCACAGAGATTTGGTATCACTTCATACATGATATGGTGTAGAAAGGTGCGGTCGAGCTCCAGTATATTCCAATAGACGACCAGACTGCATATGTTCACACCTATTCTCTTCCTAGGATGAAGCTTGAATACTTTCGTGGAAGACTTGGAGTAGAAGAGAACATATCCCTCCTTGAGAGGGAGAGAAGTCCCATCGGCAGATGAGACGGATAGGTAGTAGATGGTCAGGTTCACACAGGTGCCTTTGCTCGTCCAGGTGCTCAGCCAGGTATGGGAGAAATTCCATTGGCAGATGAGTCGGACAGGTAGCAGATGGTCGTGTGATTGCACAGACATCTCTACTCGTTCAGGTTCTCAGCCAGGTATGGGAGTAACCCATCGACAGATGAGACGAACAGGTAGTAGATGGTTGTGCACATTTACTCGTTCAGGTTATGGGAGTACCTCATCGACAGATGAGACGAACAGGTAGTAGTTGGTCATACACATTTGCTCATCCAGGATCTCTAGCCATGCATGGAAGTATTGCATTGGCAGTAGAGACAGATAGGTAGCAAAAGATTTTCTCTCAGACATCCGGATAGAACAAATTCATAAAGACAACCTTCAATACATTTGGAGATGATAGAGACAATATAAATGTACAGATGAAACCCAAATGATCATGATGCTATGAAGATCGAATAATACCTTCCTTGTTGAGAGGGAGTGTTGGAGTTTGTGCAACATCAAAAGCTATTCTTATTTTTCTTGTATTGTACCTCCTGCGGGAGATGAACTTATTGTAATCAATCATACAAACCCTAGAAGAACAATGTAGACCTTGGGGAGAAAATCAAGCAAAAGAAAAGACAAAATAAAGATTATAAAATAAAAATTATGTTGCTCCCCCAAGTGAAGTTAGCGCCAGTTAAGTTATTAGTGGAAAATCTGTATAAGTAGGAGGCACCCCTCCTCATTATTCCACACAGTAGTAGCACAACAACACAATGAAGTTCGCAGTTTTCTGAGAAAGAGAGAAGTTCACATATACTCTAGAAGAAGACTTTTTTCAGGGTTTCTATCTTTGGAAAGCTTTTCCATATTTTGTCTTTCTTCTTCATTGTACTCTGATCTCAGAATTATCATCTCTAGACGAAGGTTGTTGGGTTTTCTCCCATTTGGGTTTCCCAGGATAAAAATACTCGTGTTATTGTTCTGTGCTTTGTCTATCTTCTAGTGATCCTATTGATAAATACAATTAAGATATATTGCTATAATCATACGAAAATCTAACAATAACTGACAAGGAGGCTATCGAGGTCGTGGAATATACAACAACAATCGAGGTAACATTCCTCAGGGTCGAGGAAAGCCATGTTGTTACATCTGCTTTAGTGAAGAACACTCGAGTCTCGACTGTCCCAGGAAAGATAGGATGGATCTCAAGGTTTGTACAAAATGTGAGGTGGGGGAGCATTCTTTAGAAGACTTCCCCATCATACAAGAGGAAATTATTAATAAAACGAATGTTAACCTCTTGTTTGGTCACTGGTGTTACCAAAGCATGAAGCACCAAATCATAAAAATATGCAAATCGTCACAAGGAATGGCACACGGATTGGAGACGACAATCCTCAATTTACAAAGATTCAAAGTAAGGGAGATAATTATCCAAACCTGCACAAGCAAAGACATTTTTAATAATGCTTCAAAACTCTTTGAAGAATTAGTTCATGAAGAAGAAAATGCAGAATCTAAGAATAAAACTCTGAATGAGCTATTACAACTTCTTATGAAGGAAGAAGCTATTGCTAGAGTCATCGAATTAATGTATATGATAAGGAAAAACACAAGTAGTGAAAAAATCGCTAAGAATCTATGTCGTCTTAATAAAAAAGAAAAACTTAACATCAACCCATTCATCGACCTCGAAGTCGAATGATATTGTATCTCGCAAATTGTCCTTGACTTTGAGTCACAAGCTAACATAATGACAAGATCGACCTTCGGTCGACCGCAACTGTTGGAGTCAGGTATCTATCTTAAGCTTGTCGACCAAGGCCTAGACGAGCCCATTGGAGTTGGAAAAATGTTAACACTGGCATCATGGGCATCGACACACAAATCGACTTCGAAGTAATCGACCCAAAGGAAGGAGCTAGATCATTCCCTGTGCTGGTTGTTTGACTATGGGGAAGAAAGATGAAAGCCTCCATCTCACTTGAAAAAGATAGAATAAAGCTCAAGGGAGATGGAAAAAAGGTTACTGTTCCTATTTACCCTTCCCAAGAGAAATGGTGGGCAGAGCCAGATGACCATGATGTAGACATAAGAAGATTATATCAAGTTATGCAAAACAACGAAGATTCAATTGAGCCAAATGAGTATGGAGAAATTCACTTGGGATTGCCCATGTGCATCGATTAAAATTCCGACTCGGAACTTTAGAAATTTATGATTGGCAAATAGAGAATTATGAAGCACATGCAAGAGAATTTTGGTCAGTCAAGGTCATCCCTCGATGTTCAATACATAAGTGTTTCGTAATATCTTTCATTACAAAAATTTCAAAAAAAGAACAAGGGAATATGCGACCCTTGTGTCGGCGAAGAGTGAACTAACCAATTTACCTTGTCTATGACACAAGGAACGAGAATCGTCTTCGACACATGTCAAAGAGGTTTCCAAAAATGTGAACAAGGTCGACTACAAAGTTTAGTCGAGAATTTCATTGTGTTGTCGCCTTACACACACCTTGGGGAAAGCACAACAAAAATATTCAAGCTGCTTGGTGTGTCCTTGGGACAAGTCTTGAGTCAAGTGCTGTCACCTGATCCCAACTCCTTCGTTTAGGTCACTCCTAATAGAGCCAAGGGGGGTAGTCCCTACAAAAGAGTTTCTAAGGCTCTAAAAGTTTATTAGTTATGGATGAAATGGTTGTTAGGAGTTGTTTAGAATCGAATTACTGAATCAATATATTTGCAAATATAAAAGTACTTCAACAACATAAAATAACATCAACATATAAGTTTTAAGCAACAACAATACATTGATAGTAAACAAATGAAGAGTATTGTTGTAAATGTAGATTAGTGCCAGTGGAGTTAAATAAAATAGTGCTGCTGAAAACGTAAAGTGTTTTGCAAATGTGTCTTGGTTCATTTTAAGTTAAAAGTGGATTTAGATGAGCGGATTAAACAGGGGGAAGGGGACTCTAGATATACTTGACAGGACGAGGAGTATGTCCAAAACCCTTATTTGATGTGGTTCCACTCGAAGAATATGTGGGCTGGATCGAAGCCTGGGATGTGTCCAACGCTACACCAACGAGGGTGTATCCTGACGGTATCTCAAGGTCACTATCCAATGGTTCCCGCTTCCTTTGTGAACTTTCCCCACAATGGATTAAATTGAGGCGTTGGATATTTGCCTTGGGAGATTAATTGGGGTGTGAACTTAATTAAACTAGTCACCTAACTTCCTTTTCTGATACAATCACTCTGGATCGGACGAACCACAGATGGTGTAGAGCATACGGGAAGGGAGGCCTTGGTTAATTTTAAGGTTTTTAGTGCAATGTTGGTCTTGATTATTAATCCCCAAGGATCTCTTTCTAGGTCAATGAACGTTCTCGAGAAGTCAAGAGGGTAAAATCCAACTTGAAATAAAACAAGATGCATAAAAACTTGAAAGGAACAAGTTGTTTAATTACTACAACAATGAAAATCTTTTTCCATTGCAGGTAGTTCGGTATATCGTTGCTGGGTTAATATTCAATTTAACCAAAATGAAAGTAAGCAGCTACTTGATCTACTTTTATCATTAACCAAATAAACCTAATCTAAGTACCGTGCGGATAAAAAGCAAATAAATAAGATCAGGCAGATACATGCTTCCTCCAAATGGGGGAAGGGGGTTGTGGGAGCCGTAATCCCACTTGCTTTTTATTAACTTTATTACAATATGATTTTTATGAATGGGATTGCCTTTTGATCTTGGAAAGTGATAAAAAGGCTTACAAAGCTCGCCAGAAAAGGGGAATGAAGAAGGGGGAATTTTGGATGCTTCGGATGGCCAAAAATATGAAAATTTGGCAGCAACTCCTCCTCTCTTTCCTCCGACCTACTAAAAACTAACGAGGTAATGATTGATAAATTAGTAGGTTAGTCAATAAAATACACTAGAAATTTACACTTAGTACTTGTGCAAAGATAGAACTATTATGCTACTTCAAGTACTAACTAGATCCATGCTTTTAAATTTAAAATTGAAACACTTCCTAGATCTAGAATGAAAGCAAGTAAAACGAGAATGATTAGCCTTATAGATCTGATTTTAACTTGCAAAAATAAAGTATCCGAGAAAGAGTTGTAGTTTTTTGTAGAAAGAAGAGGAACCAACTACTCAAGCTTGAATCTTATGGAGAACCTGGAGGTTTGAAGGTGAAACAAAAAGGTTTTTTAATCCGTATCTAAGAAAAGGAGGTGTAACTTAGCTCAACCTTTTACTTGGGATGATGATCTGCAAACAAGAGACTATCACACTTGCAATAAAGATATTAGATCTAGTACATCCCACGGTTAGAAAACCAAAAGATCATGAAATACAACTTAATAAAACATGAACTCTTAGATCTCGAAAAGCAGGGAAGCAAATAAACAAATTGATAACCACAAATGTTTATCCTACGTGCCACATAATATCCCTCTAAGCTAGATTAATTGTAAAAGTAAAGCATGAAAGAATTACATCAATATCAACTCATTCCCAAAACAAATACACCAAAGATGTCACACCCTTTGAGCCTCCAAAGCCTTCAACTTTATTCACATAGCATAAGCAAAATAATACATGAGAGCAGAGGTTCTTTGCTTCCGTCTAAATGAAGGAGCAAAGCCTTGCTTAAATAGAATTTACAAACCCTTGGGGGTGCACCAAACAACTTCCAGACAAGGAGTTGTTAACGTGAGCATCATTGAGTGAAAAGGGGGAATAGTTGGAGTTCAAGTGAAGTTAAGTTCAAAGAGGAGGCACCACATCTCCATATGGAGATGCGCCCTCACCTACACTCCCACCAACCTATTCGCATGAAGCCACATGCATGACATGTGAGGCCCACAAGTGGGGGCTCATCCCTCATCTTCAACCACTCGCCACCTTCCCAATCAATCACGAAATCTATGGAGAGGATTCACCTTGACTCTAGGAAGAGATTACCATTGTTTACCAAGTCACTCCACACTAATAAGATAATGCCACCTCAACACTACGTGAGGGTCCACGAGGTGGGCGTATATCCAAACATGGTTGACTTATATATCCAACAAATATCCACTAAAATGACGCCTTTTATCCTAAGCTTGATCCCCTTTCATAAAAGACAAAACGCCACCGCATTCACTAGCCTTCAACTTGTTTACTTATTGATTTTTGACTTATGTTTTATGTGTCAATTTGTCACTTTTTAGCATTTTTTGGACATTTTGTTGCATCGTTAGAGAAATAATTCCATACAGGACAAAATAGTCCCCTTGAGCATAAAAAAAGTGGGTCTCGGGGTAAAGAAGGTACAAGTAAAGTAACCAAGAAATAATGTGAATCAATTGAGAAGGTAGCGAGAAAGCCCCGATTCAAGAAACTTGGGCAATGGAGTTCTCAAGTGGAGAGCGAAGGGCTTAAGATCTTCTTCAGAAGAACGTAGAGGTGTGATGGAATCGAACAAGAATTGAAGAAATTTGATAAACAATCACAAAAGCTTATATAGGACTTTTATCAAACTTTTGACTACAAATCTGATTTATAACTTGTCTGAACTAAAAATTCATAAGATGAATTTGTCTGATAGTTTTAAGTATAAACACCAATGCACTCAACTTCAATCTGAAGATAAATGTGACAACACAGAAATTTAGGGCCAAGCCCAGGGAAAAACCTCACCAAAGGAAAACCCTTGAGATAGATTATTTCTATTAAAGAAGAGCAAGATTGAAACTTCTTTTACAATTCAAAAATTTCACTGATTTCCATCTCAACAAATTCAGAAATGCAAATGCAACTTATTTTGCCTTTGCTAACCTTTCTTGGGATTCGTGCCAACAGAGAATAAATGCAAAAATTGCCCACATGTGACCGGAAAACAACAGTCTGATTTTTCTGGGAATTTGTGCCACAGAATTGACTAATAATGTACAGCCTGTCAGAAATAACAACATATTTTACCTCGGGAAATGTGCCAGAAGTCAAGTATGAACTGGTACGGATTTTTGCAGAAAGAGTCCTTTAGTCTGCCTCGGGAAATGTGCCTATTCTTTGTCTTGAAATCTGCGCTCTCTTGCTGTAGGAAATTTTGCTGTACAGTCTATCTTGGGAACTGTGCAATCAAAATCTTTTGGAAACTGTGCTCTTCCTTCTCTCCAGAAATTTGATCTCTCTCTTCTCTCTTTTCTTTTTCCTTGGTACGATGTCTCTCTTTTCCCTAGACATTCTTTTATACTTTATCTCACCCAAACTAACCCTAACTAACTCAACCAACTTAATCAAATGATGAGATTATCTTTATTTGATGACTCTCATTCAATGCACATATTCACTTTATTAAATACATTAAATACACTTTTTGGGTCCCACAACTGAAAGTCACTTTAATAATATAAAACACACTTTACATAAAAAATTTCACTAGGAAAAATACAATTTATGTCCCCCCCATGTGACATCAAAATAATGGGGAAGGACTAGTTGAGTTATAAAAACAAGAACCAACACTCCTTTATGTTGGATGTCCCTGCACAACTTGAACAATGACTACACCAAAGCGTTACATCTGGGAGTACCTATGCAAAAGATTAGAAAGCATGCATACAAACAAGTAAAGCATACAACTCTAAGATCGATTCACATAAATAACTCAGAGAAACAAATAAGGAACTACTTATTTATCAAAGAACAGTTAGAACAACAATGAATGTAGCAAGAAACTGATACAATTATACCTCATGTAACACAAAAAATCACCACACACTAATGCCCGACACAAGTATGCCTCCAAATCCTTTTGATTTCATTCAATAATTCAACAATCGTTACAATGAATACAGGAGCAAAGGTTCCACACTTCTTCTGTCGAAATGAAGAGAACTTGCTCTCTTAAATAGAAAAACTCAAAATGAGGGGGGGGGGGTGCACTTGCTCAAGGAAAGAGCTGGGCGTTGAGAAAACATCTCCGTGGAAGAAACAACACTTGCCAAAAAACGAGAGCCAACTCATAAAAGATGCATCCCTCTTGGAGAATGCGCCCCACCTTGGGAAATGCACCCCTCTTGGATGAGAAAACTTTCCAAAGCTTGATCCTCTTTGAAATGACAATGTTTGACTTCCCAAAATTGTTCGGGTACTTGCCACTTTGCTTTGCCAAGTCACCAAAATTAATTTCGGCAAGTTTCTTTTATTTTTTGAGTTGCCGAATTTTTTAATTAACTCATTTTTTGGGTTTTTTGAGTAATAATCAATTTTGGAGATAAATAATTACTTGAAAACTTAAGAAAGTGGGTTTAGGGGTTAAGTGGGTGCTTTGGGTTAGAAAATGGGCACCCCCACGGCAAAAACAACCCCGTAGCCCCACTTTTATGACTTTATGAACTTTTACATTTAACTGATTAAAAATAAGCCTGTAAAAACGCGATTTTTTTTTAAGCTGGAAACTAAAAAACTTATGGGGGACTTAGTGTTGAATTTTGGTATTTGCATATATTCATTAATTTTTGCAGACTGTAAGATAGATAACAGTAAGACAAGTGCAATAAATAATCAAACATCAACACACATGAACACCAGATTTTTTCACGGGGAAACCTTTAAAGGACAAAAACCCTAAAAGCATTAGTAATTCATCCCTTGAATGAGATGACTGAGTTTGTTGTAGCAATAAAAGAAACGCAGAATTCTGAGATGAATGTTTTTAATACAATTTATCAAACCCTAGCAAGTTTTTCCAAGTGGAAGATGAGAACAAGCTGCGTGGGAAAAACTACTTCTGATGCTAAAAAATTGTAGACCTAGAGTGCTGCCTAGAATTTGTCTTCTCACTGCCCAAACCGCCTAGAACTTGTCTGCTACTGCCCAAATCAAATTAGGGCTTCCTGAAAAACTTCAGTGGACTACCCGAATCGCTGCCCAAGATCAATTCACTATTGCCCGGATTTAATTCACTACTGCCCGGATTTAATTCACTGCTGCCCGAGATCAGTTCACTACTGCTTGGGATCAGTTCATTGCTGCCTGAGATCAATTAAGGGCTTCCTGGATTAATTTGGGAATGCCCGGATTTTTCTGAGTTTGCCCGAGTTTTCAATGGGCTGCCCGTGAGCAGAACAGAGTTGCCCGAAATCTCCGTAATTGTCTGTGACCTTGATGATCTGTTGGAAGGCTGCTTGAGAGGAGGATGGAGCTAGTCGTGAAGAGAAACACCCTGCCCGAATGGAGAACAGTCTGCCCATGTGTAGAAGTGGCCTGCGCGGATGAGGAGAGGGCTGCCCTAAGTCTGATCAGTGTTGCTGTTGTTGACCGTGAGGGGAAATAGAAGAGCCTTCACTTGTGAATGTGAATAGGATGATGCCCTAGCTAGCTAACTGCCATGCTAGGGCATAAATCATGAACTCTGTTGCTTACTTGTAAAGCCCAGTGAAAAACTTAGTCTCCAATGGAGCAGTCACGATGGAGGAAAGGTGTGTATGTTATGTTTTTCAATTGATCTTTATTTACAGCCTTTCAGTCACTTGAAGTGGTCCTTACAAATAGGAATAAAATAATAGGGCTTTATTCTTTTTCTTGTTTACCCTTTTGATTTTGACCTTTAGTGGTACTAAGGACCTCCTTGTATTTTTACTTTGACTTCTTGTGGTACAAGAGTCTTTTTGTATTTTTACTTTAGCCTCTTAGTCTTCTTTAAGTGTCATGTGGTCAATGCAAATGGTCTTCATGGTCCTTCATGCCCACTCAAAGTACATCATCATAAATAGAGAGAATTACTAATGCTTTTATCTTGAATTCCTTGTGTCACCAAGATCAAGTACTAGGTGTCTTAACCAAGGGTAGCTAATCCTTGGAGAAGGTCACATAGCCCATATATCAAGGATAGGAGTGGCTCACATGCCCAAACTTGGTCTAGGGATTATAGTGATGTCCTGGTAACTGACCAGGCACCTCAGCTCTAGGTTGCATCAATTGACTCAATGTCAATTACTTGGGAACTGTCCAAGCACCTTCATTCTCCTGGAGAATGGTCCTCAGCCCTAGGATGAGTCCCCCAGTCCTAGACTGGTTCAAATTCCTAGTAACTGACCAGGTGCCTCCATTCAAAGAATGGCCTCTCAGCTCTAGGCTGAGTCCTCCAGTCGTAGACTGGTTCAACTTGCTGATAACTGACCAGGTGCCTCCATTCAAAGAATGGCCCCTTAGCTCTAGGACGACTCCCCCAGTCCTAGACTGGTTCAATATCCTGGTAACTGACCAAGTGCCTCCATTCAAAGAATGGCCACTCAACTCTAGGATGAGTCCCCTAGTGTTGGACTGGTTCAATATCTTGGTAACTAACCAGGTGCTTCCATTTTCCAAGAGAATGGCTCTTGATGTTGCTTAGGAAAAATTAACACTTAGTACAGGTTCATAATGACTCAAAATAATGATTAGCATGGTAATATACGTCCACACTTAGGTTTTAATAACCTTGCACAACCTAACCACCAAGACAATTATTCCATCTTTGGAGGCTTGAGTGAAAAACTCGAAAATTATTTATCGTTTAAAGACGATAGATAATTAACAAGGAAAAAACCCTGGAATAATGTATTGATGACTAAGTTCTAAGAAACCAAACCAAAGTCATCATGCTAAGTCATGTTATTACAATTCCCCATGGGGTATGAACATGTTAAAAAAAATTCAAAAAGAGCTTGGGAAGGCCTGCATGGACTTCTGAACTCGAAATTTGAACAAGTAATTGTTCATCTTTGGCGACTCACTTAAAAGTCCAACTTAATGCAACATGGTAACAGAACAAATAAAAAATAATTTTTTTAAAGTTTTGGTACTTCGAAAATTTTTGGAAAAATTTCTAAGTGTATATACCAAAACAACTAGCCTAGATCTAGTTAAATAATGAAGCTTTGAACGTGTTTTTTGATCTAGCTAATCTAACATGCTAAAACAAGTAGATTTGAATGAATAAGCTCTTTAAAAGCATAGTTGTACGGGTACGGCTCCCGGGATTTTGGTAACCCGTACCCGACGTTTCCCCGCTCCTGGGAGCTTGGGAGCTGGTACGAAATGTCCCCTTTTTGATGGGAGCTTCCTTGGGAATTATAGCTAGCTTATGTTATTTAGAATTGATATAGCAATTTAGGATCATAAACCATATCAAATTCAAGATACCAAAAGATTTGAAAGTTTGTTAGTTGAACTTAAAACAATCAAGTTCATTCAAATTAGAAGTAAGTAGTAGTTACCATAAAAAAATACGCAGAGGCACCCAAATACTAAGAACTCTTAGGAGCAATGTGAGATTACAGTGAGATTTGTATAATGTGGACCTAAAGGAGTGAGCAAATTTAAAAAAAATGAATTTCATGACACTACTAGAGGATTAAGAGGATAAAATAGTTTAAGCTATGAAATTAATCAATTATGTATTTTTTAACTTTATTTTTTTTAATATATTTAAAAAAAAATAATATATATTATTGCCGCTCCTAATCCTACGTTTCCTGCAAATTTGGGCGAAGCTTCTAGCCGTATCTGATACTCGTGTCCGCGTACCCGACGTAGCCGTGTTCCAGAAACTTGTGCAACATAGTTTAAAAGTAGATCTACTTAGTTAGCACTTTTGGAACAAAGTAACTGGAAATATAAGAGAGTTGGAGTTTGAAGAGATGGATAGAAAACTTCAACAATAGAATTAGTCTTTTAAAAATGCCGAAGAGAGGAGAAGAGACAACTGAGTTCCAATTGTCCTTCGAATTTTGTGATATGCAAAACTATGAGACACCCTTGCACAAAGAAGATTAGATCTGGTGTGTTTGAAACAAGAAACAAAAAAAGTCTTAATACAACTGAATATAGTTGGCTACTTTCCTACTTCCCAGAGCAAAACACAAGCAAGCAAATTAACAACTGAAAATGATTACTCTATGTGCTTTAAAATAGCCTTCTAAGCTAGATCCGTCAACAAATTGAACAAAGGAAATCAAAGCTTTACAATATCACCTCATAACACAAGCATCCATCCAATGGCACAAGGTAGATCTCCAAAGTCTTCAACTTTATTATTCAAAATAGCAGCAACATTACAACAGGCATTGTTTCCTTACATCCATCGAATGGAGGAAGAAGGCCTCGCTTTTATAGAGTTACCAAGCCCAGGGGGGCGCACCACACAACTGAAGTAGACTAGCGTGAGGTTGAGTGAAGGTGAGTTCACTTGGAGTGTCGTGAGATAATTGTGGGAGATGCCGAATTTGATTGGCATGGGGATGTCCCACCTCTCCCAAGAGAGATGCGCCCCCACCTAAAATCCTACCAACCTTCTCCCTATTCGCCACATTCATAAATCGCAAGCTTCATGGATCACTCACATGTGAGCTTATGAGGGAGCACATCCCTTCATTGGATGTGATTCTCTAGCCTCCCTATCTTCAAACAAAATGACGCTTTTATTTTAAGTCTTACTCGCCTTCCATATGAGACAAAGGCGACACCCTTTCCATGTCATTCCACTAAGGCTTCGCTGACTTTCATACCTTTGTCCTTTGTGTCATTTTGTTGCATTTTTAGCATTTTTTTGATGTTTTGATGCCTCATTAAGCAAAAATGCTCCAAGTGATAATTTGTTCACCCGAAACCTAGGAAAAGTGGGTCCTAGGGTAAAGAGGACTCTTTGAGTGTGAAAAGGAGCACCCCCACGACAAAATCAGACTTCGAACCACACTTCTATTACAATTTGAAATTTTCCATTTAAACCATTAAAAAATGTCCTAATTTTGTGGGATTTTTTTTCTTTCCAGAACTTAAAAAAACCCTAGGGGAACCTAGTACATGTTCATAATAACTCAAAACAATGTCTAACATGCTTATATACATCGTCACATGAACTTTAATAACCTCCCTAGGTTTAACCACCAAGACGACCATTCCAACATTGGAGGAGCGATGAAAAACTAAAAAATTATACATCACTTATTCAACATTACATAATTGACAAGGGAAAAACACCTTAGAATGATCGGATTGACGTCCAAGTCCTAGGAAGCCATGTCCTTTACAAAAAGTTTGCCATGCTATCACATTTATTACAAAATCCCCATGGGGTATGAACATGTAATTTATTAAAAATGAGACCACAACTGGTCCTGATGTAACCACGGAACTTCTGATCACTGATGATGAACAGCTGGCTTGTTCAAGACTTTGGCGGCTCACTGGAAATCCCCTAAGTGAAACTTAGTGGATAACATTCACATGCACTATGCATCATTTTTCAATATGCCCACTCATGCATGTGCACTCTAGCTATCGAATCTCTTTCATTTCCATCATTCCTATGCCATAATTTTTTCTATATAAAACTCAAAAGATATAAATATAGCAAGAGGAGAAGAGCTAAGAAATTTCCCCTGTCCAATTTCTTATCCCAACACATATTTTGTCTTTCACATCATAGCTGATCCAATTCATGGCCTCTCTTCCAAACACACAATGGATCATTAACTATGATTTTCTCACCTAGTAGCAATTCAATACACATACACAAGTATAACATTTGTACTTGCTACTTTTCAAGCATGCAATTCTTACACTTTAAAGAAAATAATTTTAAGGTGAGAAATTTCCATGTCTACCAATGTTTCCTTATGGAGATCATTTTCAAATTCTGCCATAACAATCTTATCAACCTTATCTTTATCATTTTACATCTTTCATTACACTTTGTTCGCATTCCCTTGTTGCTCCAATTGCTTTGAGCAATTCTATCCAAGTCCAACTTGATCTTTCTAGGACTTCGTAGCACTTAACAATGCTGCAATTGATTCCATTCCAACTCCATCTGAAGTCCTTTCGGGGTCCATTATATGTCTTTAACTTATTTTGTTACAAGACTTACTTTTCTTTCCCATGGGAATTTTACCATGTTTTCTTGAACCACACCATAGATTCACACACAAGAATGTCTCATTTCCCTAATTGGTTGCTTTTGTGTGAGCCACGTTGTCACTATCATGAACCGCATGATATGTCTACATATTAGGGTGTCTTATTCCATTAGTGATAGATGCTATGTTAATGGAATTTGCTTAATCATTCCCATTCTTTACACATAAGTTGCTAATTCAGATCCTGTAACTCTTTTGAGCATCCATATGCTTTCCCACTAGGACGATTCACCCAGCCTATATGAGCTGCAATAACCTTTACATGTTGGTTTGTTATTGTTATCACATATACATTTGTAGCTGGGCTACCATGATGCAACATACAAATCTATCTCTTTGTCTATTCCGAGCTATTTTTCACATGGGGCTTTAGCATGGATCATTACAGCCTCAACCATTTTAGAGCCTTGTTCAGTAGAGTTTCCTTGCAATGACTGAGATTCAGTAGTCCATTGAGATGCTTTCGGTGATGACCTAGTTCATTTGAACAGAGTAGTAGATCAAACATGGTACACATAGTTACAAAGAGGCCCTATCAGATGGAGACAGGTATATATGTTGAGATCAGGTATATGTTTCCATGGTTTGATTTTTCTCTATGATGTATATCAAACACCTAGGCTTGTCTTGTTGGGATGATCATGGCGACCTATGCTTAAATATATATATACTAATGCTTGAACTTGTGTTAAGACTAATCAACATGCTTGATGTTGAAGATTGTTGCTCATGCCATACTTTATGCGAATGTTAAACCTTAGAGCTATGTTGGTTCCATGTGTCATTTGTCCTCGTCCATCCAGTTCATCCATGATTGATCCTTAACCCATGACTTTAGCTTGGTCAAGTCTTATGAGATTGAAGATCACTTTCCCCACTTTGACCCCTTTGCATGATGGATCCCATGTTTTATGTGTCTCGGCTTTGAGTTATTCCTAAGAGTGTCAACTAAAACTTGAAGCAATGTGTCTACCATCATTACATGCATTATGTGCTATAAATTGTATATGTTAAAATGCAAAGCCCTCAAACAAATGCAAAATGTGTCTTTAGACACAATTTAAAAAGGGTTGTAAAATAAAATTGTGTAAAGGCCTAAAGAAAAAGTGATTATTCGGCCTAAAGATATTATCACTTTATTATTGGCCGAATAATCAAATTTTATTACAGATGGCAGTGATTTTGGTTCTCCTAGAGCATTGCAATGTTCCAGGGGGTATGAGTAGTCACCTATACAATTCTTCTATGTCTTTGGATCATCTAGTACAGTCAATTTGCCCCAGTTATCGGCCTGGATAGAGTTATGATGGTTTTTATCAGTTTCAGAGGATGTACCACTAGAAAATGAACTAGAGAATTCACTGAAAAAATCGATTTGGCCTGTTGGGTCAAGGAAATGGCTTGGAAATTTGTCAGATGATGTAGTTTGGCTCCCCGGACAGTTCTTCAGCAGTTTCAGTTAGCATTGTTGTTTGAATTATTTTATTTTTGGCTCAGTCAGTGAGGATGTCCCCTGAGGGGCGCCCCTCAACTTGGCTAAGTGATATATTATATGGTTATATCTTATGATATAAGGTTGTAATGGGGCCTAGGATGAATTAAGCCCCTAGTGACCCCCTTTGATGTATTATCATGATGTATCTTATGTTAAATTGTGTTTTCACCTTAGGGAGGTGTCCTTGAGCAAAAGTCTGCCCCCTTTGAAGTGGTCAACTTGATCCATGTGTTGATCTTCGTAGTTGTGATCTCCACTGTTGATGATGTCTTAATCTCAACCGTCGGATGGTAGTTAAGTAAAATGTTGACACACTCTCAAGCTATTTAAGAGAGGTGATCCCCCCCATTGTAAGCCATGAGTGCAGGCACAAGAATATTGAGTAAAGAGATTTTGTCTGGGACTACACACTTTTTCTTGCTTGATGAATGAACGAGATGATGACTGGCATTGTTTTTATTTTGCACTAAGAGTAATCCAACATAGCTTTTGTACATTTTCTTGCACCCGTTTATCTGCAGGTTGAAGAAGGCAATTCTGGGAGAGGCGCATTGGTGGGGGGACTCACTCTGTTGCCAAAACTCGGTGTTGGTTATCAGGGAGTAGCAATTTCTTTATGATTTCTTTTCCTTGCATCCTTTTTTTCTTGCAGAACCCGGTTATTTGTTGTACTGATTGATTTCTTTGGTGTAACAGGTACACAGGGGCGCTTGGGGCAATGACTGGAACAACACTTCATCAAAATCGTGCTTGGGATTCTCATTTGACTTGAAGGAAAGCATTCTTCATCATCCAGGAGATTATCAAGATGATTCAGGTACGTTTTTCAGGTAAGTTCTCTGTCCTTTGATTTTCTTATGCATTGCCCATCACTTCTTTTACTGAAAAAACCCTCGTTAGAAGTAGGAAAAATCACCGGATCAATTTGCATTGGGAATCTGCAAATTTGAGGATCTGGGTTTTGTCGGCCATCCCGAAAAAGCCCTTCTCCCTCCTAGGCGTCAATATTGGACTCTATTACCCATCTCTAGGAACTGATCTCTTACTGAGGTAGCGCCCTTATTTGTTTGGCAGCCAAATTCTCTTTGTTTGTTTTCCGGTTTCTCTTGGATTTCTCTAATTGTTAAATCTTTCATCCAAGTTAGTGTGCGAGAAGCTTAAATTTTCTTTATCAGCCTCCTCCTGGGGATTTCTTAGTTTTTGCTTAAATCCCCCTAGGGTCCTGGGTTTGATCATTTGAACCGACACACTAATCCTAGATTTGATCCCAATTTTCATAAGACACCTGATTATTTTACTTGAGTAACACTACCAACATATTTAATCACCTCTACTCAAGTACTCCTTAATTTGTGGCTTATCCCTTGAATCTAGGGTTTCAGGCACTCACCTTGCGTATTCCCCATCAAGGGTTTGATGTGGTGATTTGCCTTAGAGAATTCCTTTCAGGATAGGTCTGGGTCTCCCCCATTGCCACTTGGGCTTCTCCAGTGGCATAAAGCGAAGGAAGTCCTAACCGACGTGACAACCATCCATCTTTTGGGGGTTAGGGTTTTCGTAGATCATAGCTTTGGTTTCCTGCCCCCTCTGCCATCCTATACAGGATTACTTTACCGGGGCAACTACAAGATCCGCGATAACAATTATCTACCTTACTGATCATTATTACGGGGAATACAATTTCCAACGCCAATAACCAATATTTCCAATGGATCTTCCTTGCAATTCAAATTGCACATACTAATCCCAAGTGATGCCTTAGAGACATTCTAATCCAAGACACCAATGTTGATCTATTTTATTCTTTCATGATTAAGCATGGTTGCCACTCCTTAGTAAATGTATGTGACACCAATTACTCTTGATGAGGGCTTCCACAACCACTCTATGCAATTCATATCACACATTTGGAATATAGTAAATGCATTGCATGCATTCTAGCGAAGGAGCCATCCATCATTCTTAGTTCTTTCATTCCTTATGCGTGTTTATAAAATACAATCTGCAGAGTGTAATCTTATCCATTCAGTATGTTTTTCCACCTGTTACAATAATTACTATAATATTCTTAATCGAGTATCCCTGTTCATTAATAGTATTGTTATGTTACAAAGCATTCAACCGTTATCAAGCAATTTGTACCCTACTCTTGCATAGGTGAATGTGCCTCTGCACTACTATGAGAGTTCCATTAGCATGATTTGAATAGTATCATTTTTACTCGATATGATTCATTCTCACCTTAGGTACACTCTTGCACCATCATATAAAACTTTTTCCAAAATTTCAGTTGTTTTGGAGGTCACTCACCTTAAACATTTCTTGCCCAATCAAGCTCAAAGTCTTTGTTCTGCCTGCTATGTGAAACAACTGGAAACTTGTTTAAAAACATAAGGACCTTTTGTTTGATTCTTCTATAGTTTAGCTTTCTAATGACTATAACCATGCTCATTTATGATCTCATAGCTAAACGTTACAACCATTCCAATTTGCCATTTTTGCCAACTTTTGTACTATTTTTGTAGGCGCATTTAGCTTCAGAGACCAACTTTAGCCACCTATAGAAGACAATCTAGGTAGAGCCATAATTTTTTTTCTATCAGGCACTGATAATACTCATGACAAGGGTTACTCAGCAACTTTCAGATCCCTGATTTGATGCTCCAGCCAATTTCTATAATTTTATGGAATTGACTACTTTTAATTTTTGCACCTTCTCCAGACTTAGTTTATTTTCCAAAAGCTGCTATCTCGCAAATTGAGCATTTTTGGAAAAAATTCCTCTAACCAAAATTGTTCGTTTTGATGAGTTGGTAAAATGTCGAGTTCATAAATTTTTCTGGTTTTGACATCTAGGGTCTCTTTTACCTCCTCCAAGTTTTTCAAAATCCCCCAAAAGTGCCTTTGAATAGTGGATTTGGCCTTTTCCTGCATCCCCGTTCCACATCTTTTGGAATTTGGCCATAAGCCACCACAATTATCTATGTGCCTGGACCATGACTGCACCATAATAAATTCAACCTTGATAGAGCCCCCATTCCGTTAAATGGCTACGCGTCTTCAAAAACCACTCATTCAAAATTTCTGTAAAACTGGAGCAGAATGGGCTCATGCATATCACTAACAATTATGTAGCCTTCCTTAATGGCATCAAAATGCTGTAGGTCATTGGATTCTGAGCTAAACTACTGTTATGGCCAAAACAATGTTTGGGCTCTTTTTTTTTAAAGTTTTCTATACTACTGATGTGGCAGTATGTTGATGTGGCATGACATGTGTCAGTTGACATGTCATCGTACCCTACTTGGATTTTATATGGTACCTCCTGGTTTTTCCATGTCATACTCTTGTTGACCCCTTTGCCCATGTCATTGCGACTCCTTTTTCCTTTACCATTAATGGTTTCCGGTTAATGATAAGTGGTTTCTCGACACTAGATGTTTCCTTCACATGGGTCATCACACGTGAGCCATCCTCCCTGCCAATGGTCCAAATTTTTCCCCGTATGGATCTAGATTAAATCTTAGCCGTTTGTGCAAGTACCCCTCGAGATAAGGTACGATTACTTCTTGTTGTATGAATGGTCAAGATTGAGTGATCAAACATGCACGATCACATCACGACCATTCATGGGAGGGGTACCTATCTTATCCTGCGATCAAGTCCATTTGCGCAAATGGTTAGGATTGAAAGCTGTAACATGCACAATTTGATCCCATTTGTTTGCGTAGGGACCCCTTCTATTAAGCTGTGAACATCTTCTCTTGCACGAATGGTCACGATCTGATGATTTAATTTGCACGATGCAATCTAGGTCGTTCATGGCATCAACTGGATTCATGTCTGTCCAATGTGGATGCCACCCATGCAAATGACCTCTGGTAGCATTGCGACCTGTACATACAATCCACATGGCTAGTCCATGTGAAACGAGTAGGGACCATCTTAAATTTTCCCGAATTTTCGAATTTCATAATTATCTAAAATTTTAACTTTGCAATAGGGTTTATTGAGAATTTACGTCGAACCTTCCCAAAACTAAAATTTTCTGTCAACTGACAGTGCTGGGAATCCTTGGCACTGGTTTGTTTTTTCCCAAAACTTTTCAAAACCAAATTCTTCCATTCACAAACTCTTACCGCCATCTCTCTTGTGCCAATTCCCCTGCTGGTTCTAAAAATAACAACTAGGCATTCAATACCACGAATTTTATTACAGGTATTTTGTCAAACAGTTAGTATGCAAGCTTTATTTTTTTTCACCCAGAACTCACAATACTAATTGAAACTCAGAATTTTTACTCCAATGACCTTTTATATCTTCCCAACCAGTCAACAACCATTTAAATAACTATTACGCATTTGAATTTAATCATCTGGAAGATTTTACATGTATTTTTCCCAAACTTTCTCATACACATTTTGTCAAGCACTTCTTGTGCAAACTTTGATTTTTTCCCGTAAGCATGGATTCCGACCCATATAGCTCTAGTGCTGCAACCAAGAATTCTTCTACCACTCTGTCACATCTCCCTCCATCATTCTGACCATAGGAGGGGGGTATTTACAAATTTCATGCTCGTAACTTTCGTCCCATGTGCCATCATATGAATTCATAAATAACAAATGCATGAGCAAATTTGTGAATTTAAAACAAAGTAGAAATAAAACTCCATCCACACACATCATGCATAAGAAAGCATATCTATCATAGGCAGAAAATAAAATCATTACACATTCATATACAAAGAGAATACTTATCTTTTAACAAAGAAGATCTAAGCAACTGGCTGTGTAAGAGCTATTTTTCACCCAACCGTAGGTATGAGCTACATATACCACCCCCAAGCCAAGCTATGAGACCACCAAGGTGAAGGAAACTCCTATAGGCTTCTCTCTCTCTCAACCCAAAGCCCAATTGCTCTCATGCTTAGCCAAACTGCACACCATTGAGCATTTACTGTTGGATTTTAGCATGTGCATATATTCTTAAATTTTTGCAGACTGTAATATAGATAACAATAAGACAAGTGCAGTAGATAATCAAGCATCAACACAAACGAACACCAGATGTTTTCACGGGGTAACCTTTAAAGGACAAAAACCCCAAAAACTTTAGTAATTCATCCCTTAAATGAGATGACTGAGTTAATAGCAGTAATAAGAAAAATATCTCAGAATTATGAGATGAATGTTTTCACAAATTTGTCAAACCCTAGCAGGCTTGAACATCATTTTCAAACCCTATTAGATTTGCTGCTATCATCAAAACACCGCCACGTGGAAGGTGATGACTGGCTCACCGAACAACACTTCTGCTGCTACTCAAAAAATTATTCTGCTGCCCTAGAATTGTTTTCTGCTGCCCGAGCTGCCCGGAACCTGTCTGTAGCTGCCCGAACTTTTCTGTTGGCTTCCTGAATGGTTTTACAGCTGCTCAAATTTACCTGTGGGATGCCCAGACTGTTTTACAGCTGCCTGAGGTGCCTAGAATCTTTTTGCTGCTGCCCGTGTCTAGTGGAGAGCTGCTCGAGATTTGCTTGAGTCTGCCAGTTGCCTGTTTGTAGCTGCTGCTGTCAATATATACTAACAACGAGGTCAAGGGCAGCTAACTGCTGCTACCCGTGACTCCCACCAAGGGCTAGACCACCTCCGTGGTTTGTTTACTGCAGTCCCCTAGCCCTCCACAGTGTGCTGCTGTGGCAACGAAGCTTGTTACTGCTGCTGCCAACAACCTTCTTCACCATCGTATGTAAGGAGAAGCCCTAGTTGGCAGAGCCGCCACACTAGGGTAAGTAAAAGATCAAAAGGTAAAGAAATCAGCCACAAAAACTAGTCACGAATTTTCTTCCTTAGCTACGAAAATGTGGAAGATCTCAATCACGTGTTGCCTCATTCAATCATGGAGCAGTTGTGATGAAGTTGAAGTGTGTGTGTAAAATGTTTTGCAATTGACTTTCATTTATAGACTTTCAAGTACTTGAAATGGTCCCTCATAAATAGGAATTGAATAATAGGGTTTTATTCTTTTTCATGCTTACCCTTTGGCTTTAACCTTTTGTGGTACCATATGCCTTATTGTATTTTTACTTTAACTTCTTGTGGTACAATTCTAATGGTACAATAGGTCTTCTTGTATTTTGACTTTAGCCTCTTGGTCTTCCTCATGGACCAAAGCTTAGGGAAAGAAGGTCGTTCAAGTGTTTTGTGGTCAAAGCAAGTGGTCATCAGGGTCCTTCATGCCCACTCAACGTACATCATCATAAATAGGGAGAATTACTAATGCTTTTAACTTGAACTCCTTGTGCCACTAAGATCGGGTACTAGGTGTCTTAACCAAGGGTAGCTAATCCCTGGAGAAGGTCAAATAGCCCATAGATCAAGGATAAGAGTGCATCACATGCCCAAACCCGGTCTAGGGCTTAAAGTGATAACTTGGTAACTGACCAGGTGCCTCAGCCCTAGGATGCATCCATTGATTCAATGTCAAATACTTGGTAACTGACCAAGCACCTCCATTCTCTCGGAGAATGGTCCTCAACCCTAGGTTGTGTCCCCCAATACTAGACTGGTTCAAGTACTTGGTAACTAATTAGGTACCTCCATTCTCCAAGAGAATGGCTCTCGATGCTACTTAGGAAAAAAACAACATTTACAAGGACCTCACTCAACCACCCCAACCATAGCACTCTCTTCTATTGCCCCACACAACATAAGGAAGGCATTCCCCTTCACTGCTCGAGAGTTACCTAAGTAAATCCAACCTTAAGTTATTTCTAGTGTGTGAAAAAAGAGTCCAACCTGCTGTATGTTGTTGGAGAACCTCTTGTAGCACTAATTCATGGCTTCTCAATCATTTAGGAGTAGCAAAACACAATAGGTAGAGGTTTCTATCTTTTCCAACCTCTATGCTCGCCTACAACCATCTCTTTTCTTTAATGTCTGCAATTCTCCTTCATAATTCGAATTTCTTGGTTATTTTTAGAGTCTTTTATGGCTATGGCAATGGCAACGAAAAAATCCACGTAGTGTAAAATATGCATGAGAATGAATGGTAAACTCCAAAGGAGATGAGAGGATGGTGAAAAGACAACTAATGTAACTTTTGACCATTGAAGAAAGGACTCTTACAACCGTCCTAGAAGTATATTCATCCCGTGTTTCCATAATTACATGAAAAGACTTTTCCACCAACCTCACACATGCATTCAATGATTTTATTTAATCAGTCAAAAGGTAGTAATTATCTCATTTAAGGCACATGGCAGCAAAATGAAGAGTTCTAAGGTTGAGCCTTGGAAAAAGAGGATTTAATCTCCCATAGGCCCCCTTTCCTTTTCTCCTCTAGTTGAGTCATAACGCTTTTATTGCTCTTTACACAACCATCTTGGACCATTTTTATCATTTTCTAAAATAGTATTTGCCTAGCTTTTACGCCATCATGACAAACTAACCACATGGTCCATATAGAAATATTTATATCATACATGCCTAGCCATTTACTAGTCGGGCCTTGGCCTTGAGCTTCACACTAGGACTCCATACTAGTACATTTACATAATTTTACATAATCTGATTTAATACATTGTATGGGTTGAAAACAGGAATATTACAAGTTTCAACAACCATGGTAATCTCCTTGGAATGACGTCTGCAACATGGAAAGGGTTATTCAACAATCTTTGTATGACTTGGACACACGATTTGTTCAGCATACGGACATGGGTTCAATGCCATCCAAAGCATGCATATTTTCTATCAATATTTTTCTGTCATTGACCAATTTATCTTGGGGATTTAGATAGAGTATGAATTGCAACAAATGATTCACTTTAGTCATATTGGTTATATAGCAGCTGACTGTACTTTTGGGAGTAACAAACTTGAGAGATGTTTAAGCGAATTGGTTGCATTTTGTATACCACAACTTACAAGGAATGGACCTACTGCCATGGATGTGATTGAGGAATTTATGCAAGTCTTTGAAGATCATAAGATTAACGAAGGAATTAATACCAACAATAATTAATATCATTATTATCGGAAGAATGAGGGTTTAGAACATGTTACACCCCAAATTGTCTGCAGAGTGCCTTTCAGGATATACCAGAGTGAAGGGGTCTTTTTTCCATTGTAAAAGGCCAAGTCTGGTCTAGCGGGGCTCAAGACCCATGGTCTGGCCATGGCAGGATCTCTTAGTTTTCATTCCAAGTCTGTGTTGACTGCCTCTTGATGGGTGGAATCCCCCATCATGTTGGGGCCTTTGTGCCCTGGGTTGGTGCTCTAGTGATTCTTGGGATGGACCCACTAGGACACATGGTTTAGGTATTCCTTGCCACACTTTTGTTTTTTCTATGTAGAAAGTGATTGTGCTTGCAAGGGTTGTCATACCCGCCTTAACACACCTCATTTATGTCGACTTGGACCTTCTCTCTCATGTATTACCCCTCCTCTTCATCTACATGTGCACAATCCATGATGACATCATCTTCTTCAAGAAAGCCTTACCTTGCTAAATGGGAGGACGTTGAGGGATCTTCTACATCGTTGGGGTTAGTTGGGGTATGACATTCTCCTCCGGATTATCACTTCACTTGGATGAAGCCAATTGCATTATTTTATCTTTTTTTTAGTCTTTTGTGGTTTAGTCCTCGGCTTGTGGGTGACAAACCCTAATTTTTAGTTATTTTATCTTTTAGTAAGGTAGGCTCTAAAGTTAAAAAAGACTAGGAGGCCTCATAAAATTAGAGGTTCCTAGCTCTCATTTATAAACAAGACAAGGGTTTTAATATGTACTTTTTTCTCTCTCTTGGTGTATTGGAGCTTATAAAGTGATGCATGACTCTCTCTTTGGCAAGTTTTGTGTGTGATGAAGGTTGAATGGTGGAATTTCTAGTGTTTACTATTTTCCATGATTGATTCTAAGAATAGTTGTTATAACTCGTGGCTAAGGAGGACCTAAAAACTCTTTCTCTTGCTCTTTCCTTGGTTGATGTTGTTTAGATCTCTCCATTTTCTTGTTTGATGTTGCTTTGGCACCTTACGCATCGTGAATTAGGGTTTTATTGGCATTTTGTCAATCTTGTCTAAGGAGACTTTCGCCTTGAAGGAGCTCTTCATAGTGGGCCTTGGGATTCATTGTTTGCCCTAATTAGGGTTTGGCTACTTTGGCTTAATCTCGTGTTACTAGCCTTTGCCCTAGTTGGTAAATTTTGAATAGTCAAATTGAGTAGGGACATTGACCTCAATCTCTAATTTCCCGAGGGTTGAGGACTCGGGTCATAACCTCTTCTCTTCTCTTTTATTCAAAATTGTCTTGTATATTTATTATAAAAATTCCAAAAAATATAATATTGGAAAAACCGTAAAAAATTAAAATATCTTGAATTTGGAAATTTGTTTCGATGAAAAGGTGTGCCCTAGGCAATTTAATGGTGGATCGTTAGGGGCACCTTGTTCCTATGGTTGATTTGTGAGATATCTCGTGATTTGTGCATGCTAGGGTTTCCTTTTTGCAGATATATTATAGCAGGTACATCAAGTATATTGATCAAATCAACAAAGTGTGAAGGCCTAAAGAGCAAGGTTGACCCCTGGGGGGTTGAAGGTCTGTTAGGAAATGTTATAAGTGGGACCACCATCTATATGAGGGTTGATTCAGGGCATAAACCATTAATGTTTGTGGCTCAAACAGATATTTCCACATGGGTTTGTGTCTACGTAGTGGAAATTGTCACTAATACCTCGCAGAACTTTGAGAATTCATTTTATTAAGTTAATTTTTAAAGTGAATGCCTTTTTCGATTAATTGAGATTAATTTAATAAAATACCTAAGTTTTAGGCATTAGTGATTTAAGTCAATTAAGTGAATCTCAGCTATTGATCTCAAGTGAGGAGGAGATCTAATCTCAACCATTAATCACTTAGGAGGTTAGGGTTTTGGTTCATCTCAAGATTATAAAAGGAAACCAAGGTGAGAGAAAAAGACACAAGGGGCACTCAAGCATTGAGTTAGTGATTTTTTGGAGAGAGAAGAAGGACATTCTATTTCCAGATTTGGCTAGGAGAAAGTGACAGTAGTCAGAGATTTATTGCAAGTGGGCTCTATAGCACAGCAGGTTTTCAGACTTGCAGAGGAGGGGCCGTGCAGTCCAACAGGAGCATATGGGGCAGTACTACACTGTATGGACCATGCATATGATCCGGATTCCATACAATGCAAGCCTAAGCTGATCAGTGGGCTGTAAGATATATACAGGTCTTACAACAGGCAGTACCAGGCTGTATAGGTGTGGCAGGGCAGTGAGCAGGAGCAGCAGGATTTTCTGGGGCAGATTTGTAGGAGGAAGAAGTTTCTCAGTGGGGCATATTTGCCAGGTTTGTTGTAGTCGAATTTCTCAGGACCATTTTCCCAGTAAGGGAGCCCTTGTAAGATTTGAAATTATTTGAATGAAAAGCTAATTTAAAGGGCAGAAATTTTGTGGATGTGTTTGAGATTTATTTTCCATTGTTTTGCTTCTGTTGTTTAAAATTCCGTTAATTATTCCAACAGTATAAAATATTCAGTGATCTGCAATTTAATTTTCAGAAAGAAAAAATCACTAGGAAATATTTATCTAGGACTGGAATAAGAGAAACTAACATAAACCAGATCTGGTTTTACATTTTTATAATCAATTTAGTGCTTCCCTTCACCCTCTTAAAGATTGTAACTTGCTCTACTATACAAGATGCATCTCATATGGTGAGTTGGCATTGTTGTGATTGATTTATATCGAGTTTGCTGAAGTATCTTAACAGTTGCAACTTTATAACAGCAGCATCATATTGAAATTATCTTTCTTGGGATATGTGACAAAGTGATATAACTCCTACCTCTCAGTTAATGTTATTGTTGCTTTATTATTTTGGCTCCATAAGGCACTGATTTTCGCTGAGAGGTTTCTGGGGAAAGGTGTTTGTGTGTTATTTAAGCAATTATAGATATTATTCACCAAAATCTAGGGACCCCCCCTTGGTCTTAGGAGTTGACCTAAAGTGTTTAGAAGCTAGGTTGTGGTGACACTGTGTACTAGCTTCTCTCGTGCTTACCATTCATTGCATTGGGATCCGTGACCTTGATCAAGGCTGATATTTTGAGCGATAACAGAACAAATGACAACTCTGAGGACGATGCATCTTAAAGAAAATGATAATGTTTTGTATATAAAATAACATTGTCAATAATATATAGAGCAATTTGGATTCTTAAACAACAGGCAGATTCACGATGCTGTGTCTCTGGCTCAGGAAACAATTCACACCATCAAGAAGGAAAAAAGAAGAGCTTTTGCCTTGAAGCTAGATTTATCAAAAGCTTATGATAGGGTGGGATGGACCTTTGTAAGACTCTTGTTGATACAAATTGGTGTAGCATTGGAAGTTGTAGAGTGGATAATGGGATGTTTACAATCTACTTCATTTGCTGTTATGATCAATGGATTGCCATCCAATTTTTTCAGACCTTCCAGAGGCGTAAGGCAGGGATGCCCTCTATCCCCCTTCATCTTTTTGCTGGTAACAGAGGCTTTGAGTAGGATCATTCTTAAAGCCAAAGCAGAAGGAGCAATAAAGGGCATTAAGGTCTCTGATACAGAGGAAGTTACCCATACACTCTTCGTTGATGATGTGCTGTTGTTTGGAGAAGGATCCATAAGCAATCTAGAGGCCTTGCTAGCCTTGATAGATAAGTACAGAAAAGCCACAGAGATGGTGGTAAATGTGGAAAAATCCAATCTCATCCACAATGAGATCCCTGAAGAAATGATCGAAAGGTCAAGAGAGCTAATACAATACCAAATAAATCGAGTGGAAGAAGGGTTCAAATATCTAGGATTTACTTTGAAACCAAACTGCTACTCCTATCAAGACTGGATCTGGCTTGTCAAAAAGATTGAAAGCAGGATTAACGTTTGGGCAAATCGATTCTTATCTAGGGGAGGAAGATTAGTCCTTCTGAAAGCAGTGCTTCAAAGTATTCCAGTATATTGGGCATCTATTGCATACAATCCAAAAGGTATCTTAACAAAAATTAGAAAGATGTGTTTCTCCTTTCTATGGACATCCAACAAAAAATCAGAAGGCATCCCACTGGCAAAGTGGAAGATATTAGCGCGACCAAAAGAGATAGTTGGATGGGGCATAAAAAATCTAGAACTTTTCAGCAAATCCTTAGCTGTTAAGACAATGTGGAGATTCATTAAAAATCCAGAATCTCTTTGGGGTAGGGTTATCGTATCCAAATATTGCCCTGGAACCAGTCTTGCAGAATGGTTGAGAAGTCCTGAAAAAACTTATAAAAATGGCTCAATAGGGTGGAAGGCAATGAGTTTGGCTTACCCTTTGATCGAACAGTGGATAGCATGGAAAATTGGAGATGGAAGCCAAGTTCGAGTGGGTGAAGACCTGTGGTCTGGGGCTGGGGAAAAATTTAGATTATCCCCTCGATTAGTACAACATCTCAGATCACGACGAATTCTCTCTATAGCAGATGCAAGCTATAACACAGCCGCAAGAGAGCGAAGGCAGTGGAAAACTTCCCTTGAACTTGGACTAACAGATGAACTTGCGGAAGAATGGAATAAATACATCAATCTGTTAGTTACCAATTTTATCCATTTGGGGATAGAACCGGATAAATTGGTTTGGACAAAGAACCCTAAGACTGGACAATACACAACCAAACTGGGCTACCAGGTATCTTTCGAAGAACACTCAGGGGAAGAGAAGAAGTGGTGGTGGAAAAAACTTTGGCACATCCAGAGTCCCATTAAAACATTAATCACAACATGGCTAGCCCTTTCAAACAAACTGTTGACATGGGAAATGTTACAGAAAAGAGGATTTGAAGGACCGAGTTTATGTTCTTTATGCAGATCAAATGCTAAAACCACCTCACATTTGTTCGAACTCCGTCCATATGCAGGCAACGTTTAGAAAGGAGCAGTAGGCAAGTTAAATGCAGACAGAGCTCATGAAAGAACAAGTGCAACTTTAGAAGAAAGAACCAAATCCTGGTGGCTTGATGAAAGGGTAGGTTCTTATGAAGCATTTCCGGTTCTTTATGTTTTCATTATTTGGGAGGCAAGGAACAGAGGTATTTTCAACAACTCTTGGACCCCTCTTGATATCACTATCTCCTTGTTAATGAGTAAGGTACAGGAACACAAAAGGGACGCGGTCATAACCAAAACAAGAATAACCAGAGCTCCAGAGATAAACAGAGAAACTCCTTGGGCCTTTTTCGATGGTGCCAGTCAAGGAGAACCTCGATTGGGAGGGGCTGGAGCAGTCATTCATTTTACAGCAAAGAGAAAGATGATGGTAAAATTTGCTATGGGCCAAGCAACCAATTGTAGGGCCGAACTATCAGCATTATGGGCAACTTTGAAAGTGGCACATAGCAATCAGATACAGGATATTCAGATATTTGGGGATTCTAAAGTTGTGATAGATTGGGCAAATGGAAGGAATACTATACGTGTACCTTATTTATAGCACTTACTTATAGAAATCCAGAATTTGAAAGCATTGTTCAGAAGGATCTCTTTTGCGCACATATACCGAGAGTTGAATGAAGAAGCGGACTCCCTCTCCAAACAGGCTCTGGCTTGCCAACCGGGATTAATGGAGATTGAGGAAGAAATAGAAGGAATTTCAACTCTTAGATTTGAAATGATATAGAAAGGAAAGAAAATGTAAAGTGATACTCTTTTTTTGTAAGGAACAGTTAAACAAAGACTATTTTGGCAAAATGCAAGAAAATATTGAGATGTAATCCTTATAGGATAGGTTGTGGAAAAAGACTGATCAGTCTTATGGCTGTAGGAACGGTATGTTGTGATGTAAGCTCAGCGGAGTAGTTCATGTTTATGCTATGAATAAAAGGTTTTTTCTTTGGAATATATATATATATATATATATATATATATATATATATGACTTAGAGATTTGATGTTTGTTAAAAGGTGCATTTGTAAAGACATAATTTTTCATGAATGGTCACTGCAAGGCCTATAAATACAAGAATTCTTCATTGTAAAACATCATTCATTATTTAATATTTATATTTCTTGGTTTATCCAATTGAAAAATTTAAGTCAATTTTAGCTTCTGCTACAAAGTCCCTTTCGTGAATTTAATAGACATGGCTACAATGTTGTAATGAGAGGTTTTGGTTGAAGATCTATTCTCATTTGGCAACTCCATTGGTACGAAGAATATGATTGTGATATATTTTCCAAGTTTCATATCAACATTTTATTCTGAAGATTTGGAAGCAAAGCAATATGGCATCATTTCAAGAAAAGTTGCCTATCAAATTGTATGTCTGTTTATATTTCTCGAGTACTCTTGGTATCCTAATAAGCTCCCTCCTCCAAAATAGGTTGAGCATATTCCAAAGATCCACGAGCACACTCATCTAGTTGCACAAGATGTAGAGTCTCTCAAACTAGTGCACTTGAGAGGAATCGAGGATTAATACATAGAATCCCTGAACCTAATAGGGGTAGGAGATATCTCTTAGATCTCTTATGATAAAATACGAGAAGTTTGTAAGAGTTATTCAAGACCAGCAATGAGGAAGAACAAAGGCCAAAGAGGGATCTCTACCCAATCATCAAGAACAATAACATGCATTACCAATACCGAAATTGGGAATTTGTTGGAAGACATGAATTCAAATGTCTTGAATTCACTAGCCATGTAATTAGATACTCTTCAAGTTAGAAAAAAGCAAGACAATACTGAAAAGGCCTCCATGAACTTTTACCCAAAATGTACAGAAAAACATGTTTGACATGAATGCCCATTGGACAAAAGATATGCAGCATTTGTGCTGAAAATCATAACAAAAGCCATTGTCCATTGCTTTCGGGTTTGAAGGCTTTATTTCAAGAAGTAGAGGAGAACATCAAACATATGTGTTTCATTAATCAGAGGAGACCAGGGAACCTCGATGAGTACTTCTAGGTATGACCCATGAACATCCATGGTATTTTAGTCCTTCCTGTCTAATAAAATAAATCATTCTCCTTGTCAAAGTTGGTGTCTAGCCACAGATCTGCTGCAATGGCTGATGCCACCCACAATTTCGTAGCAATCGTCCTACTCACTGCCTTAGGGCCAAAAATTGCCATTTCAACAATACCAGGGACAACAATGGCCAACCCAACAAAAGTCATGGCGGCGTCAACAAAATTGGTTAACACACAACAAGCTCTCTTGCCACCTCCTCAAAGTAACACCAATAAGCAACCCCTCAAGCAACCACATCTACTTGCTCAACCTGCACCGAACCCCAACAATAAATCAACACGATCGATATATAACAATGAGATGGTTAACTATCTGAATTTCTCTTTAACTTCTTTAGATTGTAATGAATTACACCTTCAGAAAGACTTGTGGAAGATATGATACGGCCAGTTACCATTGAGAAGGGTGATGAAGAGCAACCACAAAAACCACCTCCTAGACTCTTAGACCCAGTTTTAAAACCTCTCAAAAAGAGAAACTGCCAGAAAATACATCTTTTCCAGAATGATTATACTAAACAAAAGTACAACCTCAACCTTAATTTGATTTCCTGGGGGAGTTACGAAATATTTGAATCAAGATCCCCTTTGTTTCAGGCCATTCAGGAGGTGCCTATTTACAGTAAGGATGCAAGACAATTATGCCTCAAGAAGCTTGGAAGTAAGAGAACAGATCCCCAAACTACCCAGGTTGTAGGTTAAGTTGCCGATCTCATGCTAGGAAAAGTCATAACTCCCAAATATTTGGACCTTGGAAGTCTTATAGTGGATGTCTACATAGTTGAAACATTGATTTATAACACCGTGATTGGTTTAGGGGCAAGTGTTAATGGGCAATTATTAATGTAATGACAAAGGAGACAATGGACAAACTATTCCTTCGTCAGAGCCCAACGGTGCTTCAAATGGTTGATAGTTCCATTCTCAGACTAGAAGGAATCATAGAGGATGTAGTAGTTTCTGTTAACTCCTGGGAATACCCTACAAATTTCATGGTGCTTCAAACAAAAACTGGCTTCAGTGGATATCCTTTGATACTCAGGAGACCAATAAGTGTATTTAGTGTGTGAACTTCTTCTCGTGTTATGTTTTGTGCATGTGTGCTTTGAAATTCAATAATTTTGTGAAATATCTTTGTCATAATCACCATTGTTTGGAATTAGACATCTATGGCTTTAAAAGACCATATGTTTTTTTTTCTGATTTTTTATATGTGAATGCCATATTTCTTGGTTTGAGAAGCAACTGGAAAGGTGACCATTTCAAAAATGTCTTTTCACAGAAATGACTGCTTAGCTACCATCCCTCTGAGCATTCTTGGGGTTTTAGCTAGTGGGATCCTGCTCATACTATTTAACATTGTCAAAACTCGTGTAGTAGAACATAATTTATGATGAATCCTTGGGATTGCAATTTTCTTTTGCATCAACAATTCCTTTTGGGGCATTGTTTGTTACTGTATTATATTTTGTTCAGCATAAGTATTCATATAGTTTATTTAATTATAATATCTAAAATATGTTTTAACCAATCTACCAATCAGGTATAATTTCAGTACGGAAAAAGAAGATATATTGGGGACTCACCAAGCTTTAGTAAACTGTGTTGAATTTTCAGAGGCTACAGGTATGTTAATAGTTTTGGTTTTTATTTATTAATTCAGGATTAAGATTACTGTGATGAAATAGTTTGGTAAGAATTGCAAGCCATTGGATTTCATTTGAACTCCATGGTGTCATTGAACATGTACGCAATGTATATATTATAACTAAAGGTGGATGTACTTTCAAACAAGTACGTCTTTTCCCTACTAACATGCCTAGGATGATATTTCTATGGTTCTCTTTCTTGGATTCTTGAGATGTTTGAATTTGAAGTTAATTATGGATAGTTGCTATTATTCGTGTTCTTATACATCAACGCATCTATGCTGAACTAAATGTTTTTTGTGGTGTAGGTCAAATAATAACAGGTAGCTGGGATAATAATTTAAGATTTTGGGATGCTCGTGTTGCAGATGGTAATGAAAGAAGTGCAGTTGACAAATGTGAACAACCTGATATTGTGGAATGCATGTCTCTTGTTGGCTACTATCTAGTTGTGGCAAGTGGTACCACAACAATTAATGTTTATGACCTTCGTAATTTATCAAGGCCTATGCAAGAAAGAAGATCCCCTTTGAAATATAAAACTGTGTCTATTTGCTGCTATCCAAATCATCTAGGTAATCTTTTACTACTTAATATGGATTTCATGTTGTTACAATTTGTTAGTCTTATTTTTTCATATGATATACTTTCGAAATGAACAATCGCCAACATGTGTTTAGCTTTTAGTGGCAAGCACTTTTTGGTTTGATTGATGCAAAACAGAGGAAATATACACCGACGTGTAACCTTGTTTGTTATAGATATATCAAATAGTTAATATTTTTTAAACTATAGTTTGTTTTGTGAAGCTCAAGATTTGTAGTAAACTGAAATAAAAGTTACATCATAATCAAAATCGGCCTGCCCAGAGGGAAATCAGACCATTTATGAAACCTGAGTTTATCAACATTTGCAAAAGGAGTTTGAGATGTCTACCAAAAACTAGTAAGAGTATCTAAAAACTGCCGATTATAACTAAGATAACAGAAAGACTGAAAGTAACCTGTGAACTGTTAAAAACTATTTGACCATGTCATGATCAGAATTAGTATTGAATGGCAACTCCATATGTGAGCCTGAGAATCTGCTTCATAATCCTTGCCCGTGGTTGCCTTGATGAGGAAGTCCATCTTGGCATTCAACTCTTCCATTTGTAGCAATAGTTCATTCCTCTCTTCCTTTGTCTCAAGCAGGACTTTGCCAAGCAATGGCTTTATGGTCCAATGCAATGCTAGGGTTCTGTAATACTTGGTATCCAGGGTTTGAGAATTCCCGATCCACTGACCCAGGGCTGCATTTCTTCCTCAATTTTCTCGGGCTTGGTAAAATCCTGCTCCTTCTTGACCTGATTCTCAACTCTAGCAATCTAAGCTCAAATTTCTGGAGGGATTTCCTCATAAAATATCTTTTCGGTCTCCGTAGCCTCTGATTGACCATGGGTCGGGCCTGGGCTGCTACTTCCCTGATGGATCCTCCTGTTCCGACTGTGATGCACCATGGTGAAAGGAATAACAACCAGCCACAGGGATGGGGAGACACGATGATAACCCTTCCTATCAACACTGAGAAACCCCCTAACTGCAAGCGTCGAGAAGGCAAGAACATAGCCACCCCCTTTCTGCTCCTTAGCGTCAGTCTTAAAATCAGAATTGCAACGACTCGCTATAGATTTCCAAATCCATTCTTCCCAGGTGCTGAAAAAGATCAGACAGAGAAAACAATGTTCATAGGAGAGTTGAGTTGGCTTACTGCCTGGTGTAGCCATCCAAATACTTGTCGGTGAAAGCGTCCAGATAGTTGACTTCTTGCCATCAAAATCCCACAACCTGATTCATCAATATCTCACATGCCTCTGATATCTCATCGTACCCGATCATGATTTGAAGCCAGTCACCTGCCCATCCATCTTGTTGATAGCCCACTGCACCGCCATTTCACAGTGCACTAGGACCAGTCCACCATGGGGAGGCTGAGCAGCCAACCCAACCAGAACTTCATAGATTAATTGCATGTGGGGAGGGACATGTGTGGAGGACACGCCACGCCACTGCGTGCCCTCCCACCAACTCTCTCTTCCCTTTCACCCCATATGGTGGCTTCTTTTAAACCTATGTTGCAGTGGTCTCGGGGATGGGGGGACGCGGGGACGAGTTTCCGGGACGGCTAGAGTGCACCCCCAATTTTTCAGGGGACGACAGGTTGGGGACGGCAATTATATAATACAAAATTTAAAAATA
>LPNX010966506.1:538575-565244 GCA_001517045.1 Pseudotsuga menziesii
TAAAAAATTTCAATTTCAATTTAAAAGTTAAGAGTTATGAATCATCCATGAAATCAGTGATGCTATTTTAGTCTTTAAAGTTTAAACTTGAAATTCATATGCAAAAGGAAGAGTCTATCTAAGCATAAATAAAGGGTAGGGTTTTAAGTTTTTAAATTTTTGAATTTTAATTAATTTTTTTAAAACTTTTTTTTAATGTACAGGAAAGGGGACGCGTGGGAGTCCCCGATTGGTCTAGGGACTTCGGGGACATCCTTGAAAAGCCCCCTATTTTTTGGGGTACGTTTAAGGTATGGCAAAAAAGTCCCCGACCATTTGGGGACGTTTCCGAGGAGTTCCAAAGTCCCTAGAACATTGGAACGCAGGGAACGGGTGACATTTTATGGGGGACGGGTCCCTGTGCAACATAATTTTAAACTATAGTTCATTTTTGTTTAGCATTTAGTTTGAGGGCACCTAGACACATGATTTTCTTAACAACTGTTAATATTTGCATTAAAAAGAGGCTGTAATTGAGCCAATTAGTATAATAATACACAATATATATATTCTGATTGCAAACTACAGGTGTAAATATCCAAAAGGGCTAAAATTTCCTCCCAAAAACCAATTCACCCTTCCCAAACTCTATGCCTATGGTTTTGGAAAGTATATTGCTGTACATCCTTTCATAACCAAAAAACTACTCAAAACATAGGCATTTTAGAAAATTACATCAAGTCTCACCCCTACTACATTTATTTCAAGGTTCTCCACAGCGTGCTTAGTTGGGTGCATGTACATGTCTATTGGAAATCCTGTCATATCCTCTCCTACCACAATTACTAGGCACTTTGTATGGATAGAGGTGAGAAGACACTTACTCCTTCACTTGAAATGAACCTGATTGCATGGGCATTGTTGGAAGATGTAGACGGTTTGTAATCTTGGAGATGTTAAACTGGCAGCAACAAGGAAGGTCTTTCTGCATGCATGTGTTTTTGCATGCAAAAGACTTAAATCAAGAAACCGGTTGTATTTAATTATTTTTCCTAAGTTTACTTTTCAAAAATAATTAAAGTGATCTGATTAGTTATTGACTTTTAGTGAAAGTGAAATTAGGGTTTTCGCTTTACCTAAAGTTATATAAGAAAGGTCAATTGGTTGAGAGGACACACACACACTTGTATTCCGACAGAGACAGGATACAGACAGGGAGAGAAATTCAGACAGAGGATTTAGTTGGGAAGACGGAGGAGCAAGTAGTAGGATCACCGAGCTGACAGGAATGACAGAGCCTGGACAGGTTGATAGGCATGAGCTGTAGAGGGAGGCCGTACAATACTGTATGGATTTCGTACAATTGTCGTATAGACTGTACGAATTTTGTACAGCAGCTGTACGGATCCGCATGTGAGGCTGTACAGCTGGGCCGTACACTTTTGCAGGAGGGTGCTGAGGTTTTAGTTGGGGTTTTGCCCAATGATTCTTCCAGGTACTGCATTCGCTAGGTTTGGGTGAATTTGCAGTGATTGTAACGTTCCATATTTTCTCATAATAAAATCTATATCTGATTGCTGCATTGGTTTTCCCATCTTGGGTTTTGCGGGGGTTTCCATACCCAAAATAATAGTGTCAATATTGTGATGTGATGTGATTTATTTCTCAGTTTTATATTCCACTGCATACTGTAAGTTTTTCTCAGTTTCAGCCATCGGTTTAAATGTCAAAAATTATCTCAGTTTAATGCCAAACGCAGAAATGCATAAGGCTGGAAATAACATAAAATTTCAGACTGAAATAAACACTGCTGTAACTCAACTTTTATGACAAAAAATGAAATAAATGCACTTTCAGAAAACACACAGTACTCAAATTTTTTTGGCCAATAGCCCTGGAAAAATCCACGAGGGGAAAACCAATCAGAGAGAGTTTTTATTATTTCTTCTTGGAAAAATTAGGACAGTAATTTTTCAGTCAAAATACAACTTATCTCAACTTTAAAAATGACCTAGTAGACTGCCTTGATTTCTGTGCAAGGCTATCTCGATTTCTGTGCAAACTTCTTGAAATTCGTGCCAGAAATAACAACACAAATTTTCCCTCGAAAATTGTACCAAAACTGCCTCTAAACTTGTGCTGTATAGACTGTAATAAATGCAGAAGTACGACCTCGAAATTTGTGCCACAAAATGCTTGCTGCCTTGGGAAATGTGCCCAGTACACTCATCAAAATCTGATGGGTCTTCTGATCCATTTCCACTGCAATGGAAATCAATGCCCTGATCGAAGTATACCGAGCAACCGGCGCAAAGGTCTCATCATATCCACTCCCTCAATCTGTGAAAACCCTCGTGCTACAAACCTAGCCTTGTACTTCTCCACACTACCATCCGCAACATGCTTTTTTGTAAAGCCACCAAGAAGTCACCACTGACTTCCCCTCAGGTCTCGGAACTATCTCCCATACATCGTTCTTCATGATGGAATGGTACTCATCCATCATGGCATCTTGCCAAACATGATGCTGGGAGGCCTCCTCAAAAGTAGAAGGCTCAGAATCACATAAACTAGCCACTAATGCCATGCCCAATCTGTCTGGCATCTGAATGAACCTCATTGGCTCCCTGGGTGTCCCAAACTCTCGAGCTTCCTTCAAGGTGTCCCGAAGCCACTTAGGATTCTTCTTCCCTGAAGACTGCTCCCACACTGGTCTGTCCTCATCTGATGAACTACCAGAGGTAGAAACTCCAGTAACTTGTGAACCAAAAGCTAGTGTACCAACAACTGGTGAACTCTGTGATCCTGATCCCCTGTACAGTGAACTTGTAATCTGAGATCCAAAACCTGTCCTCGAAGACCCTGCTAGCTGAACCACTAAAACTGGTGAACCTGTGCCTGCACTGTGTGGTCCAGTAACTCCGGAAACCTGTGAACTTGACTGTTGCACTAATGGTACATGTGCAATTGCCTGAGGTGCAAGAACTTGTTGCTCTCCCTGCTCCAACACTCTAGACTTCCTGAAGGCCTGCTCCTCCTCAAACTTCAAATCCCTCCTGACAACAACTTTTTTCTGAGAAGGAAGGTAAATACGGAAGGCCTTTGAAGTCTCATCATAGCCCACAAAGATGCCATTCTCTGCGGTGGGCTCCAACTTTGTCCTCTTCTCAGAAGGGACATGAGAGTAAGTCAAACTACCAAATATGCGAAAATGGCTGACCTCAGGCTTCTTGCCTGTGAAACACTCCTCAGGTGTCATGTTCCCCACGACACGATGGGGACTCCTGTTCTGAAGATATACAGCTGTGTCGCATGCCTCAGCCCAAAGGAAGAAAGGAAGTGACTGGTCATGTAACATAGCTCTGGCTGCTCCAACAATAGACCCGTTCTTCCATTTCGCCACTCCATTCTACTTTGGAGTGTAAGGAACCGTTAACTGCCTCCTGATACCCTCCTGTCTACAATATCCATCAAACGCCTTGGAGGTATACTCACCCCCGTTATCCGATCTGAGAACCCGTATCTTCCTCCCTGTCTTGTTCTCCACAAGAGCTTTGAACTCTTGGAACCTTTGCAAGACCTCCTCAGATTTCTTGCTCTTCAGGAAGTAGATCCAGGTCTTCCTGGAATGATCATCGATGAATGTCACATAGTACTCATATCCTCTCAAGGAAACATATGACATCAGTCCACATAAATCTGAATGTATCAAGTCAAGAATCCCTGCTAGGAAAAGCAGTCTTGATGTACTTTCCCAAAGCACACCCCCTGCAAACATCACTATGCTCCGAGCTGAACTCTGGTAAACCTGTAACCATATGTCTCAACAACCCCAAAGCTGGATGATGCAAGTGAGCCATCCTCCTATGTTAAAGCTCACAAAGCTCATTGTCGCTGCTATGTGCCAAGGCATGCTGAGGTTGAAATAAGAGCCTGTACAGTGTCCTGCACCTAACTCCATTGTCAAAAGAAGTAGATGGTCCCGCAATCTTGGGAAACACATGCACATGTCCATCTAGGAAGGACACCCCAAGACCCCGATCCTCGATCATGGAAACTGAAACCAGGTTCTTCTTCAGCCCAGGTACATACAATACATCTCTCAAAACCATGGGACTCATGAACTCCCTCTGAAAGGTAATGGTCCCAATCCCAACTGCTTTGACTACTAAGTCATCTTCCAACACCACCTCCACATCAGTGTCTGTCTGTGAAAGCTCGCAGAACATATCTTGAGCACCTGTCATGTGGCTTGAGGCTCCGCTATCATTATACCAAGTGCTGGAAGTAGATGCTCTATAGGAATGGCCTGTCAACAAGGAAAACTCCCTCTCTCTATCAACATCCGCACTGGTGATAATAGATGCTCTCTCTATATCAATATGTGTCCAGTGCACAGAGAAAACTCTCTCTGAAATCTCGCTGCAAAATCATCAACCTCTGCTGAAGCTGTTGTCTGCTTCTTCTTCTTCTTCTTCTTGTTCGGACACTGCCCAACATAGTGTCCCATCTTCTGACAAGCAAAGCACTTTACAGTGCTCAGTTCTTTCTTCTGCCCATCCTGTTGTTTGGCCCCACCCTTCTTGGGACCCTCCTTGTTCTTCTTCTTCCCCTTTGCTGTCAAAGCCAAATCCTCCTCATCATCCCTACTAGTAGAAGCACTTCGCTGCACAAGACCCCTCCGAGTCTCCTCCTGGACAAAATCATCACACATCCTATCCTATGAGGGTAAGTTCTCCTTAGCAACCAAAGTCTCCACAAATATAGCCGAAGGTTTGACACCCCATTCATAGCTGTCTGCACTAGCTCTGGACCAGGAACAATCTCCCCAACTGCTGCAAGCTCATCTTTTACCTGTGAGATCCTAGTAAGGTAAGTCAACATAACCTCTCCTTTGACCATCCTGAGACTCTTCAACTTGTTGTAAATTTTCCTTTAATATTCAACTAGGGCTAAACAGTGCATGCAAAATATCAACTGATAACCACACATGAATATCTTTTACAGTATGCAGCGGAATATAAAACTGAGAAATAAATCACAACATCACATCACAATATTGACAATATTATTTTGGGTATGGAAACCCCCGGAAAAACCCAAGATGGGAAAACCGGTGCAACAGTCAGATATAGATTTTATTATGAAAAAATATGGAACTTTTACAATCACTGCAAATTCACCCAAACCTGGCGAATGCAGCTATACGGTAGAATCACTGGGCAAATTCCAGCTAAACCTCAACACCCTCCTGTGTGAGTGTACGGCTCAACTGTACGAAGCTCGATGATGCTGCTGCTTGCTCCTCCGTCTTCTTAGCTAAATCCTCTGTTTGACTTTCTCTCCCTGTCTGTATCTTGTCTCTGTCAAAATACAAGTGTGTGTGTTCTCTCCACCAATTGATCTCTCTTTTATAACTTTAGGTAAAGCGAAACCCCTAATTTCACTTTCACTTTAACTATTGGTTCACTAAAGTTAATTTAGATCACTTTAATTTATTTTCCAAAGTAAACTTAGGAAAAGTAAATTAAATACAACTGGTTTCCTAATTTAAGTTTTCTGCATGCAAGAACACATGCATGCAGGAAGACCTTCCTTGTTGCTACTAGTTTAACACTCCCTCTCAACGAGGAAGGGATTCGATAGCAACCTCAACTTATCCCTGAACTTCACAAAACTCTGTCTGCAAAGTGCCTTGGTGAAAATGTCCGCCACCTGCTCATCTGTCTGTATGTACTCCAACTGAATTGTTCCCCTTTGAACACAATCTCTCAAGAAGTGGTATCTAATGTCTATGTGTTTGCTCCGATCATGGAACACTGGATTCTTAGATAGCCTGATGCCACTCTGATTGTCACAGTGAACTACTGTAGCCTCTAGCTCACACTCGAACAACCCTGCAAGTAACTTCCTCAGCCACATACCCTCACAAGCAGCCATGCTGGCTGCCATGTACTCAGCCTCTGTCGAGCTCAATGCCACTAACTTCTACTTCCTGCTGAACTAAGAGACAACCCCTGATCCAATGCTGAAACAACAACCTGAATTACTCTTCCAGTCCTCTACACATCCTGCCCAGTCAGCATCTGTGAAACTTGCTGACTGTACACTCCCCCTGCGCTCATAAACCAATTCATACTTCACTATACCTCTGATGTAGCGAAGTATGTGCTTCGCAACTGTCCAATGCACTATTCGAGGGTCCACCATGAACTGACTCAAAGAGTTGACTGCAAAGCTAATGTCTGGTCGAGTGTTGATCAGATACATAAGCGATCCGATAAGCTGGCGATACAAGGTATGATCAAATCCGTTTGAGCCTGATGCATCAATCTTCCTCCAGTTGGAAACTAGAGGTATGGCCATAGGCTTGCAGTCCTCCATCCCGAATCTCTATAGGATCTCTACTGCATACTTCCCTTGTCCGATGAGGAAGCATCCATCTCTCTGCCAAACCTCCAAGCCCAAAAAGTAATGCATCAGCCCAAGGTCTTTCATCTCAAACTCTACTGCAAGGTTGGACTTACATTCTTCAATCAGCCTCTCATCTCCTGTCAAAAAGAGATCATCCACATATAAGACTAGTATGAGAGGCACCTCACCTGTCAAGAAGTACAGGTTGTGGTCAGCCTCACTCCGCTGAAATCCCATCTCCCGTAGATAGCTGTCAATCCTTGAGTACCATGCTCGAGGTGCCTGCTTGAGCCCGTAAAGAGCTCGATGCAGTCTGTATACATGCGTCTCCCTGTTCTCCACATCAAACCCCTCTGGCTGCTCAATATACACCTCCTCCTTTATCACTCTGTTGAGGAAGGCAGTCTTGATGTCCATCTGATGGACACGCCAACCCATCTCAGCTGCTAGTGAGATAATGGTCCGAATGGAAGAATACCTGGAAATAGAGGCGAAGGTCTCCTCATAATCAATACCCTCCTTCTGTGAAAACCCCTTTGCCATGAAGCGCGCCTTGTACTTCTCCACGCTTTCGTGTGCTGCATGCTTCACCTTGTAGATCCATCTGGATCCCACCACCTTTTTCCTTTATGGCCTCGGCACAACCTCCCATACCTGGTTTTTCATAATGGAGTCATACTCCTCAACCATAGCTTCCTGCCACACATCATGTTGTGCAGCCTCCCCGAAGCTGGAAGGTTCAGGATTAATCAACTCTGTCATCAGTGCCATATAACTAAGCTTCTCTGGTGGTACACTTCGTCTAAAAGATGCCTGTGGAGGATCTACCTGCATGGAATCCTGCACTGTGGATCTAAACCACTTAGGTCTTGGCCTAGTGTCAACTTGCTGTGGCTGCTGGATATCCGTCTCCTACTGCAGCTCATTTTTCAAGTCAATGACTGAAGGATATTGCCCACCTGACTCGCTCTGACCACTAGAACCTGTGCTCTGTGTCTGTACCTGTCCCTGTACATCTGGCTCCTCCAACTTGAATCCCGACTCATGTGTTGGCTGCTGCTCTGCTGGTAAGTCCAGAGATCTCCACAAGGCCCTGTCCTCATCGAACTGGACATCCCTGCTCACAATGATCCTCCTGCGAGCAGGAATGTAAACTCTATATGCCTTCAAAATCTTGCTGTAACCAACAAGTAACCCCTTCTCTCCAGAGGGGTCCAGCTTGTTACCACCTAAGTTGTACTTAGTGGTTTTTTATAAAGTGAGCCTGGTGAACCGGACAAAGATGATTTGTTTGGACTTCAAAAGACCTTCAAAATTGCTTCTGGGAAGTGCTTGTTGTACTATATCACATGTTCATACCCTGTAGGGGAGTTGTAATAAAATGTTCTAGCATGGTAGTGTCTGTAAAAGACTCGGTCTCCTAGACTTACTTGTCAATTCGATCGGCCCAGGGTGTTTTTTCCCTTGGTTATTATTGGTTGTTGAATAAACGACTGATAATGTCTGAGTTTTTCACCAAACTCCTCCAAAGTTGGGGTGGTCGGATTGACATTTAGGCCTATTGAGGTTATTAGAGTCTGTGTGTCAATGTATAAACATGCTAGGCATTATGGTCGAGTCATATGAACATGTCTAAGTCCCCCTAGGTTTTTAATTTTTTTTTATTTTTAAAGTTTTTTTAAAGTTTTAATTTTTCCGAAACTTAGGCTATTTTTTGATAGTCTAAATGGAAAAATTGGTTTTGTAATAAAAGTGGGCTTAGAAATCAATTTCAGTCATGGGGTTGCTCATTTTCTAACTCATAGCACTCGGTAAACCCATAAACCCACTTTTCCTAAGTTTTGAGTGATTTTCTCATCACTCAGGTTAGAAAAACCTAAAAGTCAATTATTGATTATTTTAATGGATAAATTAATTAAATAATGGAGAAAATCCAAATTCCTAAATCAGTGGGATTTGCTTCAATTTGACTAAAATCAGTCTCATCGACTTTGGATTGACTAGAGCTGACCATGCCTTGATTGAAGGAGTTGGTCTGGGCTGAAGAGGGAGTGCACCACAACATGCATCCTTGGGATTTGCGCCCTCTCTCTCTCCTCCACACGTGTGGGCTCATTTGGATGTGGTTTGGTTGATGTTTTAGTTAACCGGTTGATGTGTCAGTCCGATCAGCACTCCGATTGTCAGTTAGACTCAGTTAGACTTAGATCAAGCTCAGCTTGACTCCTCATGCAGCTGCAGTCCCTCTCTCCTTGGGAATTGTGCCCCCTCTGGGCTAGTGTTTCAGTTTTTGCTATAAATAAAGCACAGTTTCCTCCTTTCCAAGCTAGTTAGAGTTGGAGAAAGAGCTGTTGCTATTGTAATGTTGCTATATTTTTCATTGTGAATAAAGAAGCTTTGGAGGCTATACCGTGTAGTGCATGTGTTTGTGTGGATTCTCAGCGTCGTGCTGCTAATGTGGTAACTGCAAATTTTTTCCAATTTTTGTGCTACTTTGTATTCTAGCTTCAAGGATTCGGTTGAATCAAGTAAGGGTGTAAACTATTCAAGTAAGATTACTTGCTCTTGTTTATTCATATTATGTATGCTCAAGAATCTAAGTTATATGTTTAAATAAGATTATTTTTGCATGGTCTTTCATTTTTTTGTTTCATACATCTATATCCAGATCTCACAAGGTTTTGTGCAGGCTTGTGTGATTTAGTTGCAGGTTCTTGATCGGATGAAGGTGTGGATCAAGATTGACGCCATTCCTTATCCAATAAGCTCAAGACTCTGTCCCTCGGCGCTCCACAAAAGGGCCTCCTTTTAGCTTGTTCCATTCAAGCAACGGACCAACCTTCTCTCCTCTACTTCTCCTTTTAAAAAATTAAATCTTCTTGGTTACTTTGTTTATGCATGAGCTTCTAATTTATCATATGCAAAATATCTCATCATATCTCATACATAAGCATTCAAAAAGCTAGATCTCTGTTTTTCAAAAGTTTTCCCTAAGCATTCTAGATCTAACTTTAGGGAGGTCGTCTTTTTTGCGTGGCATTTTAAAGAAAATTTGTAGCTTGCATGCATTAGATTTCTTTTTCGTAATTTAAAAGATAAATCTAGCAATCAGTGCACATCATATTGGTTGCCCAAAAGGCAAGCCAAGATCCCAAGGAAAGCTTGTTTTCCTTGGTTCCTATTTTCACCCTTTTTTTAACTAGTTTTAACTTAGCTATTTTCGGTTAAAAGTGTGTTGACCCAAAGGTACTTTGAAAGTGCTTTTGGGCATATTTAAGTTTAATGAGCTTGCTAGTTTTTAGCAGGTATAACAGAAAAAAGGAGGTGCTGTCTGAAAAGTGACTTTTGGGCCATCTGGAACCCCCCAGGGGTCTCCCCATTTTCCAAAATTTTCAATTTTTGCACTTTGTAAGCTCTTGGGTTCGTTCTGTATAAGAACCAAGAGGCATTATATCAGTTTATTGATATTGTAACTGCTGGTAATAAAAATAATTTCGAATAGGCTCTTTCGAGCCCATTCCCCATCCCCCCTGGGGGGATTCACGTCCTTTTTTCCTTTTTTGCATTTTTCTTTTTTTTGTTGCTCTAGATTAGTTTTATTTATGCAAAATAGTGTACTTTGATTACTTTCATCATATCTTCCATATTATAAAGTCAAGGTAACTTTAATACTTACCCCACGAATCTTGATTGAACTGAAAGGTGAAAGAGGATCGTAGTAGATTTAATTAGAGAACCTGTGGTTTGTTTTATTTTTGTTGCTTCAGTATTCACTATTAATTTTTGCAAGCAATCAATTAAAATCAACCCCCTCCTTGATTCCTCGATTGAGGTACACTTGGACCGAAAGAGGTTCCTGGAGGGTTTTTTTTCTAATAAAAACACATCGATTAAAATTTACTAAAAATTACAAAGACTCCGGTGTGTATGCTCTGCGTTTTGGCTGCGGTTTGTCCGATCAGTCAAGCTGCATCAAAAGCAACGTGAGTGACTAGATTAATTAGGTTTCACTTTCCCCAATTAACCACCATCAGGCAAAAATCCAACGCCTTGAACAAACCGTAAGCGGTGGCAAAATACCCAAAGGAGTGGGAACAGCTGGAAAGTGACCTCGAGGCGTCGATCTTTGTTACACCCTAACGGGTGTATTACGAACACAATCTCCGAGACTCCATCCAGCCCACAAACACCTTGCGGGTAGCCGTGAAGGTTTGTTTTTTGGACATACTCTAAGTACCCCTTGGTTATATTTGGAGTCCCCCCTCGCCTAATTTAATCCACTCATTTTTCATATTAACTTAAAACGTACCAAGAGACAATTGCGAAACATTCACTCCAAGCACATGCAAGTACATTTAATCATTTTGTGACTCTATTTTAAGGCACTAGTTATTTGTTTATTTGTTTCGATATATATATTGTGTGTCAACATTGTGCTTACTTGTGTTTATTTTTCATCTTGTTATCTGTGGTTCTCAATTGTTAATTTCAAACTCCTAAGCAACTTATTCAATTTAATACCATCATACTAAAGTAATTAGCCTTAATAACTTGTAGGGTCTACCCCCCTTGGCTTCGTTCGGAGTTTGCATAAACAAAGGAGTCAAGAACAAGGTGGCAGCCTTGACTCGAGACTTGCCCCCAAGGACACATCGAGTGGCTTGAAGATTTCTGCCACGTCCCCCCCAGGTGTGTGAAAGGCGGCAACACAGCCTCTTCCTATTGTCAGCATGAACATGACAATAACAGACACTGCCAAATATGCAAATGTGACTCACATTTGGCCTAGTGCCTGTGAAGACCTCCTCTAGTGTCTTCCTCCCCAAGGCTGTGTGGGGACACTTGTTCTGAATGTATACTGCAGTCCTGTATGCCTCGGCCCAGAGGAATAGTGGTAATCCTTGATCAAATAGCATGTCCTTGGCTGCTCCAACCATAGTCTTGTTCTTTCGCTCTGCAACTCCATTCTGCTGTGGGGTATGGGGCACAGTGTGCTCCTTCTTGATCCCCTCAGTCGAACAATACTCCATGAAGTCATTGGAAGTGTACTCACCCCCGTTGTCTGTCCTCAACACTCGAATCTTCTTTCTTGTTTGGTTCTCCACAAGAGTTTTGAACTCTCGGAACATCTCAAAGACCTTTGACTTGGCCTTCAGGAAATAGATCTAGGTTTTCCTGGAATAGTCATCAATGAAGGTTACGCAGTAACTATAACCACTGAACGAATGGACACTCATAGGTCTGCATACATCAGAATTCACCAAGTCCAAGGGCTCCTTAGACTTGTGCTCACTCTGTGGGAAAGGCTTCCTAATGTTCTTCCCCAAAGCACAACCCTTGCAGTGGTTATGCTTTTCCTCCTATACCTGAGGAACTCCAATGACTGCCTGTCTCAAATGCTTTAGTGCTCCATGGTGTAAGCGTGCCATCCTTCTATGCCACAACTCACCTTGACTGTTGCTAACTAGAGCCTTTGTAGGCTCAAAGTGTAATCTGTACACTTTCCTGCTCCTTCTGCCAATCACTCGATCCAAGCTCCTTTTTGACCCCTTGGGCCTAATATACACTCTAGGGTCACGGAACTTCACCTGATATCCCTTGTCCTCCAAAGTGGAGACTGATATAAGGTTCTTGGTTAGTCCTGGAACATATAACACATCAAAAAAACTGAGGGGTTTGCCAAACCCTCTCTCAAATGAAACAGTGCCAACTCCCTACGCCTGATATTGCGCATCATCACCCAGCTCAACGTGGATCCCTGTTCCACCCTCCTGCAAGTCTCTGAAGAATCTCTTCTATCCAGTCATGTGACTAGATGCTCCACTGTCAATGTACCATATGCTGCTTCTTGTGGTGCTTGCCATGCAAGCTATCAAGCAAAACTCTTCATCGAAGTTCCTGCTGAACTCATCCACCTTTGCAGATCCAGCCATCTGAGTGTTACTCTTCTTCTTCCTGTCTGGGCACTGGGAGGCAAAGTGTCCCTACTTGTGGCAGATAAAACACTTGACCTTTGATACGTCAATGTTCTTCTTACCATCCTTCTTCCTCTTTGCCTTCCCGTTGCTCTTCTCTGTAAGGGCTAGAGCCTCCTCATACACAATCTGTGGGGCACTGCTGGATGAGCCTGATCCTTGACCCATGCGGGTCTCCTCCTGCACAAAGTCATGCCATAGTCTTTGCCAATTAGGGGGCTTCTCCCTAGCCACAACAACTTTGACAAAGGTGTCCAGTGGCTTAGAGAAGCCATTGAGGGCTATCCGAACTAGCTCCTCATTATCTGTCTTAGAGCCAACAGCTCCAAGCTCATCCCTGATTTGTGTGAGCTTTGTGAGATAAGGCATCACTCCTTCTCCCTTGGCCATCTTGGTGCTGCGCATCTTCTCTTACAACACCATCCTCCGGTTCTCGTTCTTGCTCTGGTACAGACTCTCCAAAGCCTTCCACATTTCTAATGCGGTCTCCTTATCAGAAAGGTGAGAGACTATATGGTCCTTCACTCCATCCATGATAATTAGCATGGCTCTGGAATCAATCTTCTTCCACGCTGCTAGATTTGTCGGATCTGTGGGTGCAATCTTCCTGGAGTCAATGTGCTCCTCTGCATCACTGATGTCCAGGATCCTTGTGATCCTTTCTTTCCATGTAGGAAAGTTCTGAACACCATGGAGTCTATCCTCAACTCTCAACTGCATGGCCATAGTGAAGTGTACCTATCAAACCCTAGATCTGGAAGTCTAGGTTTGTGTCTTCTTATAGATCTGCCCTTGATCTATCACTGCTGCTGCAAATCTCTCAGCTTTAGCTCACCAGAGCTCTGATACCATGTAAATTTTCCTTTAATATTCAACTAGGGCTAAACAGTGCATGCAAAATATCAACTGATAACCACACATGAATATCTTTTACAGTATGCAGCGGAATATTAAACTGAGAAATAAATCACAACATCACATCACAATATTGACACTATTATTTTGGGTATGGAAACCCCGGGAAAAGCCTAAGATGGGAAAACCAGTGCAGCAGTGAGATATAGATTTTATTATGAAAAAATATGGAACTTTTACAATCACTGCAAATTCACCCAAACCTGGTGAATGCAGCTATACGGTAGAATCATTGGGCAAATTCCAACTAAACCTCAACACCCTCCTGTGTGAGTGTACGACCCAGCTGTACGAAGCTCGATGATCCTGTTGCTTGCTCCTTCGTCTTCTCAGCTAAATCCTCTGTTTGACTTTCTCTCCCTGTCTGTATCCTGTCTCTGTCGGAATACAGGCGTGTGTGTTCTCTCCACCAATTGATCTCTCTTTTATAACTTCAAGTAAAGCGAAAAACCTAATTTCACTTTTACTTTAACTAGTGGTAAAAAAAAAACCCTAATTTCACTTTCACTTTAACTAGTGGTTCACTAAAGTTAATTTAGATCACTGTAATTTATTTTCCAAAGTAAACTTAGGAAAAATAAATTAAATACAACTGGTTTCCTAATTTAAGTCTTCTGCATGCAAGAACACATGCATGCAGGAAGACCTTCTTTGTTGCTACTAGTTTAACACTTCTCCCTCAAAACCATCTTCCTATTCTCATTTGAGCTTTGAAACAATCTGGTCAAAGCATCCTACATTTTATAAGCTCGGTCTTTACTCAAGATGTGAGGAATGACATGGCCTTTAACTGCATCAAGAATTATCCTTCTGTCCTTAATGTCCTTATTGAAGGCTGCCAGTGCAACTGGATCTGTGGTAACATTGGTAATGACAATGGGGTGAGCAGTAGTATGATTGACTACATCATCCCATAGCTCATTCTCCTCCAATCCAAGCAATATCCGGGCCTTCCATGGGACAAAGTTCCCTGCCCCATCAAGCCTATCCTTCATTCTCAGTCCGGTTGAAGTCATATTTCTCAAAGAACAAGTTTCAACAAAATGCCGCTACTGTCAAAAGAAAATATCTGAAATCTGGAAATTACTTTTCTGTTACCAAAAATTAATTTTCTGCCCGACTCAGCTCTAATACCATGTAAGTTTTTCTTAGTTTCAACCACCGGTTTAAATGTAAAAAATTATCTCAGTTTAATGCCAAACCCATATATGCATAAGGCTGGAAATAACATAAAATTTCAGACTGAAATAAACACTGCTGTAACTCAAATTTTATGACAGAAAATGAAATAAATGCATTTTCAGAAAACACACAGTACTCAGAAATTTTTGGCCAATAGCCCTGGAAAAACCATTCAGAGAGAGAGTTTTTATTATTTCTTCTTGGAAAAATTAGGACAGTAATTTTTCAGTCAAAATAAAACTTATCTCAACCAGAAAAAATGTCCCAGCAGGCTGCCTTGATTTCTGTGCGAGTTTGTCTCGATTTCTGTGCAAACTTCTTCTTGAAATCCGTGCCAAAAATAACAACACAGCTCTGCCCTCGAAAATCGTGTTAGAATTGCCTCAAAACTCGTGCTGTATGGATTGTAATAAATGCAGAAGTACAACCTCGAAATTTGTGCCACAAAAACTGCTTGCTACCTCGAGAAATGTGCCCAGTACACTCCTCAAAATCTGTGCCCGGTAGTATGATTGACTACCTCATCCCATAGCTCATTCTCCTCCAATCCAAGCAATATCCGGGCCTTCCATAGGACAAAGTTCCCTGCCCCATCAAGCCTATCTTCCATTCTCAGTTCGGTTGAAGTCATATTTCTCAAAGAACAAGTTTCAACAAAATGCTGCTACTATCAAAAGAAAATCTCTGAAATCTGGAAATTACTTTTCTGTTACCAAAAATTAATTTTCTGCCCCACTCAGCTCTAATACCATGTAAGTTTTTCTCAGTTTTAGCCACCGGTTTAAATGTAAAAAACTATCTCAGTTTAATGCCAAACCCAAAAATGCATAAGGCTGGAAATAACATAAAATTTCAGACTGAAATAAACACTGCTGTAACTCAAATTTTATGACAAAAAATGAAATAAATGCACTTTCAGAAAACACATAGTACTCGGAAATTTTTGGCCAATAGCCCTGGAAAAACCAGTCAGAGAGAGAGTTTTTATTATTTCTTCTTGGAAAATCAGGATAGTAATTTTTCAGTCAAAATACAACTTATCTCAACCAGAAAAATGACCCAACAGGCTGCCTCGATTTCTGTGCAAGTCTGTCTCGATTTCTGTGCAAACTTCTTCTTGAAATCCGTGCCAGAAATAACAACACAGTTTTCCCCTCGAAAACCGTGTTAGAATTGCCTCAAAACTCGTGCTGTACGGACTGTAATAAATGCAGAAGTACAGCCTCGAAATTTGTGCCACAAAAAATGCTTGCTGCCTCGAGAAATGTGCCCAGTACACCCCTCGAAATCTGTGCCAGAATCTTCCTTGAAACTCGTTCCCACACTCACGCTATACGGACTGCTAAGCTCTCATTGAAATCTGTGCCACTCATTTAATGCTCATGGTGGTGCCTCGATTTCTATGCCCTCTGAAAACTCTCCAGAATGGCTAACCTCGAATTTTGTGCGTCTCTCTTGCTCTCTCGTCTCTTCACTCTCATCTCAAGAATGAATGTAGAATGCCTTTTTCCCTTGCTTTTGTCTAAACCCTAGGTAGGTGAGGAGCCATCTAATCCAATGGCTGAGATTAGACTAGATCAATGGATGAGATTAAATGCTCTCATTTAATTCTCATAAAAATTAAATTCACTCACCCACTTAAATTTATCAAAATTTGACTTTAATCTCTAAAGTCACATTAAATGCTCATCTCAAGTCATTTAATGCAAGGGTCACTTTATTTACCCCTTTTAAGTGACTAAGGCTAAAGTCACCTAGGGGAACACTTTACTAGGTACAAAAATCAACACATATTGTAAAAGATATTCATGTGTGGCTATCAGTAGAGATTTTGAATGCACTGTTTAGCCCTAGTTTGAATATTAAAGGAAAATTTACATGGTATTAGAGCTCTGGTGAGCTAAAGTTGAGGGATTTTTGCAGCAGTATTAATATATCAAGGGCAGATCTATCGAAGACACAAACCTAGATTGTAGATCTAGGGTTTTGACAGATAACACTTCACTATGGCTGTGTTGTTGAGAGTTGAGGATAGACTCCAGGGTGCTCAGAACTTTCCTACATGGAAAGAAAGGATGACAAGGATCTTGGACGTCAGTGATGTAGAGGAGCACATTGAATCCACAAAAGCTGCACCCACAGATCCGGTAGATATGATAGCTTGGAAGAAGATTGATTTCAGAGGCATGTTGATTATCATGGATGGAGTGAAGGACCATACTATCCCTCACCTTTCTGGTAAGAAGACCGCAGTAGAGATGTGGACAACTTTGGAGAGTTTGTACCAAAGCAAGAATGAGAACCGAAAGATGGTGTTGCAAGAGAGGATGCGTAGCACCAAGATGGCCAAGGGAGAAGAAGTGGTGCCTTATCTCACGAGGCTCACACAGATCACAGATGAGGAGTGGTGTTTTTCTTCAATGTTGTCTCCGCTGGATTTTAGCTAGTCCCGGGGCTTCGTGATCCTCATGAAATATGAGGCAGTATTTTTGGACTTCGTCATCTTCATATTCGACAATTTATTTCTCAATGTGAGTCACATTGATGCTACTGTGTTCAAATAGCTTCTCCAAGGTCTTGAACATCTTCATAGCTATCGTCTTTTTTGATATTTGAGGAACCAAGTGGTCTCTGACTGATTCCACCAAAATCCTTCTTGCTTTGGCATCATTTTTCCTCCAGCGAGGTTTGTCTTCTTTGACTTCTAGTTCTGGGACCATTGCATTTGCAAACTGTAATAGATCATTTTCTTCTAATAGAAGAAGAACCCTAGACTTCCAGGGGATGAAGTTGGAAGCCCCTTCCAGACGATCTTCAACCTTCATACTAATCATCTTGACTACAGATCTGGATCTGAAACCCTAGCAGAGGCTAGGTCAAAAATGAAAGTGGGAGCTTGGAAAACTGACTCCACAGGTAGATGCGCCTTAGCAAGGCGAGTTGAGAGGAGGTAGAGTCGAGCCAGAACTGTGGAGGAAGTAGGTAAAAAATTGAAACCCTAATTTCTGCTGTAGCTGCAGAATAAGGTCAAAAATTGAAAGTTCTCAGAATTTAGTTCTGCCTTCACCAAAAGATGCACCCTCCTTAGAGCGAAATTCTCAAGGCTCTTTTCCTGCCTAAAGGTTGAGTAAAGGCTTTAAAAGATGAAACCCTAGTTCTGGTAGAGTTCTGACAATGTTTGGCAATGGCTTCTTCTAGTACTGCTCTGATACCATGTTAGATTTTCATAAGATTATAGCAGTATATCTTTATTGCATTTACCAATAGGATCACTAGAAGAAAGACAAAGCACAAAACAATAACACAAGAGTTTTTATCCTGGGAAACTCAAATGGGAGTAAACTCAACAACCTTCGTATAGAGATGATAATTCTGATAACAGTGTACAAAGAAGAGAGAAAAGATGGAAGCATTTTCCAAAGATAGAAACCCCAAAGCAGTCTTCTCCTTCAACAGGTGCGAACTTCTCTCTCCCAGTGATGCGAATTTCACTTGAGTGAATGTGTGTTATAATGAGTAGGGGCACCTCCTATTTATACTGATTTTCCAAGTGGAAAATCCACTGGGGCCGACTTCTCTTGGGGGAGCAATAAAATATATATTGATAATTTATTTTTATCTTTTTTCTTTTGCTTGCTTTTCACCCCAAGGTTTACATTGTATTTTCTAGGGTTTACATGATTGATTACAACAAGTTCAACTCCCTTAGGAGGTGCAATATAATAATATCTTCTGAAGTTGCACAAACTCCAACAATGAAACCTTGAAGATTTACGAGATCTAGCTTTTTAAACACCTGTGAATGAGATCTAACAAATAGTTTCAACTTAGAATCATATAGATACTCATAAACAAGCAAAGTAACCAGGGAGAGTTTAATTTTGAAAAAAAAGAGAAAGAGAAGTAGAGCCCGGTTTGTTGCTGTAATGATTCAACCAAGGTAATCCTTTTTGTGGAGTGCCGAGGGACAATGTCTTGAATTTTTATTGGAAATGCAATGGTGTCAAGCTAGATCCACACCTTTTCCGTTCTTGGCAACATGAAACTAGATCACAAATCTTGCAAAACACCTCTGAGATCTAGATATATATATGAAAAAGATGAAAACAACATGCAAATAAACTTATTTAAACATGCATAATTTGGATCTTTGAATATATATGATATGAATAAAACAAACAAGTAATCTTACTTGTCAATCTCTACTCCTATTGATTCAGCTGAATCTTTTAAAGCCAATACACAAAGGAAACAAGAATTGAGAAGAAGTAAAAATCACCACATGATAATCAAAGTGCCATACATGTAGCTAAGAATCTAGTTGCTCATAGTAAGATGAAGTATATGGAGCTTCATGCTTATTATTTTAGACAATTGGTATAGGATGTTGTTTCGTCTCTCATCTATTGTAGAATAAATGGTCAGGCTGCTAATATCCTTACATAGCCTATAACAAAGGCTAAGTTTGTGAAACATTAGGCAATGCTTGGGCCTCAAGAAGCTCTAATTATGTGGGTGTCTATAGAGAAGTTAATTTCAATTTTCACCTATTGAATCCCTAGATCTTTCTAATGATGGGGGGGGGGTTGGAACAACAGGTTCAACACACCTCTGATGTGCTGTAAATTGTCAGTCGATGGTTGAGAGTAGTCTTAGTGGTTGATTGAGCACTTGAATGGTTGGTCAAGTTGACTAGTGCAGTCGATTGGTGCATAGGTCGAGGGAAAATTCAAGTTTGTTATGTTGCCTAGCCAATGAATGATGACCATCTCTTCCTCACTTTGAGGAAGTTAGTTATACTTTGGCGTAATATATAGATGGTCTTATGAATCGATCTATGCTGGATGTTTTTTGGTTCCTTGTGTTTCCTATTGTATGTTGAGCTATTCTCACTTGTGTTTAAATGCTGTAATGGTGTCTTTAGACACCACCTCTTCTTGGAATGTATAGCTCCTTTATCAACTTATTCTCCAGTTCTCCAACAACGTCCTTATTATAAGTAGGATTGATGCTTATCTGACTTTTTTTTGAAGGATGCCAAGGTTCCTTCTTGGGAGTAATCAACAATCCATTATAGGGAATTAAAATCTCTTTAATGCCCCAGGCCTTTAATATTGAGGTTTGTTCTTAGTAGTTAGCGATCTTCTCATAATTGGGGAAAGTAGACTTGACAGTTTCAAGAATGGCTCTTCTCATTCTAGATGAAATCTGCTATAGATTCTTTCTTTTCTCTTCAAAGTTCAAACTTTATGAAATTTGTTAATATCCAATGATTCTAGAAACTAAACCATAACTGATCTTTCAAATCAAATTAAGCATTTTATTGGAGAAGGGAGAGAGGGTTTGGTTCTGGAGTACCCCTTTGACTGAAGCTGCATCATCTCTCCTTGGAAATTTTCTTTTCCCAAAGAAGCCAAATTTCCCTTGCAATTTGACAAAAAAAGTAGTGATGGAAAGCGTATTTGTCCTTTTAATTACAAGTCGTCCATCTTGATGGAGCTAACATTTCTCTACTCTTCAAACTAGATTGAGTGAGCAGTTTGTTCTTACAAGCAATCCATCCAAAGTCAACGATCGTGGACTATAGTTTGCTCTTCCACACTCCAGTCTATAACGTATTGCTTTCAAAGTTTTCTATTTTCTTAAGAGCTTAATATCCCTCCCTTCCTTTGACAAATCAACTAGGTTGGCCTGAAACTGGTATGAAAGTGAATTTCATTTAATCAAGTTGTTTGTTTATAAATTGTTTTTTTGGGGGTCCCAATTGATAAGCCATTAATGAAGGTTCTTCCAACTTATTTCCTTTAATTCTGTTTCTTGGTCTTCCATTGGCTTCTGTTCCCAATGATCCTTGATCATGAAGTTGTTGATGATGTTCATGAAGGATCCAACATTACCCATTCAGGAATTTCAGATATGGGTTAAATTATAAATACCAATAATCTGAAATCTCACATAATAGTCATTGCCAATAATCCAGATTAAGTAGTTAAATACTGGATTTCTCCATTTTGAGGCAGAGTTCCAAAGGCTAGAACTTTTAGTTAGACGAAAGTCAGACAGAATTGATAGGTGGGCCTTTTGAGATTATATTTCTTTTGACAACCTTGCTCCATAAAGTTTCCTTATTAAAAATCTTTCTTGTAAATATATAAGCTCAGGGCACCTAATTGAAGATATCCAGTTTATGAATGCATACTGCACTTGCCCATTTTGAGAGGGCACATTCATCCTATGATATCAAATCCCATATTTTCTGTCCTTTAGTGCCAAATCACAGAAATGTCCTCTTAATGCTCTTTCTTTCATTTGATAGCCTCTTCAGAATTAAAAGAATGCAGCATTAATAAATAGGGATATTTTTTAAAACTTATTGTATCAAAACAATTTTTTGCCATTTTTCTTCTCTAGTGGCTTTTTAGAGGAACTTTTGGTGTTTGTGCCAAATATAGATAAGATAAGATAAGATACTTTCTTGATTTTCTCCACATCTGTGGGTTGTCAATTTTGTAAGGACTTTCCATTGGTCATGGATGTAATTTTTTACTAGAGCTTGCTTGCCTGGTATTTGAACTTGGCTCAATTTTACAAGAAGTGCTTTGCCTTGTTGCTAGATCACAACCCGACAGAGTTTTGTTTCAATTTTTTGTCAGCTTACATTGTAATATAAAACTTCTTGTTGTTTTATGTGGTTGAATATATCAAAATTGTCATCAAAGCTAGGTCACTGTATTATGCATTTATCATTCTTTCGGGACATTTTTAGTTAGTAGCATATCTTCAATTGTTGGAGTCTTTTGAGAATAGGGTTACTATTCCTTATTTTCTGAATGTTACAACAAGTAGTCAAATCTATTGGAGCATGTTGATCTTAGTTAAATGGGTATTGCCATGCTATGTTCTTGTGGAGGTTCTTGTTGACATTGTTGATGTGTTTCATCAATGTCTTTTGTAAAGCATATACACAAACCCTTTCTTTGAGAAGATATTATGTTTACTGTAGGATATGCTATTGGTTCTGTGGATGGTCGTGTGGCCTTGGAGTTTTTTGACTTGTCTGAGTCATTCCAAGCCAATAGGTGCGTATTTTGTTCATGAATGTGATATATTTTGCTTTTCTTTGGTTGGTAATGAGACATTTATTCTACTTATTTATTTTGCTGGTACACCCATTTTAATTCGGATTGGATACAAAGCTCTTACCAAACAACTTCACGAAACATTTGTTCGCATTAACAAGACGGTGTGCCTCCAAGGGGTTTGAACTTAAATCTCCACTTGGAACTAGTCTAATGTCTGACCACAATTCACTTGACGATAATGAGACTTTCATTGAATACATGAACGAAAATATATTTCTTATGACATGTTATTCTCTTACTATGTTGGTGTGTTCAACCAATTTACATGATCTTCTTAGTACATAATTAATATGTTCAACGTAAAAATATTTTTGGATGATTCATTGGTTGTAGTCCTTTTGTTTTTTGTGGAGGCCTTGATTTTTTTGGCATTTCCATTTGATTACATTGCATTCTCTTAATGAAAGTTTTTGAGGTTCAATTCCAGCCTGGTTTCAAGTCAATTTTTGTACAAATTAAATGCCCAACCCAGTTTAATTGTGTGCTGCCACTGAGTTGTATTTTCACCAAAATTTCAGACTATGAAACACAAGATGAACATTACATTTTCCAGGCAGAGATTTTAATAAAAAGCACACACCATGAAAGTTTCAGACACAAACTTTTTCGGCAAAAATACCCAAGCAAAACACAGAATGGGAAAACTTGTTTGAGAGAGTGGTTTTCAATTCTTCTGATAGAGAAAAATTGTACAGCAATATAAAACACACAGCAGTAACTTATCTCACGACCAGACTGATGAAATCACATTGAAAGTTGTGCCCAGTAACAGAATTGAGCAGTACGGACTCCTAGAATTTCGTACAGAACTGATTCTTCAATTTTTGTGCCAGAATCACTGAGACAGTGAGAATCACACCCAGAACAGTCACATACTGTACAAAACAGCAGACTTCCTTCCTTGAAGTGCGTGCTGTACTTTTCTTCCTAAAAATGCGTGCTGTACCTTTTCAAAACTTGTGCCCAGAAATTACTCTTGAACTCTGTGCCCAGGATTTATCTCAGACCCTCGATTTTGGTGCAGACTACACAGCATTAACTGTAGAACTCCCTTGAAGTGCGTGCCAGTCTCTTGAAAATAGTGCTATTGCTGTGCCTCCCAGTCTTAAAATTTGTGCCTTAAGCAACTTTTCTCTTCAACAGCGATTTCTTCCTCTTCCCAAGGTCTCGACTTGCTCTCTCTCAAAAGCTCATTCAATAAATGAGAAATTCCTTTTCCCTTGCCTTTTTGCTTGGTTGCTTGGGGTGAGTGAAGAGTCATTAGATGGATGGGATGAGAATAAAAGCAATTTTTATTCTCTCCAAAACTAATTTCACTCCCTTCACTTAAATTTATCAAAAAATCACTTTAATCTCCGAAGTGGAATTAAATGCTTATTACAAATCATTTAATGTAAGGGTCACTTTATTTCCCCCTTTTGCAGTGACTTAGGCAAAATCACCTAGGGGAACAACTTCCAAGGTACTAAATTTAACATGTAAAACTAGCAGATGCATCCTAGAAGGTGCATTTTTCATTGCTTTTGCCATCTTTCTTGGTTTGGAAAACTAATTGCAACAATCTTTTTAAAATGCCATATTTTATAATAGTATGTCTGTGTCATAGTTAAATATGCCTTTCCAAAACAGCTGGAAAGTTAGAAGTTTCTTCTTTGCTTTTAACACACTGTATTAAAAGGTAATTTATGTGTACTTGACGCCAATTTTTTTTTAATTGTAGTGAATAGCAAAAGTATTATGACTAGAGTAAAATTTCATTTAGAACAATGAGTGTCCCTCGTAAGATCAACCTAGTTAGGAAAGATCAGATGTTCTCTTTTACTAGTATAACTTAAGCAGATATAATTGTGATTTTTACTTCATGACATTATCTCGATGATGATATGGAGAGAGTGAATTATTTTGATAATGATCAAGATTCATTTCATATCCTAAAATATTTCCACACTTGAGAAATTATTATCCTTGTCATATGGGATAACAGGCCTAGCAAACCCTATATTAACCTTGTTATCCTTGAGAAATATTAGCCTTGTTATTTTATATTCCTTAAAACACTAGTATTATTTTTACTATGTGCATAAAGTAGTCCCATAGCTTTTGAAATCCAAGGAAAAACCAATCCATGATCTAAAGCCACCTACATAACCCTTTAGGGCCATATTACTTATTTCTTTCACTTAGGAACTGTTACCACAAAAAATAACACCCAAAGGTACAAGGTCTTTGTTGCCACCTTTCATGCACCTCAGAAGGATTAGTGTGGAAGAAATCTTCAAGCCATTGGGTGCGTCCTTGGGGGCAAGTCTTGAGTTGAGATACTGTCACTCAACACTCAACTCCTCCGTCTAGGTCAACTCCTAGTGAAGCCAAGGGGGGTGGTACCTATAAAAGAATCTAAGTTTTTTAAGCTAAGAAACAAAAGACGAAATTAGTCTAGGAGTTTGAAATGAAATACTGAAACGAGAGCATCACACATGAAATAAACCAACATTATATAGATGATACATCAATCACGACACATCAGTTCACTTAAGGAAAATATTGTTTAATTAGACTAGTGCCGAAAAAGGGGTAAATGGAGTCTGCTGAAAAAAAGATGTTGTGCAATGCTTCTTGGTCAGTTTTAGTTATTATGGATGCAAATGGATTAAGGGGAATGGTACAACTGTATTTCGTGTAATATGTCAGCCCGTATCTGGGTTAAGCCAGCCTGTGTCTAGGTCTACGGAGGAAGATGTTCCATCTTCAAATAATAATGTGTAATGTATAATACTTAATGGATGATTATTACAAAGGATATGGCCGCCTTAAATATGGCCTGACCATCAATGTTGAAGAGACATTTCTCTTCATAAATATACTTGATAATGAATTACTATTACTAATGGAACTATAACCTAATTATTCACTATTTTATTGTTGTAACATTGACTTCCCCTTAGGAAAGCTTTGTCCTCAAAGCTTAGATTATTGATGTTGTCTTTCATTCTTGCTTTTTGTTGAAATAACGTCATTACTTCCTTTATGTCTTTTTTAGAACTTGTATTAGGTATGTGCTTGGTCTTTGCACAATAATTTGTCTTTTTCCTTTCATTAGTAACTTGAATTTGTACTCCATTATATTTATTATTGTTGTCCCATTTTCCATGTACATGAATACGAGGAATATCATTGTGACTAACCTTATCAAGTTTTGTTTTGGAAATCACTTGTCCCATGATACTTACGATGTCATCACGTAATGTTTCCCTTTTATTATCCTTACGAGTTATCTCGAGAAGTGACGTCTCTTGAGGCTTCTCACACTCGAAGTCGCCATATAGTGTTACATTTAGGTTTCTCAAAGGTGGTAGAACACTCAAGGTAGAAGATGAATCTCCGATATCTGATTTCTTTGACTTGGATTTCTTTGCATACTGTAGGATCCATCTTTTGTCATTGTGTGGATCGTCCTTATTGTCAACGACACTGGCTTGACTCTTATTATGATCTTGGTCGAGCCCATTTTTATTTTTATCAATTATATTATTGGTATTTTTGTCATCCCTAAGATATTTTGTCTCCTTGTCCTGTTTATTATCTTGATCGACTTTGTTGCTCTCATTTTTGTTGACATACTGGTCCAACATATCTGAGTTGCTGATATAGTTTGTACTAGACCTTAGTTTTGGTAACATTTCTATCATTGTATTATGGTTCTGTTTCATGATGCTCAGGTTCTGTGTCATGGTGCTTATGTTCTGTTTCATCGCACTCATCTTGTCATCTAACTCTTTTTGTTTCTCGTTCATGATGTCTAGTTTGTCGTCAAGTTTTCTTTCTAGTACTAGAACAACCTCGTCTTTGATTTATTTCTTAAATGCCTTGCTATTTTTTGTTTCTTCCATCCAGCTATTTTGTTTAGCGACGAGGGCCTTGATATCTTTTCCCAATTTCTCAAGTTTGTCTTTTAATTTCATCATAGTTTGGGTCTTGGTATGCTGAGATTGAATATTTTGACATTTATTTTTACTTATGGAGGAATACAAGACAAAACTGTCTTTCGATAGATAATTAATAATAATTATTATGATAATAATTATATTACTTATGTAGTAAAAATTTAAATAAAAATAATAATATATGTGTTGTATTAATTATTTTTATTTTCAATTATGTATAGTGGTTTTGTAAGTTTTAAATTTTAATAATAATAATAAAATTTTATTATTATATTTAATTGTTTTGTTTTTTTTTGTAGGATTCCGTGGGGAAGCTTGATGGAGGCGGCGATGGGAGATGGAGGCGGCAATGGCAGTTGGAGACGCAGAGAAGGTTGATGGAGGTGGCGATGGGAGATGGAGGCGACAATGGCAGGTTGGAAAGGGCTACGCGGGTGGCAGTTTGTAGGCAGGTGGGAGGGGTTGCGCAGGTGGAAGACGAACGGTGGGAGGCAGCGCGAGGGTGTGGAGAGGCGTTGCTAAGGGAGATGGATGGTGTGCGATGGTGGAGTACCGTGTGGAGCAGCGGATGGGGAGGGAAGATTGGATCGTGGGAGGGAGATTGAGAGCGTGGTAGCTGTGGAGGAAGCGAGTGTTGACAGCGTGCAAGAGAGGGGAATGCGCAGGTGGTTTGCACTCGTGGGTGTGTTGTGGAGTGTGGGCTGGCCGAGCGTGGAGGAGGGGAGCGCAAGTATTTAAGATCGTAGAGGGGAGAGTGAGGGAGCCAAGAAGAAAATGGAGGCGCGTTGAGAGGGTGTGTGAAGCAGTGGTATAGTGTATGCGTAAGGTGCAAGGGATAGAAGACAACGGAGATGGCAAATGGGGTGCACAGAGGGTGGAATGGTGTGCAGCAGAAGGAACACGCGCGGGAGGAGGACATTGGGGAGCTGGGCTGGTGGGGCAGCGGATGAGGAGTGACGCACTGAGGGAGATGATGGATAGCGAGCAGGAGGAGGGAGTGGCAGCGAAGAGGAAGAAGGATTGTTAGTTTTTCAAGCATATATATATTCGAGCAAAGTGTTTACTGTTCTTTTACTTTTCTTCCTCTTTAAACAAAACTTAGATCTTTAAACCAACAG
>LPNX010966506.1:573590-594878 GCA_001517045.1 Pseudotsuga menziesii
AATTGGTAGTTAACTGTGACAAGTTAAGAAAAGTTTTAAAATTGGCTTTACACTGATTCACCCCCCCCTCTCAGTGTCTAACATTTGCTCCCTAGGAGGTATTGTCGCCATTTTGTTAGAGCATGTATAATGGCAAGCATTTCCTTATCATACGTGGATTTCAAACTCTCTCTCTTATTGAGCTTCCTGCTTTCAAAATCTATCGGATGACCTTCTTGCATCAAGACTGCTCCTATCTTGAATCTTGAAGCTTCGCACTCAATGATAAAAGGTTTTGTGAAATCTGGGGTTGCTAATACTTGTGTTGATGACATAATGTTTTTTAATGCTTCAAAGCATTTTTCTGCCTCATCATTCCATCGCAATGAATTTTCTTCAATAAGTTTGTTAGGGGGGTCGTCTTATGGGCGTAATTTTTCACATATCTTTGATAGTACCTTGTTAAGCCTAGAAACCCTCGTAATTTCGAGATATTATCTGGTTGGGGCCGCTCAATGATTGCCTTGATCTTACTGGGATAGACTTTGACTCCTTTTGATATTATATGGTCACGATAGCCTACTTCTTCTTTTCCAAAAGAGCATTTTCACATTTTTGCAAAAACTGATGCTCTTCCAAGATGGTTAGTACTTGATCTAAGTGTCGAACATGCTCTCTCCATGTTTTGCTATATACGAGAATATCATAAAAAATACTCATACGAACTTTCGTAAATATGGCTGGAATATTAACTTTTCTCAGAGGTCTCCACTCACTCTGAGAAATCAGGATAATTAATTTGGCAACAATATTCACTAAATCTATATGAACAATATTTCAAACCTATTTAGAACTTGGAACGCATGAAAATCCTTACTCAATCAGGCAACCACAAATAACACAAAATTTTAGCCTGGAAACCCCAATGGGGAAAACCAACAAACTGTGGGGCTTTCTACTTTCTCGAGCCTAGAACAAATAAATGAATATATAAGAGGTACAGAATGAGTTTAGATCAAAGTGGGTGAACCTGAAGGGCCAAACCCTATATCTGCAGCAGTTGCAACTGCTGCCCTTGGAAGATGCGCCCCCAGCAGTACACCTTCATGCTAAATTTCTCAACTCACTCTTAATCAGTCACTAAACACTGTACTCTCTGTCTAACTCCCTGAAGGATACTCCCTCAGCTATCTACTCTGCTCTGCATGGATCTGAAAGTAGAATTTCGTCCTCAAGCACTGAAAATGTACCCCAGCTGTATAGCTGCGTCCTCACTTCTCTCCGGCACAACTTAGTCGATATGCTATCAGTTTGACTCTGACTGATCACTGAAAGTATTTCCTCAGTCATTGAAGAAAACCCACAACTCTCATGGCCCTCTCTGCCCCCTCAGCACAAGTGTAACAACTCCCTCACGTCCCACACGTGTGACGTGTTGCTGTTGATGTCTTCCTCCAGTTGCTCACTCTGCTGCTGCTGCTGCTCTTTAGACACTGAATCTGCTCATTAAATTTCTTCTGACACTATATAGGAGAAACGACTCTTCAATCTCTGAAGAGCTGTCCTCTCTACTTCCTTAGGAATGCACTCCCAGCTGTTCCAGCAGTATGTGCCCTTTCCTTGATACGTGTAGCTCTGATCCATAATCCTGTGAAGATGAACTCTCTCCCTCTCTTTTCAAGAAGCATGGTAAACTAAACACTTAGACTTCCTTTTATAAGTCATTGAGAAATTAGGTTACCAAAACCCTAATTAGGGTTCCAAAACCCTAATTTCACTTTTATGCAAAATTACTCTTTTGCATCTTTCCTCGTTAATATTTCAACACTCCCTCTTAACGAGGAAATAATTTTGAACAACTCCCATGGTCTCTGAAATATTCAAACTTACTTTTCCATAAAGACTTTGTAAGAATATCTGCAACCTGTTCATCTGTGGGCAAATATTGAAGCTTAACAACACCCTTTTGAATATGATCCTAGATGAAATGATATCTAATCTCAATATGTTTGCATCTATCATGAAATACTGGATTCTCTGTGAGTTTCATGCAACTCTGATTATCATGGTATATCACAGTTGGCTCCAACTGAGAGTCAAATAAACTCACTAACATCTTGCGAAGCCAAATACTCTCGCAGCTAGCTAGACTGGCTGCCATGTATTCCGCCTCAGCAGAGCTCAAAGCTACTGACTTTTGTGTCTTGCTAAACCACGACACAACTATCGAACCCAAGCTGAAACAACACATTGAAGTGCTTTTCCTGTCCACAACACTTCCTGCCCAGTCATAATCTGTATGGCCAGTCAACTCTATTCCATCCCTCTTCTCATAGTTCAAACCATAGTCTACATTACCTTTAAGGTACCTGAGCACATGCTTTGCAGCCACCTAGTGTGCTCTCCTGGGTTCCACCATATACTGACTCAAGGTGTTGACTGCATAACTCATATCAGGTCTAGTGTTAACCAAATACATTAGAGATCCTACCAATTGATGATACTTGGTTGGATCAACCAACTCTCCCTCAGAAGTCATCAACTTCTTCCAGTTGGTGGTCATAGGTGTGATCTTAGATATGCAATCCTCTATCTGAAATCTTTTCAAGATGTCAACAACATATTTTCCTTGCCCTAGAAAAATACGCCCATCCTCCTGCCAAATCTCCATGCCCAAGAAATAGTGCATTAATCCGATGTCTTTCATCTTAAACTCTGAAGCAAGGTCTTTCTTGCAACTAGCTATGAGTTTCTCAGCTCCTGTAATAAACAGGTCATCAACATACATGACAAGAATGAGAGTATCCCCTTTGGCTACTATGAAGTAGAGGTTGGATTTGCCTCACTCTTTTGAAACCCCATTTGCTTTAAGTAGGTATCTATTCTTGAATACCAAGCTCTTGGAGCTTGCTTCAGACCACACAATGCTTTCTTTAGTTTGCACACATAAGAATCTCTCCCATGTTCTTCAAAACCCATTGGCCGCTCAATGTAAACTTCCTCTTCTATAACTCCATTTAGAAAAGCGGTCTTCACATCCATTTGATGGATCGTCCATCCCAGTTTTGTAGCAATAGAAATAATAGCTCTGATTGAAGTGTATCTAGCAATAGGTGCGAAGGTCTCATCATAATCAATCCCCTCAACTTGAGAGAATCCTCTTGCTACAAATCTAGCTTTATACTTCTCAATGCTGCCATCTGCAACATATTTAGTTTTATATAGCCATTTGGAAGTTACTACAGACTTCCCTTCAGGTCTCGACACAATTTCCCAAACATCATTTTTCATGATGGAAGCATATACTCTTCCACCATGGTATCTCTCCAGACTTGCTCGCCTGCTGCCTGCTCATAAGATGATGGCTTGGACTCACTAATACTGCTCACCATAGCTACATAGCTACAGAATCTCTCAGGTACCTTACTCTCTCTAGCAGCCCTCTTGGGAGTTCCCACCGACTGAGCTCCCTTCAAGATTTCTTGAAGTCACTTGGGCTTCCTCTTTCATGATGTAACTTCTGAAGGGGAGAAGGGCTCATCCTCATCCGAACTCACAGCTTGAGACTATGTTTCAGAAGTAGTAGCTCTGGTGGTTTGAGACCCAGTCACACGAGAACCTGTAATCTGAGAACCTGAACCTGTTGTGCCACCACCTTGTGGCTCTTCCCCTGAGCCAACACCTAAACCTGAGGAACTAGTCATCTGAGAACCTGTCACCCCTAAAACCTGAGTAGCAGTGCCCTGACTCGTATTCACCTGAGAAGGGGAAGCTTGCATCTCCCCTTTGTCCAACTCACGAGATTTCCTGAATGCCTTGTCTTCCTCAAATTTCACATCCCGCGTCACAACAGTCTGTTTTCTTGTAGGAATATATGTGCGGTAGGCTTTTAAAATCTCGTCATACCCAACAAAGATACCTTTCTCTGCTGTGGGTTCCAACTTAGTCCTTTTTTCCAATGGAACATGAGAGTAGGTAAGACACCCAAATATCTTGAAGTGCCCTACTTCAGGCTTCTTTCTTGAGTAAGCCTCTTTAGGAGTCTTACTTCCCGAAACTTTATGAGGACTCCTGTTTTGAATATACACAGCCGTGTTACACGCCTCTGCCCAGAGAAAAAATGGCAAACCCTGATCATGCAACATAGATCTTGCTGCACCAACTATTGCTCTATTCTTTCTCTCAGCCATCCCATTCTGCTGAGGTGTGTAGGGTACAGTCAACTGTCTCTTGATTCCTTCTTGAACACAGAAGGCATCAAACTCTTTGGAGGTATATTCTCCCCCATTTTCAGATCGTAAAACTTTGATCCTTCTCCCTGTTTGGTTTTCTACCAGAGATTTGAATTCTTTGAACTTTTGCAAGACTTCTTTTGATTCCTTGGTTTTCAAAAAATAGATCCAGGTTTTTGTGGAGAAATCATTAATGAAGGTTATGTAGTACTCATAACCTTTCAAAGATGTAATAAACATCGGACCACAAAGGTCAAAATGTATTAGATGAAGGGCCCCTGCTGACCTGCTGTCACTACTGGGAAAAGTAGTCTTTACATACTTACCAAGAGCACACCCTTTGCACACTTCACTGTGCTCCGTGATAAACTCAGGAACACTTGTCACAATCTCCCTCAAAATCCTCAAATCAGGATGATGTAGGCGAGCCATCCTTCTATGCCACAGTTCACATAAGTCACCGCAATCACTACTACTGTCATGGGCTAGAGCATGATGAAGCTGAAAACTGAGCTTGTAAAGTTTCCCACTTCGAACGCCAATTTTCACTATTGAAGTTATGCTGGATCCCTTAGGATGTATGAGCACATGTCCATCTTGAAACATCACCCAAAATCCCCTATCCTCTATAGTAGAAACTGATACCAGGTTTTTCTTTAATCTTGGAATGTACAGGACATCCCTTAGCTTCATGGATTCTCCATGATCCCTTTCAAAGGAAACAGTTCCATGTCCAACAACCTTGACTGAGGAGTTGTCTCCCAGTACTACTTCTATATCTAACCTAGTTTCAGTGAGATCTGTAAAGTACTGTCTAAGGCCAGTCATGTGACTGGAGGCCCCACTGCCAATGGACCATATGCGAGTGGTAGATGCACTTGCTGATTGACTGGACATCAATGACAATTGTCTGTCAATTTTCTCTGTAGATTTCTCATCTATATCTGCAGAAGTGCATGAATGGAAAGTAATGAGAAGACACTCTATGTTATCGTTTCTCATCTCAGTAGCCATGAGGCCTTACTAGAACTTTTTTCAAGAAAGACGAGATCAAAATTTTACATGCCAAGATCTGAAGGAATCAACTCAGATCTATTTTGCAACAATCAGATCTGATAGATTTGACCTTTACCAACTCAGATCTAACACCTGCATTGTAGATTTGGGTAGATTTGGTCTCTATCCTGCAGAAACATACTAGATTTGTCTCAAATCTATTTTTCAACAATCAGATCTGATAGATATGACCTCCACCAACTTAGATCTGACACCTGCACTGTAGATCTGGTCTCTATCCAACCGAACTGGTTAGATCTGTCTCAGATCTAGACTCCAACGCTCCAGATCTGATAGATCTGACCTCTACAGACACAGATTTGAATCCTACTCTTCAGATCTTGTAGAACTGGTCACCCTCTCCACAGCTTTGACTCCTCCACAGAACCCTCACACAGATCTGGTAAGCTGCTCGAAGATTTGAGTGTGATTGACCTCCTCTGACCTCTAACAAGGCTCTGATACCATATTAACTTTTCTGAGTGGTCTCCACTCGCTCTGAGAAATTAGGATAATCAATCTGACAACAATATCCACTAAATCAATATGAACAATACTTCAAACCTATTTAGAACTTGCAGCACATGAACATCCTTACTTAATCAGGCAACCACAAATAACACGAAATTTTACCCTGGAAACCCCAATGGGGAAAAGCAACAAACTGTGGGGCTTTCTACTTTCTCGAGCCCAGAGCAAATAAATGAATATAAAAGAGGTACATAATGAGTTTAGATCCAAGTGGAAGAACTTGAAGGGCCAAAGCCCTAGATCTACAGCAGCTACAACTGCTGCTCTAGGAAGATGCGCCCCCAACAGTACACCTTCACGCCGAATTTCTCAACTCACGCTCTATCAGTCACTGAACACTTTACTCTCTGTCTAACTCCCTGAAGGATGCTCCCTTAGCTATCTGCTCTGCTCTACACAGATCTGAAAGTAGAATTTCGTCCTCAAGCACTGAAAACGCACCCCAACTGTATAGCTGCGTCCTCACTTCTTTGAGGCACAACTTAGCCGATTTGCTATCAGTCTGACTCTGACTGATCATTGAAAGTATTTCCTCAGTCACTGAAGAAAACCCACAACTCTCGGGGCCCTCTCTTCCCCCTCAGCACAAGTGCAACAACTCCCTCACGTCCCACACATGTGACGTGTTGCTGCTCACGTCTTCCTCCAGCTGCTCACTCTGCTGCTGTTGTTGCTGCTCTTTAGACACTGAATCTGCTCAGTAAATTTCTTCTAACACTGTATAGGAGAAAGGACTCTTTAATCTTTGAAGATCTGTCCTCTCTACTTCCTTAGGAATGCACTTCCAGCTGTTCCAGCAGTATGTGCCCTTTCCTTGATACGTGTAGCTTTGATCCATAATCTTGTGAAGATGAAATCTCTCCCTCTCTGCTTAAGAAAATGGTAAACTAAACACTTAGACTTCCTTTTATAAGTCACTGAGAAATTAGGTTACCGAAACCCTAATTAGGGTTCCAAAACCCTAATTTCACTTTTATGCAAAATTACTCTTTTGCATCTTTCCTCGTTATTGCGGCTTGGAAGGTGGCTGGAGCATTAGTTACCTCGAAGGGCATTGCTTTGAACTCATAATGGTCCTTATTAGTACGAAAAACGGTTTTGGCTACGTCTTCTAATCTAACCCTGATTTGGTAATATCCTTATCTCAGGTCTAATTTTGAAAAGTACTTTGCTCCATGAGGTTCATCCATCATCTCATCGATGAACGGAATATAGATAAGATAAGATAAGATAATTTTATTAATGTCCAACTAATGACCACAAAGTAGGTCAACGAGACTATTGGTTACAATGATGTTCGTACAGAACGGGAGCACCAAACAGTCTCCTTTAAAAGGAAAAATAAAAAGAAATACAGTGCAGAAGATAACGGTGAGCAAAGCAAGCTGTGTTGAAGTATGATAGAGTTCCGGTTGCAACCACAAATCCAGAGCCCCGTCAAGGGACGAAGGTGCTATGGCAGAGAAGATCCCGAAGCGAATAGGACCAAGATTGTCTAGTACTCCTAACATTCGAGGTTGAATGAGGAAAATTGAGGAAAGTTCAATAAAGTCTGCTGGCCTGATGAGGATGCGGTTTGTCTACTGAGTTGCTGCCGGGAGGAGTTTGCATGATGTTGAGATCTGGAGGATCTAGTCTATCTCTCAGGGAGAGGTCTGGTACGACTTTCCTGCTGAGATCTCGTTGGTCGAGATGCGATCCCACAGATCCTCATTGATCTAGAAACTGGCTCAGCATCCATGTCGGTTGGTCTCTTGGTGCCCCTGGCTGGTGGTAGCACGCTGAAGAATGCCATGATCTTTTGTGTGGTGCCAGGTTTGGTGGGATACTGAAGAATATGTGCTCGAAACCGGAGAGCCTCCTGTAGATAGAGTGCTAAACACCTTTGATCAGGGTGCCTGAAAAACTCTACTAGGGTTCAAGAGCCTTTGAACAAACAATGGAATTGTCCTCTGATCTCGTAGTATATGGGGCATTTGAAAATAAAGTGCATCTCGGTTTCCATTTCCTGTAGATGACATACTTGGCATATCCTGTCAGGTCTATCAATTTGGTGATCTGTCTCTACCCAAAGTCTATGGGATCCTACTCAGAACTGCCCGAGAGGGATACAAAGAGCATGCATCCAGCGATAGAACGTGTACAGGGGTCAGACAATGAGCCTGTCTTTTATTTCCAGGAAGTGCTTAGCATAAAAGGCCATCATTGGGCGCAACACTCCCGGAGGATTTGTTAGATTTTCATACAATTATAGAAGCATAGCTTAATTGTATTTATCATTAGGATCACTAGAAGATAGACAAAGCACAAAACAATAACACGACAATAACACAAGTATTTTATCCTGGGAAACGCAAATGGGAGAAAACCTAGCAACCTTCGTCTCGAGATGATAATTCTGAGAACAGTATACAATGAATAAGGAAGAGAAAATGTGGAAATGCTTTCCAAAGATAGAAACCTTGAAAACAACCTTCTTTTGCAGTATATGCGAACTTCTCTCTCTCCCAGAAAACTGTGAACTTCACTGTGCTGCTGTGCTACTGCTATGTGAAATAATGGGGAGGGGCGCCTCCTATTTATACAGATTTTCCACTAATATTTTGACTGGGGTCGGCTTCTCTTGGGGGAGAAATATATTTTATATTTTATAATTTATTTTATCTTTTCTTTTGCTTGCTTTTCTCCCCAAGGTCTACATTGTTCTTCTAGGGTTTGTATGATTGATTACAATAAGTTCATCTCCCGTAGGTGGTACAATACAAGAACAATAAGAATAACTTCTGAAGTTGCACAAACTCCAACACTCCCTCTCAACAAGGAAGGTATTCTTTGATCTTCATTAGCATCACGATCACCTGGGTTTCATCTGTACATCTATACTGTCTCTATCATCTCTAAACGTACTGAAGGTTGTTTTTATGAATTTGTTCTATCCGGATGTCTGAGTGAAAATATCTTGCTACCTATTCGTCTCTATTGCCGATGGAATACTTGCATGCTTGGCTAGAGATCCTGGATGAGCAAGTGTGTACGACCATCTACTACATGTTTGTCTCATCCGCCGATGGGGTACTCCCATACCAAACTGAGAACCTAAACAAGTAAATGTGCACGACCATCTACTGCCTATTCGTCTCATCTGCCAATGGGTTACTCCCATACCTGGCTGAGAACATGAACGAGTAAATGTGCACGACCATCTACTGCCTGTTCGTCTCATCTGTTGATGGGTTATACGTGGCTGAGAACCTGAACGAATAAATGTGTCTGTGCAATCACGCAGCCATTTGCTACCTGTCCGACTCATCTGCCGATGGGATTTCTCTCATACCTGGCTGAGCTCCTGGACGAGCAAAGGCACCTGTGTGAACCCGACCATCTGTCGGTGGGATTTCTCCCATACCTGGCTGAGAACTTGGACAAGCAGAGGTACCTGGGAAAAAGTATGGTAAATGTCTCTCAGGCATCTCTCCCACTCAAGGAGGGATACGTTCTCTTCTACTCCAAGTATTCTGTGAAAGTATTAAAGCTTCATCCTGGGAAGAGATTTGTTTGTACATCTGCAGTCTGGTTGTCTGTCAGAATATACTGGAGCTCGAGCGCAACTTTCTGCGCCATATCATGTATGAAGTGATACTGAATCTCTATGTGCCTTGACTTGTCATGAAATAGAGGATTCACTGACATCAACACACAACTCTGGTTATCATGGTGAATCACGGTTGGATTCAGAATTTGGCCAAACAATCTTGCAAGAAGTTTACGAAGCCAAACTGCTTCTTGGGTTGTTGAACTTGTAGCCATATACTCGGCCTCTGCAGTACAGAGAGCTACTGGGTTTTGTTTCCTATCGCACTAGGAAATTACTGCAGAACCCAGACTGAAACAACATCCTGAAGTGCTCTTCCAATCTGTGGTGCATCCGAACCAATTTGAGTTTGTAAACCCTTGCAATCTCAAGTCACAATCTGAATTCTATCATAGGTCATATCCAACAGTGCCACATAATATCTGAGCACATGTTTTGTAGCAGTCTAGTGAATATGCCTCGGTTCGCAGATGAACTCACTGAGAGCATTCACAACAAAACAAATATTTGGTCTGGTGTTTGTCAGATACATCAAGGACCCAATCACTGACGATACATAGTGGGATTGATCAAATTTGAATCTGAAGCAAGATCTCTCAGCTTCTTCGAATTTGCATCCATCGGAGTAGCTATGGACTTGCAATCCAACATCTCGAATCTTTTCAGTATTTCACCATACTTCTAATCTCAAGAAGTAATGTATCAATAATGTCATTGAGAAAGGCTGTCTTGACATCCATCTGGTACAACTTCCATCTCATAGCTGAAGTAATAGCAATGATCTGATGGAAGTATATTGAGTGATAGGAGCAAATGTCTCATCATAATCGACTCCCTCTTTCTGAGAGAACCCTCTCGCAACAAATATGGCCTTGTATTTTTCAATGCTCCTATCTGCTCCATGCAGAGCTTCATGCTTCTCTGCATTCTACAAAATCTGTTGTTCCCATTTGGGTATTTTTCGGCTTACTGCCATATATGTGGGAGCATCATCTGGCTCAACTAGATCAATGGGACTGATCGGTTTATTCATTTCTTCGAACATCCTCTTAATGTATGGAGGGGGAGATGACCTGATATCTTCATCGTCATCGATCTCCATATTTGATCCTCTTCCTTTTCGGATAGCCATTTCTTCTTCAAAGGTTACATCCCGACTGACTTAGATTTGCCTCGATCCTGGGATGTATATTCTGTAAGCCTTTGAAGACTCGTAATTTCCTACGAATGTTCCCTTCTTGCCTGAAGGTTCTAACTTGGGCACTTGAATGTAGACTGGAAAGTAATTATCTATCTCTGTGACGACCAGGTTCATCAAGGATCCTTCAATTGTCTTGTTCGAGTCATGATAACAGTGTCGTCAAGTTTCTATCATATGTAATAGACTAGAATCCTTGTCTTTGAGGGATAACTCCCTCTGTCTCTCAGAAGTCGGTTGAGTAAATCTTGTCGAAGCAGCAGATAGATCGACATTCGAAGAAGCTTTGTGCTTCTGATCACCAAATATCTACATGAGATTAATCTGGGTTTGAGTCATAATTCATGCTTTTAAAGGCTTTCTGCTTCCATGCCATCCGTATATCAATGGGATCACTTGTTCTTGTAGATCATGGTATTCTCTACAAGTCAAATCCTGTCAAATGGTTAGCAATATTTCATAATCAATGTATTAACAAAATAATGTAGGCAACCTTTTAGTCAATGCTTCAACACAACACACGTAAGGCCAGTATGCGGATGCCTATGGTCTCCATTATAACATACCATTAAGAGTGTGTACTACTCCAGTATGTTATTAAGGAGTTGTCATCCTAGATGGGTTGTGCAACATGACAGGCTATTTAACTACCTGAATTTTAGAAATGTAGATCTGTGTAAAACATATTAAAAAACAAACAAATCTAATCTACTAGAGCATGTAAAATCAAATACTTATCTTTTGTAGTTTCGTGGGTGGGCTCCCATTGTCAGATTCCACTGGTCTTCATATGCTTGATTGACGATCATCACAGTCTGGATCTTCAATCATTTCTTAGAAGAAGAACTCTGAATGATCATCCTTCCTTGGCGCCTTGTGAGGAGGGTCTTCTTCTACATTAGCAGTTGAAGCTTCATGCTTCCTTTTGATTCAACTTCGGCAGCTACTGGCATAATGACTATATTTCTTGCACCTGTAGCACTGTATCCGAGATAAGTCTTTCTTCTCTTGTTTCTTTTGATCTGTGGGAGGACTTGATCTCTTATCTTGATGCTTGTGATTGAAGGACTTCCTTCCCCTTCCCTTGCCTTTCTTGGCATGAGATATGAAAGCTTGATTCTCCTTAGGTTGAGCGCCATGAAGTCTTTGGCGTGCTGTGATTCTTGTTTCTTCTTGAGTGCATTCTGCCCATAGCTTATCAAATTTGGGCAACTTGGTCCGACCACTTACAGTTTGGATAAAAGACTCCCAAGATGGTGGGAGACCATTTAAGGTGGTCATAACGAGATCCTTTTCTTCAAGATTATCTCCACTGGACTTTAGCTTGTCCCGGAGTTCGGTGATCCTCATGAAATATGAGGCAATATTCTCGGACTTCGTCATTTTCATATTCGATAGTTTATTCCTCAATGTGAGAGTCACATTGATATTACTGTGTTCAAATAACTTCTTTAAAGTTTTGAACATCTTCCTCACTGTCATCTTTTCCGATATCCGAGGAACCGAGTGGTCTCTAACTGAGTCCACCAAAATCCTTCTTGCTTTGGCATCATTCTTCCTCCAACAAGGTTTGTCTTCTCTGACTTCTGGTTCTGGGACCTTTTCATTTACACACTGTAATAGGTCATTTTCTTCTAGTAGGAGAAGAACCCTAGACTTCCATGGGATGAAGTTGGAAGCCCCTTCCAGACGATCTTCAACCTTCATGTCGATCATCTTGACTGTAGATATGGATCTGAAACCCTTGCAGAGACTAGGTCAAAACTGAAGGTTGGAGTTTTGGAAAACTGATTCCATAGATAGATGCGCCCTAGAGAGGCGAGTTGAGAAGAGGTAGAGTCGAGCCAAAACCATGGAGGGAGTAGGTAAAAAACTGAAACCCTAATTTATGTTGTAGCTGTAGAATTAGGTCAAAAATTGAAAATTCTCAGAATTGAATTCTGCCTTCACCAAAAGATGCGCCCTCCTTAGAGTGAAATTCCCAAGGTTCTTTTCTGCCAAAAGGTTGAGTGAAGACCTTGAAAGATGAAACCCTAGTTTCGACAAGTTTCCGACAGAGTTATGGCAAAGGTTTCTTCTAGCATTGCTCTGATACCATGTTAGATTTTCATAAGATTATAGCAGTATATCTTAATTGTATTTACCAATAGGATCACTAGAAGATAGACAAAGTACAGAACAATAACACGACAATAACACACGTATTTTATCTTGGGAAACCCAAATGGGCGAAAACCTAGCAACCTTCGTCTAGAAATGATAATTCTGAGATCAATGTACAATGAATAAGAAAGAGAAAATGTGGAAATGCTTTCCAAAGATAGAAACCCTGAAAACAATCTTCTTCTGTAGTATATGTGAACTTCTCTCTCTCCTAGAAAACTGCGAACTTCACTGTGTTGCTGTGCTGCTGCTGTGTGAAATAATGAGGAGGGGCGCACTCGCAAATTGCAGAAGACCAATGATGAAGAAAATCAAGCACTCGCAAGTCATGCAAAAGAAGAAGAAAGTCTATCAAGAATATTGATAAAAGACCAGTACCAAAAAACAAGAAAGATATGTCCAAAACTAGGTGCTATGGTTGTAACAAGATTGGACACTATGCTAGAAATTGCACTCAAGGTAACAAAAGAGAAAGCATCATGCTCATACAATGGATGATAATGAGCCTATTGCATACAAGAAGACAAAGGAAGAATCAAATGAAGAATTTGTACAAGCATGAAGTAGATTCATATAAAGCATGATGATGTACAATGCCAAGAGATATTTTCTAAACTATGATGGTAGATCCAAGAAGATCTAGTGCATCTAGAAGACATGAGGACCAAGGTTGAAGTTTCAACAAGTTCCAGAAGTTCAGAACTTGATGAAGAAGAAGTTCAAGCTGTAGAACTTACAAGGAAGCAGAGATCAAGAGGGAGTCAACCAAACAAGCAAAGATAAGTATTTAATGTTTTATGAAACAAATGTGTAGCATAGATATTTTTATTGATGAATAATATAACTGTTTAAATTAGTACTGATTAACCCTTGAGGACATTTCTGTCAAGTCCACTATGAACACTATGAAAGCAATGATCCGTGATCAAGGTTTACCCATATCTTATGGGTAGAAATATCTAGTACGACAATTATGCTTAGATTGAGTGTCCTCACCAGATAATGAAGGACAAGACAATTGATTGTAGTTCTATACAGTTGACCAGATTTGACAGCATGACCAACCTGCTACAAGAGGAGTGGGACAAGTATCGACCACATGAAAGATAAGTATTTGAACTGTCATTTGAGTTATTTCTTGAATCTCTAAGTGTTTAAATGATATTGTTCATAAGAGTTGTATGCATATTTGTATTCCTAGAATCAAGAAGTGTATTATGCATGTTGTAGTGAATACATTGATATGGCTAGGATTAATGAATAGCATACTCTTAATGTGCATGTGATGGGTAAGTATCCTATATTGCTGCACAGCATTCCATGAGTGATTGTTGCTTGTCTAGAATGAAACCTCTTTGCTAACATACTGGGAACAGTGCATGCTCTTGATAGTATGTTCTAGTAGAGATGGAAGGCATCTAGATAGTTACCGTGAGTATACATGATATGGTTGAGTGTTGTGCGGAAGCATTGGCTAAGATGGTTACATAACTGCGTGGATTATGTTAGTATGCATAAGAATTTGTCATTAAAATGTTAATATGATTTGGTGATTATGAAATGTTACTAATCATATGACTGAATTTGATTTGTAGGAAAGATCGTGTGCTATGACCTACAAGAGAAGGATGATGAGACTTATTTTGAAGAACAAGTGATGATTGTTCAATAATGACCTTCAAGTAGATTTACAAAATCAAGCAAACTACAGAAGCACAAAGCAAGGTTCATGGTTTCTCTTAGAAAGAGGGATTTGATTATGACAAGACGTTTTCTCCAGTGGCCAAATACACTTCTATCAAAACTATTATAGCTTCTATTATGTAAATCACACCAGATAGATGTGACGACCGCTTTCTTGAATGGTGTAATCGAAGAAGAAGTGTATATCGAGCAACCTCCAGGATTAGAGAGTCTTGACAAAGAATCACATGTGTAGAAGGCTTTGTACAGGGTCAGAAGGCACCCAAGGCATAGTATGCCAGGATAGAAAGTTATTTGATGCGAATTTCAACCTTTGCTACAAGGTTGTAGATGGTTGCTATATGTAGATGATCTGTTCTTTACAAAGGATGAGATAACATAAATAGATACACAAAAGATCAATAGTCACCCAATGAAAGATGTCCTGATGCAAAGAGTACAAGATGCTAAGATGTAGAGGGAGGATAGTGCTCAGTTACAGAAGGTGCTAAAATCTCCACTTCAGAGGGAGTGACTACAATATAGATTACAGAAACAGGTTGAGAGACATCATCACTAAGCCTCTATCCAAGGAAAGGGTTGTTTGCATTAGTATCTCAGGGATATGCTCAAGGTGATATTGGATGTCTCGCCTCACTATGAGGGAGTAGATTTCAAAGTTTGAGAATCTTGGCATGATTCTTGGGATTAGATGTGTGGCAGAGACCAGATGAGATTTTCCTCAGTCAAGGAAAATACACAGTTGAGATCCTATAGAGATTCAGGATGATGGATTGTAAACCCATGCCTACACTAATGGTGACGAACCTGAAGTTATTGAGCGATACTTCTTTAGAGAGATGTACTGACAGATGATTGGTTCGTTGATGTATTTGACGAACACGAGGCCAAATATATGCTTTGAGGTGAACACATTGAGTCAGTATATGGTTGAGCTGAGACATGTTCACTTGATTGTGGCAAATCATGTGATGAGGTACCTGAAAGGTATAGTAGACTGTGGACTCAGATATGTTTCGGATCGTGAGATAAGATTGCAAGGCTATGCTGATTCAAATTAGGTCTGTAGTGTCATAGATCGGAAAAGTACATCAGGATGTTGCTTCAATTTGGGATCAGCTATGATCTCGTGGCTCAACAGGAAGCAGACTAGTGTGGCACTCAGTACAGCCGAGGCAGAGTATATAGCACCATGTTCAGCTAATAACGAAGCTGTGTGGCTTCAGAAGTTGCTTGCAGGGCTGTTTGATCTTAAGCTGGAGGTGACTTGTATTTTTTGTGACAGCCAGAGTTGGGTAAAGTTGTCTGCGAATCCTGTGTTTCATGACAAGTAAAAGCATATCAAGATCAAGTACTATTATATCTGAAACATGGTGCAGAAGGGAGTTGTGATGCTCCAGTATATTGTGACAGATGAGAAGATAGCCGATGTATTGCCCAAGCCACTGTCAAAGATAAAATTTGAGTATTTTAGGGACAAGCTTAGTGTAGTGCAGAAGGACATCCCTCATAAGAGAGAGTGATGAGTTACAGATGCAGTTATAGGGGAAATAACATGCAGAGTGTGGCAACACCGGGTAGTCATTCATAGGCATGTTATCGATTGAGGCACAGGTTAGCCTAATCTCGCATAGGATCAAGATGCCCATCCGTTGGGATTGGAATACCAGGTCATGTGGATTGGTGGATGCCCAACTTTTTGACTAGAGGGCCAACCTGTGTGGGTTGGAGGGTTCTTAGCCTTGGGCTAGATGGCTGGTGTGTGCGCACTGGATCGCCTAACCCTTGTGGTTAGATACCTAGTCACTGTGGGATGGTTGCCTGGTGGTGCCAACCAAAAGGACTAGCTTTCGGGCTAGTTGCCCAGTTCTGTGTGAACTGGATGGTTACCTAGTTTTGTGTGAGCTAGTTGAAGTCCCGTAATGAGATAAGGTCTAAAAGGATGCCAAAACCCATAAGGTCCGAAAGAACGCCGCGATCCATAAAGTTTGAAAGGTCGATGAGGTTGTACCCACTAGTGAGATGCTATTATGTTGAGGCCGCGGATGCATGATATGGATGATGGCTTGCTCGTATAGAACTTCCAGTGATGGATATTTTCACGGAAGGTCAACAAGTAAATGGTCAAGTACAGGTTAGCAGAAATAGTATCGAAGATTGTGTTAGCAGAATACCTTGCTTGCTAAGAGGGAGTGTTGACGTTTTATGTAGCGTCAGAAGATATTCTTATGTCGGCCATGAACCCTCCAGAAAGTTCTAGAAAGGAAACCTCAGGAATGTTCTAAAATGGAAACCTCCAAAAAGTTCTAGAAATGAAACCTCCGGAAAGTTCTAGAAAGGAAACCTTTGGGAAGTTTTAGAAACCCTAGAAAGCATGGAAATAGAAAATGAAGGTGTAAGTAAGAAGGGTGCCTACCTCAATCAAAACATCAATCAAGTTCGCATCAAGTCAGTAAGACAAGTGCGTAAGAGAGAGAAGCAACAACTGGACAAAGACTAGTATCTTGGGTTTTATCTTATCTTGTCTTTGTATCTGGGGTATTTGTTGTAGAGGAAAGTTTCCTATGGCTAAGGTTTAAGACGCCATCAATGTACTGGGGTTGAAAGGTGGATGCAAATGGTTCTGCAAGTAAATATAAACAAGATTCAGAGATTACAATGGTTCATACCTTAACAAATGAAGGTTGATCCAAGCAGCCCTTCAATCCTCTTCTTGCTCCTCTCGCTCCAAGAGACCTACAAAACGAATTATACCTTCCTCAAACCAATATGACCATATATAAAGTAATGATAATCAAAACAATATGAGAAACTATTCTGATTAACATAAACATTTGATCTAAAACACAGATTCAATCACACATTGAATAATGATTTGGGAAGCAGAAGGACATCACATCTTTATTAATCTTGAAAACAAGTACAAATATACCTTCTCTTCAAGTTGGGCACCTCACGAAACCTTGATATGGTTCTGTTGCTTCTCTTCTCTAAGGAACTCAGCCTCCAAGCTCTGCAACACAAGGAGAAAGCTTCTAGGGAAAAGGTGGGGGGAAAGAGAGTCCCAATTCTTCCAGCATGACAATGCAAATGTTCAAGCCCCCTCTCATGGACCTCCCTACCTCTATTTAAATGTTTTTGAAGAGATAGGGTTGAAGACAAATTAGTTTTAATTGAAGGAGTCAGTTGCATAACCACCCAAACTACCCAAACTTCGAGAAACTTCTTTTTTTGACATCTACAAGACGAACACGTGGGTTGCAGAGACAACAGTGACGTATTCAAAAGGTACACGCGAGTTGTTGTACAAATTCTCGCGTATGATACGTGGGTTGCAATGTAAATAGTAGCATATTTAGGGCACACGCGGGTATTATGTGAGCAAGTCGCGTGCAACACGTGGGTTTCCTTAAGGCAACTCGCGTGTACATCATACAAGCTCATTTTTTGGGTACTTCTGGGCATTTTCAGACTTTGGTGTCTTCTAGAAAGTTTTAGCTAACTCAAATACCTTTCCAACGGTGCAAAGAAGAGGTCAAATGGAGTTACAGAACTCCAGATATGGGTCCTCCAATATAGGTGTTTTTTCAGTGACTTTCATGAAGTGTCGTCATGGAAATGTCGACATGCGACAAAATCATGGGAAAGTGATCACAGGAAGAGATGTGTCATTTTGAGCTATAACAGATGCCCCCTAATGCGTGGGGTTAGAGGGGAAGATGATAGTTGAAATACATTATAAAGGAAATAACTGAGTATGGAGAGAGCAGAGAATCCAAGATCAAAAGGCTCGAACAAAGGTACCTGAAAGAGAGATAAATGTCAGACAAAACCGATCTCTGGGACATACAAGTCCACATACAAATCATCGCCATAAAGTTACAGGCGGATCCAACATATGTATAACTGATGAAACTATCATGGTCGCTCAATATGCAAAAAGGCGCCATATCAAATCTAAAGGAGTCATGGCCACAAATGAACAAGGTGGATCCATGCTCAACAATCGATCATAGCCACAAAAATACAAGGTGGGTCTATGTCTCAGCAAAATGTCATATAAAGTGTGACAAGGTCTTGCGCAACTCGGGCAATAGCAAAAAATGACGATGCTACTCTCGGCCCAAGGTCTTCAATCCGAACTGCCCAAAAAGGTACGAATCCTAACCATGCGAATAAAGGCGCTGAAGTCGAACATGGAGGAAACCGTTTGATTACCGGTCAATAATGAGAACCATTAACAAACGCGAGGGAAACCGCCGTTAATGAAAAATGGTCCCCAAGGTGCCTAGTACATTCTAACAAGTGTGAATCCAAGGATTTGAAGTCGAACACTTGAAGAATCCATCGAGTAGGAGACAATAAGGTATTCCCACTACCCAATAGCGAGGGAAATTGCCACTGATGACTGCAATCCCCAAGGTACTGCCATAAAAATCTAAATCCCATTCCCAGAGTAAGATGTGTTGCAGTCGATAGGAAGAGATTCGTTGGAAGGAAGGCATTAAGGCATCCTCCATCATCCAACACGAGGTAAGTCAAAGACTAATTGTATATGGAATTGGTACAAAATTTTCACGACAAAGACTGCTGAAGACATGATGTAATGAACTAATACCAGGGAATGACCGACACAAAAGGTCAAGGCAATTGCAGAATGGTCGACAAAGGTTTAATCCTTGAATAGTATGACACAAAAGTGACTTAGGCAGCTTTTGACACAAAAAGACCAACGACAAAAGTCTGCAATGTAGGAGACATTGACAGATTCCCCATATAATTGGAAAAGAAACCAACCGGAGGAGTAAGAAACTCTGAATCGGGATAAGGTCAAAATACTAGGACCCAACTGCTGATAGACTCAAAACTGGTGCTTTGTTCAAGGAGACAAGACTTGCTGCCATGATGTAAAATACATGTGAATGAACTTCCCTTCCCTCTTTCTTGTAAAGCTTTAACGAGTCCAAGAAAGCCAACTCGGGACCTTCATTTTTGGCAAGCTTGAAGAAGAGACAAAAAAATGCTTGATAAATCACTAATTTGTGGATTTTACGAGCCTGAACTAGTACATGCTCGTCGGTGTTTTCATAGTTTTGAGAGTCTGAAAACTCCAAAGAAGACTTTGGGTGGGTGTTTTTTCGTAAAGTTTAGTCTCCCGAGGCTGGAAAAGTATAAAATAAACCACAAAAGAACTCTCTTAGCTTCCGAAGAAATAAGCACACCTTTTTCGTACTTAGTCGGGGAGTTCCGAAAAAGGTTAAATTACCACTTACCCAACGCTCGTTCAAAAGTAGCATATAGCCTGAGTTTTACGAGTGCGAAGGAAGGCAAGGTCACTCGGAAAAATCCATTTGATTACGAGAAATGGGGCTTACAACAATAAACTCGATGCTTTGTTCTTTAGGGTTTAACGAGCATGACAAAGACATAAAGTACACTCAGAATCTTTTTCATGTTTAGGTTTAGAGCATGAAAAAGAGAAAACTAAGCTCATATCGGGGGTTCCTTTTCCGTAAGTTTTAGTCCCTCAGACCCGGAAAAGTGATAAACCTATACCTGAGAATACTCTTCTCAATTCGAAAGAAAAAAGAGTGTTCATTTTTCGTATTATTCCACATGGTTCGAAAAAGCAATAAGTTAATAACCTACCTCCAATGTGGATGCCCGTTCATATATTCTTAACGAGCATGAACGGACAAGTTTACTCAGCAGTCAAGTCTATTTTGAGGAGTCAGACCTGGGCCTAAAGAAACTCCATATCTTTCCCGTGAAGTTTTAACGAGTCCGGAAAAGTCAACTCGCAGCCTCCTCACTATTTTTAATGAGCTCGAAGGAGAGCAAAAAGAATGCTCTAAATGCGTGGAGATGAGTGTTATAGGAAGGCGAAACTAGTTCCAAGCGCAAGGAAAAAACCTATGCATAATGCAAGGAAAGTAGGCAAGATAAGGACACTCGAGGAGCATCTTTTCCAGGTAAAGGGTGTCAAGTTGCAAAAGAAAAATGATACAAGGCTAAGCGACGATGAGAGCAAAGATGAGGGCTTATACAACGAGCTAAAAGCGTGGAAGCCGACATTAGGCTCATAAGCGCGAGCAGGGCACATGAAAATGCAGTTACAGCTTGAGCAACAAGACAAGGCCAGTAAACAGTTGTGAATCCAACTAAGAATCCTGTCTCCAAGAAACAACAACATCAGAATCATATTCAGAAGAAAAGATCTGATGTAGGTCACTTTGGGAGAAACACATGTGACTTTGCGATCTTCTACAAAAGGCGTAGTCAAGGCAGAATCGACGAAAGAGGACTCTATAGTTCCAAGACCCAAGTGTTTACAATCAGTAAGATCAACCTCAGAAGAAAAGTAAAGATCAACAGAGGAGATAGAGTTTGCAGGAACAAACTCAGTATCACAGGAGTTGAAAAGTTCATAAGAAAAATCAAACTCATCGGGATCACTGACTTGCTGTTCGAAGGGAGAGTCTAAAAACTCAAAAAGACCAACATAAGAAGACCGATCCATGGAAAGATTAGGCTTACTAAGCAAATCAGGGTTAGACTTAGTCACAACTGAACGAACATCCAAAAGAAAGTCGGACTGTATTAAAGACTCTAGGAAGACCTCATCCGAAGGAAGGGGATCATCTGAGATAGGACATATGTCTAAACTTTCAAATGGATCGACAGAGTGGAGACCAGGCTCCACAGTCTGTATAGGATGACTCATCTGGTCAACTGTTGAAATACTGAGAGGGGGGTGAATCAGTATTTGCCAATTATTAAAAAAATTTATCTGATCAAAAGCAAGATGCTAATCTCCAATCATAGCAGCATAT
>LPNX010966515.1:0-44505 GCA_001517045.1 Pseudotsuga menziesii
AAGCTAGGAATGGGCAAAGGTTGTAGTAAACCAGCTAGATGTTGATGTTCAGTTTTTACTTGCTAACATTCAAAGCATCTAGCAATATATTCTTCCAGTTCAGTCTTCATGTTTGGCCAAAAATACTCTTTTCGTAACATGGTTATAGTTTTCTAATAACCCAGATTTCCTGAGTAACGCGTTTTATGGATTTCATCTAAAATTAATAACTTAACCTTAGGTACATTAGGTACATACATTCCGTCTTTATATAGTAAAAATCCTTTTTCATTCAAGTTGTACCCTATACTTAGACTTTTTATTGGATTTTCTTTTGCTTTTACTTGTAACTTTAGGTAATTTTCATCTTGTTATATCCCTGATTTAAACTGTTCTTCCAAATCTGTTGCATAAGTGCTGATAGCTGTTGTAAAATTCAGCTTTGTATTTCTATTTAATGCATCAGCAACTTTATTTTATTTCCCTTTAATGTGTTGAATTTTGAAATCATATTCACTTAGAAAAGCTAGCCACTTAGCTTGTCTAGCATTCAGGTTAGGTCGATCTAGCGGATATTTTAATCCCTTATTATCTGTCATTAAAATAAATTTTATTCCAATTAAATGATGACGCCACAACTTTAAAGCATGTATGACAACAGCTAATTCCAAGTCATAGGTTGCATAATTTGTTTTCATGAATTTTCAATTTCCTAGACTCATAAGCAATAACATGTCCTTCTTGAATCAATACTCCGCCTAAACTGTCGTTGCAGGTGTCAGTACATACTATAAAATATTTAGTTGGATCAGCTATTCTTAAAATTGGTGTGTTGGTTAATAAGATTTTTAACTTTTTAAAACTGTCCTCGCACTTATGATTCCAATAAAATTTCTTTCCCTTTTTCTACAAAGAGGTTATTGGATTTACGATTCTCGAAAACCCTTTTGTAATATCCCTCTTGCATACCCCTACATAACTTGTAAATGGTGAATGTTTATTGTACCTGTTTCTGGCGAGGAGCTCAAGGCCAAGGCCCCACCAGAAACAAGACTTGGAAAATCTATATGAGTTAATTACCTAAGTGGTAAACTTAGGAGACTTAATACTTTGATGTGACTTAACGAAGGGCGACTAAACCCACGGGGGATAAAAGCGAATGGTGAGGGAGCTGGAATTTGTTGTCGTAGTCGTAAATATCATCTTAGTATGGCAGTGCTAGGGGTAAGGTTTGGGCTCCTCTTTTTCCGTAATTATCCCAACTAGGAGACAATAGCCTCGTTAATTTAATTCTAATATGATTAACCCCTTGATAAAGAAGATTTCTTGAACCATGACATAAAATAAGAACAGCCTAGGGATTAATTTGTTAAAATATTATGTGTCATGGTCATCCTAGAAATTTGAGAGGAAGATGTGCTGATATAATTATATCAGCATACCTCGATTATTTTAGATGATGATATAGCAGTTACCCTTGACTAATATATGCTGACGTATATTAGCAAATATCATACCTAGAAAGGGAAACTTGTATTAACAATGATAGGAAACGCAGTACCTATCAATCTGGAATGTTAAATAATAGCAATACTTGCTAAGCTCGATATCAGTAGCCCCCTTTAATCTAAGAAATAATTCCACTCACTACCATAACCAAGTAAAATATAGGTCAACTCAATACATACCAACTAGTGATCATGGGGATTCAAGAGGTCTAAAGTGATACATGAGCTAATTTATTTTATTGAATACACTACTATGAAAGAGTGTTCAAAGCCTAAAGAGATTGGATTGTATTCTGGTATTTTGAAAGAAAAGGGATTTTAGAATAATATCTTTTTAAAATCCATGGAATATTTCTTAGAACAAAGGACACAATTTGATGAATACTTATATATTTAATCGTTTTGTTCTAGTACTTAATGAGTGAATTTTTTTTAAAATGGAATGATTCCTCTACACCAACCGTTTCATGATTTTTAGCTTTCCAAAGAGAAAGGTGTCATTTTGGAGAGTAACGTAGGGTTTTTTGGCCACTTGTCTTCGTTAAGACGAAAAAGGATCTTCCTTTAAGGAGAGCCAAATGGAGGGGGATTAGGGAGGCTTTTTTCCTTCATGGGAGGAGTGATTAGAGGGAGATAATTATTCTTTCTTAGTGGGGAAGAGGGAATAAAGGGAGATATTTATTTCTTTCCTTCATTAGGAAGAGAGAGTAGAGAGAGATACTTATTTTGATTCGTTGTAAGGGAATAATTCTTAGGGTTATTTAAATTGTGATTTAATTTCACTTGAGGGGGGAATAAACCAGCAGGGAAGAAGGCGTGCTACGCACAGGGAACCATCTCTCGTCCTCATATGTGAGGGGTATTCGTTTTAGGAAGGGAAAACTGAATCTACTCACATCATGGTATGTGCATATCAATATCCATTTTTGATAATGTGTCCATTCTGGTTCAAAAACTTGGACTACCATTTCAGTAGATATTCACTTTATAGGTTTTTTTTCCATATAATCTTTGCTCTCTGCGCCGAATTATATGCATTAAGAATACCATTCTGGATATATATTTCACTTGGTACTTTAAAACCTAGATCTGGAGAATATGCGTTGTTGCCCTACAATCTGTGTGGTGTGTAAATGCTCTGCAATCTGTGTGGTGTATGATTTCCTAAATCTACGATTTGCAAGTTATGCAATGTTGATTGTGTTTTTCTGTGTTTCGTTTGGTACACCAATTCTTATTTGCGTTTGGATTATACACATTGTTTGCTGCAATGTGATTTGCTCATACGCGGTCCAAGGAGCTGAAATAGCTGTGTAGGGTTTCACGAAAATCCTTGTTAGAGGTATGAAAAATGGAGTTATGGCTATGAACCCTAGTGCATCAAAGTTATCTAGAACTTTAGTCTAAAAATCTGGATCAATGCAGCAACCATTTGGCCTGATGGAAGTGGATATGGTCGAAAATCCATAGATCCACTGTCTACAATTTCTTATACACTTTTTTCAAAGTATAGATCCCAAATATTCATGGTATATATTGGAAGCATCTTAGGTAGTTCTGAATGGTACGACCTGATCCATTGTTTCATGTTTCCATGTGTTTTGTTTGGATAAGAGTGTCTACATTTTCAATAGAGCCAACAGTGAAGGTTTGCTACGTTTTTACAATGTTCAAATATGCGTGTGATATTCACATTTTCTTGTATTGGGTTCTGATGCAACGTTTGCATTGGGTCGTACATCTGTGTTTTGATCTTGATTAGGTTGAGCATCCCTCCTTGCATTGTGATTATCTTCACTTTGGTACAACGTTTCTTGTTTCTCCATGAAGGAGCTTATCCTTGATTGTTAGAATAATCAACCCATAGTTAGCTACCTTAGACATTGATTAATCCAATTTTTGTCTTATTTTCCTAGTTTCCATATTCCACCTTATGCAAGTTGTCCTCCACACATCCATAGTGGTCAAAATTGCTAAATTTGATTCATGGAGTGCTTGGGAAACCTCTTGGAATCAAATTTCCTTTATTCCTAGCTTCCCTAGTGCATGTTTGTTTTTTCTGGTTTATTGGCTTCTTTTTCTGAGTTTTAAGGCAATTGGGAAAGTTTGACTAGGTGAAGTTAACTTGTTTTTTTTCCTCAACATTGTCCACTCTTTTCTCCTATGAAAAGCATGTATGAGTTTTCCTTCCACCACCTATTAGCTTGCGTAATTGATTTTTCCAATTCGTGAGCTCCTAGATAGTTTTGGAAACTGCTTTATGCACCTATGGGGGTTTTGATTAGATTTAGTAAGCCTTCTTTTGACCAAATTTGAATGGAATCCTTATGCATTCGAATCTCTCATGTAATTATTTATTGTGCAGCCTATGACTTCACAGGGTTGGCTATTGCACACTTATTCAATATAGATTAGTGTTCTACTCCATATTCAGTCTCCTTTTGTGAGTAATTTGCATGTGTAATTGGCAATTGTTGTGAGTGTAATTGTTCTAACACCTGGGTTCAATTTACACATGGTATCAGAGCCTTTGTAGATCAATTTCTCTCCTTTCAATTTATATTGCAGGTTTGACATCATTGACTGGGAGCATTCTGCTGACTGAAGGGAAAATTTCTGAGCTATGGATCAATCTCAGAAGATCATCTTGACTCCATTTAAATTCTTTGAATGGAAAGCAGAGATGGAGATACTGTTGAGAGTGAAAGGCCTCTACAGAGTGACTATGGAAACATAAGCATATCCCAATGCAGCTGTAGAGAAGATTAAATGGCACAACATGAGGGATGAGGCCTATGGTCTCCTGTGTCTGAGCATATCTAGAGACCTCCTTTTCAATATTGATGGATTAACATCACCAAATGAAGTATGGGAGAATCTTGTTGATCTTTTTGGTAATACAAATGAGATGAGGGGACATCAAATTGAAAATGAATTGATCTCCCTGAGTCCCATAGCTTTGAATCCATGCAACTCTATTTTTCCAAGTTCAAAGCACTTGTTTTGCAGCTAAAACAATGTGGGATTGAAAATAAGGATGAAAAACTGGTTTTGGCCATACTCTCAAAGCTTGGCCCTAACTATTCAGTGTTTGTGTTGATCTTCTATGCCACAAAGTTGACAGCTCGAGCCTAGAAAATGCCTAGCCTTGCAGATTTCATGGAATCTCTCACACAAGAACAAGATAAACTGGTGATGATGGGCACCATCAAACCTTCCAAATACCAAGCTCTGGTTACTAGAGATTCGAGGGTGGATTCAAAAGGCAAGAAGAAAGCTAAGAAGCCACCTGAGCAAAAGAGAGACAAGAACAAGTCTCCAAAGGAGCCTTAAGGTTCCAAGAAGAACCCCCAGAAGAAGAAGAACAAAGGAGAAATGAGCAAGTGTGCATACTGCAGTAAGGGAAATCATTCTGAAAGCTCCTGCATGAAGAAGAAAATAGACATGCTGACCCAACTCCTAGAGAAGAATGGAATCTCCCTTCTAGATAGCTCAAAGAAGAGGGAAGGGGGATCAAATTTAGAGGACAGAGAGAGAGTTCATGCATTCGTCGCTGGCACATCAAGCTCACGTAGTTTCATCATTGATTCTGGAGCTTCAAGACATATGGTTTCAACCAAGGAGGCATTCACCTCACTTGACATGCCGAAAGGTCCACCAATAGTACTGGGAGATGATTCTCTCACTGAAAGTTTGGGAAAAGGGAGGATTGATCTTGACCATGGTAAGTTTAGCAATGTATTGTATGTTCCAGGTCTTTCCTCTAACCTCTTATCAGTGTATCAGATGACCCACGCAGGGTCTCCAAAGAAGGTCATATTCTCCCCTAATGAAGTTGATATCACAGATATCTCAAGTGGTAAATTCATTGCAAAAGGAGTTGCAAATCACACTTTGAAGGTATACATGTTCTCACACTTCCTACCCTACTCAAACCCCTCTGCTCTTCTCATTCATGCTAATGAGGCAAGCAAGCTTTGGCATGAAAGATTTGGCCACCTCAATTATAAGTATATTTCTGATCTTAGTGAAAAAAAAATGGTCATAGGGTTACCAAAGATTAAGTTTTCCAAAGGAGTCTGTCAAGGTTGCATCTTAGGAAAACACCCAGAGCATAAATTTAAGAGAGCTAGTCATGAGAGAACCTATGCACCTCTTGAGTTGATCCACAGTGATGTTGCTGGCCCATTTCCTCATATGTCAATGAGTTAGGAAAAATATCCATTGACATTCATAGATGACTTTTCCAGGTATTGCTAGGTTTACTTCCTGAAACACAAGTCTGAAGTTTTTGGCCTCTTCAAAGTATTTAAGGCTTTGGTTGAAAACCAGTCTAGGAGGAAACTCAAGGTCCTCAGATCTGACAATGGTGGTGAGTATGTCAAGTCTGATTTCATTCAATATTGTGCAGATGCAGGTATTCAGATGCAGCATTCTATCTCTTACACACCACAGCAGAATGGTGTTGCTAAGAGGAAGAACAGATCACTGAAAGAGATGGCAACCTACATGATGGAGGCTAAGACTTTGCCACCAAAGTTTTGGGCGAAAGCTATAAACTATGCAGCCTATATCCAGAATAGGGTGCCTCATAAACAACTTCATGGTATGACTCCTTTTGAAGCATGGAGTGGGTACAAGCCATATGTGACCCATTTCAGGATTTTTGGCTCAAGGGCTTAGGCTAGAATTCCAATAGAAAAGAGGAAGGTTTTGCAGCCCCAAAGCCAAGAGTGTCTATTTGTTTGGTACTATGAAGATTCAAGAGGGTACAAGCTGATCAATTTGAGCACAAACAAATCCTTCATTGAAAGGTGTGTTTAGTTTCAAGAAGAACCCCTAGCAGTAGTGGAACTTGGAGAATCCTCTTCACCACCAGAACCTCTGAATGTAAGTGAATAGATAGTTGAACATGCTGATTCTGATATGTATGATAATTATGATTTAATTTTAGATCCTAACAGTCCTACAAGGCCAAAATGGGCATCCAAGACCATTCATGCAGCTGGAGAACTAGATGGAAATCCTAATGACCCTAGGAGGACTAGATCTCAATTCGAGAGTGCTCTATGCATGAAAGATCCTATGTTTGCAGAGAAATGATATCTAATGGTTGAATCAGACCCACAGACATATGAAGATGCATCAAATGATCCAATATGGCAAGCAGCCATGAAATAAGAGTTCATCTCACTCCAGAAGAGTAACACTTGGGAGCTGGTTGATCTTCCCCTAGGGAGGAAGCTAGTTCAGTGTAAGTGGGTGTATAAAACCAAATTTTCAGCTGATGGTTCACCTTTGAAGTACAAGGCCATATTGGTATCCAAGGGCTACTCATAGGTACATGGCATAGACTACAATGAGACCTTTGCACCAGTGGAAAAGATGGACTCCATCAGGCTAGCCTTAGCCATTGCAGCTTCAAAGCAGTGGGAGGTACACCACATGGATGTGAAGTGTGATTTCCTGAATGGAGATATCACTGAAGAGATATACATGCAGCAGCCTCAAGGATTTTCCACTAACCCATCTCTTGTGTGCATGCTAAAGAAGTCATTGTATTGGCTTAAGCAAGCGCCGAGGGCTTGGTATGCCAAGATTGATAGCTTTCTGCTATCACTAAATTTTGTTCGATGCAAATCAGATCCAAATGTCTATTTGAAGCAGATTCATGGTTAGTTAATGATCATTGTTTTGTATGTTGATGAACTTCTCATTATAGGAAGCTCAAAGGATGAAATTGATTCCTTGAAGGATGCAATGAACCATGCCTTCTCAATGACAGATTTGGGCTTACTGAGCCAATTCTTGGGGCTTGAGATTGCTCAAACCAAAGAAGGAATCAAAGTCCATCAGTCCAAGTATGCCTTGGATTTGCTGAAAGAATTCAATATGAAGGATTGCAAGCTAAGCAAGACTCCTTTCCTTTCAGGAGTTAAGCTTGAAGAAGCTGATTCTTCACCTATGGTAAACAATACATTGTATAGGAAATTGATTGGATGTTTGTTGTATCTTACACATACTAGACCTGATATTTATTATGCAGTAAGTGTGGCTTCAATATACATGGATCAGCCTCATGAGATCTAATGGAGAGCAGCCAAAAGTATCATTAACTGTGTTCAAGGAACAAGGACACATGGGATCTTCTACAAAGCTAAATCTGATCTTGATTTGATTGGGTTTACTGACAGTGATTGGGCAGGTGAAAGCACAGATCAAAAGTCAACATTATGATATGTGTTCATGCTTGAAGAAGGGCCAATCAGCTGGTCAAGCAAGAAACAGAGTGCCATTGCACTCGCATCTACAGAAGCAGAGTACAGAGGAGTTGTAAATGCAGCAACTCAATGTTTATGGTTGCAGGGGTTACCTGGAGAGTGTGGTTTCGAATCAGAATACTCAACTACCATATATTGTGATAATAAAAGTACCATTCGAATATGCAATGATCCAATTCAGAAGCAGAGAACCAAACACATTGAGATCCATATGCACTACATTAGACAGCTTGTGCATGATGGCACCATTCACCTACTCTTCTGTTCATCTTCAGAACAAGTAGCAGATATCTTCACCAAAGTTTTTTTGTGAGAAGACATTCAGCAATCTCAAATCACTGCTAGGGATTGCTGATCATGCTGTGAAGCATGAGTGATGAAAATATTTCCAAATGTTTTTTTACTGTCCATGTTTAAGGGAGGATTTTTCTCACTGGGTTTTTGCCTCTTTCCTTGGTTAAATGGACATGGAGTATGTAAAGGGTGACTAAGCCTTGTTGCTAGGCCCTATAATTTTCTGATATTTTACTCATAAGTCAGGCTTAAGGGGGGGTTTTAGAACAATCAACCCATAGTTAGCTACCTTAGACATTAATTAATCTAATTTTTGTCTTATTTGCCTAGTTTCCATATTCCACCTTATGCAAGTTGTCCTCCACACATCCATAGTGGTCAAACTTGCTAAATTTGAGTCATGGAGTGCTTGGGAAACCTCTTGGAATCAAATCTGCTTTATTCTTGGACTCCCTAGTGCATGTTTGCTTTTTCTGCTTTATTGCCTACTTTTTCTGAGTTTTAAGGCAATTGGGAATGTTTGACTAGGTGAAGTTAACTTGTTTTTTGTCCTCAACATCCTCCACTCTTTTCTCCTATGAAAAGCATGTATGAGTTGTCCTTCCACCACCTATTAGCTTGCCTAATTGATTTTTCCAATTCGTGAGCTCCTAGACATTTTTGGAAGTTGCTTTATGCACCTATGGGGGATTTGCTTAGATTTAGTAAGCCTGCTTTTGACCAAATTCGAATGGCATCCTTATGCATTCAAATCTCTCATGTAATTATTTATTGTGGCATCCTATGACATTACAGGGTTGGCTATTGTACAATAATTCAATACAGATTAGTGTTCTGCTCCATATTCAGTCTCCTTTTGTGAGTAATTTGCATGTGTAATTGGCAATTGTTGTGAGTGTAATTGTTCTAACACCTGGGTTCAATTTCCACATTGATAAAACACATTACCAATAGAAACATGATATCAATAGGAACACAATATTGATGTCATCGATGATTTAAAATGGTACTCATTAATGTTATGTATTATAGACTGCATAATAATAATACCCCTAGCCATTAATTAGTACTATGTATATAGAATGCAGATTGCGGCCATTTTTGGCGATCCTTGCACCAAAGTAATAAACAACTCCTCTAAGGCATCATAGTTTGCAAAACGTAGAAGGAGTGGCTGTGGAAAAAAACGTATCAACACTAAAAGTTTACGGAACATAGTCTTATCCAACCACTAGGGCCCTTCCTTCATACAGAGAGCTATGTGGATTAGTCATTTCTCTATGGGTTATGTAAATGTAGAACCAGATTCTTCATTTCTCTGTGGATTATTCACTGCTATGTGAGGGTAGAATCAGATTATTCATTTCACTGTGTATTGTTCATTTCTTGTGATTTTTATAAGTGGTTAACCTTAGGAAACAATTGTCGGTTTCACTGAAATTTGGCAGTGTCATTATTAGGTACATTAATTTAAATTTCATGTCTGGAAAGCCTAGACTACAAGTATTTATTGATTTGTTAAGAGCACTGAGTACCGGGTCCCTTGTCAGTTGTTTGATCATTTTGTTATGAATTTATATCCCAACATTTTGAGTAAAGGAGGGTGGGATGCCTATTTTGTCTGGAAGGAAAGAAATTGTTAGAATTTTATAACGTTCATGTTGTAGTTGATTGATTCTATGAAAATAATAGAAAATAAATATGGCAACCATAATATTGCGGATTGTAACCTTTTGATAAAATAAATGTCACCAGATGTGACCTTTTGTGGACGTAACCCAAGGGATTGGGTGAACCACGTATATCAGCGTCTCTCTTGTGTTGATGTCTAAATTGTTTCATTTCCTTGTAATTGTTTGGTTTTGTGTACTCAGCATTTGTTTCTACAACCTTGTCGTTTTACTAAATATTTTAGAAATGAAAATCAAGGAAATTATTGGTTACATAATGTTTTCTTATCCATACACTACTTTTGTTTAAAGGGCACTATGATAATGAAAGGAATTGTATGTATGATGTTTAAATCACAAAATTTATGTTATTATGATTAGCATTCATACTGCAAATGAATGTATACTGCATCGTATTTACAAGGGAAATCTTTCATTGAAAACTACATTTTAATGTACTCTTAGAGAGATGAAAATGTGTGAAAGAAACCTTACTTTTATGGGTCTGTTACAAAGTCGTTTTACAATTATGGAAATATTTAATGAGAATAAAATTACGAAGAAACTTTGTTACCCTGTTTTTAAGGAAAATTTTGAATTTATAAAGTTTGGGATGTTACATATGGTATTAGAGCCAGAGTGACAGCACTCGGGCCTATTTGGGTTCAACATGTAGTTAGGAAGCATGAAGATGGATAGCTCTAACCAATCAAATGTTTTCATTTGTGATGCGTGACAATGATGAACAAGGGGGATAAGTTGTCCGAGTGGGCCTCCAAAGATCGAAGGAGGTAATGAAGAGGATCAGGGAAATATCTTGGAAAAAGGTATAACAAAATTATGTGAGTAATTCTTTCATCAAAGCCAAAATGGTTCATGACCAATTCTTATGGTAAGGTAACAAAAGTTGGACTACAGGTTATCCCAACAATGTTTTAAACTTGAATGAATTATTCTGCAGTAGGGTATTCTATTGGATTTTATGTATAGTTCTACTTAAAACTCCGAATTCTATGGCATGTCAGACTAAAATTGTTACAACTCTTTATGAAACTTACATAAATATTATGTAAATTTAAGGGCAACTGCAAAGGTATCTGCGAGTTTATATTTTAACTCACTATCGAGGTTTACTTGCTCCAACTTTATCCTATCTGGTAGATGCAAGTAGAACTTAAGTGATTAAGGAATAGGTGGTGGCTCCAATTTGAGCCGCGAGTTATTCTAGCCCCTCAATTGGGTTCCCTGTCATGAATAGAATTCTATGCAATCATAACTAGTGAATTCAACCAAAGTTGGATTATAAATGCAGGATAATTATAGGAATAATGTGGTCAGAAGCTGGACGTCTACTTAATTTATGTATTTATGTTTTTCCGTTATAATTGTCGGATGTTCATATTAGCAATGAAATATTTCCAAATTTAGGTTAACGGGATGATTTTCTAGACTGATTTTGGATCCTCTTGTTTCTTTATGCATTACAGACAACTAAAAGAGGTTCACATGCCATTTGGTTATGTTATATGGATTCTCAAACAACAAAGTAATTTTAGGAAATCACATAAATGTTGTACAATTGGATGTTGGGAAACAAATTTGAAACTGCCTTCTAGAGATCATATTCACGCATTCCTTTGCTTGATTGAAGGAAAATTTTTGTGCTACAAACTTGCAACTGCCTCTTTAAGGATAGTTCTTTTTATGTGTTCATGATGAGTAGAGGTTCATGCATTTCGTGTATACAGTCAAAGAAAAAAAGGGGAAAGGAAAGGTTGTGTTTTAAACTAATTGTAATTATGATTATGAATGCATCCTACAACTTTTGGAGTTGGGTTTTAAAGATATTTAGTAATTAGTAGAAGTTCACAATTTTTACTCCTCGATTGCAGAATCCCCCTCAACTCCTATCTAATAAGAAAATGTGATCAATTCTCAGGAATTTAATGCATTTAGCCTTGTCCAGTATCAGGTTGCTACACATATGTTCTTTAAACTATTTTATACACCGAAGTTCTTCCCTTTGATTTCACATCCCATTTCTTATAGGGAAAATGTTTCTTGTGTTAACTAGTTGTATTTGGTGTAAATATCATTGGGGATTTGGTTAGCCTTGTGCCCATTGTAAATGATGTCAATTTAGTCCATCAATTAGAAGATTGGGCATTATAGGATTGGGCATATTGAGTAAACAGGTAAGCGAATAAATGTTGTATATTGTTATATGCTAACATTGTAGGATTATGCAAGCGACGCTATCAATCGAAGTTGACTATTGGTAAGAATATCCACGGGCTTAAGAAGTAGAGTTAAAAACCACAGAAGAATGAGTGATGCTTCTTTTGTCTTAATTTATTTATTGATGTCAAGGTTTTTATGAACCAAGGATTAATTGTGGATTATGTTGTTATGTACTGACATTACAGGGATTTACTATGACTTTGACCATTGTCACAATCAACGTAAGACATGGATTTCAAATCCACTTATAATTAAGTGATCTCAAAATGCTCAAAGGTGAGTGATGATTTATTCTGGGTGAACTATGAGATGGTATGAACCATGAATTATGGTAAGGGTACAAATCACTACAACTTAGGGAATGGTGATTAACTAAATGAGAGTCATTTTTATCGATAGATTTTAATTATATTAACTGTGAAACCAATTTTCAAGAATCGCGACAATGACAGTGAAGTCACATTAAGCATCATAGAATGTGTGTCACAAAAAGTCAAAGGTTGTAAACATTAAAAATGAATAAGGAAAATACATGCTGTAGGAGAACAATGGTGTTAGGAAAGTGATTACCGTGAGAGCACATTGGTGTTAGGCATACATGCTGCAGGAGAACAATGGTGTTAGGAAAAATATTGTCGTGTGAGCACATTGGTGTTAGGCACAAGATGTGGCAAGAAAAATTGATGATCTAACTCTACCCTACTTTTGGGGTGGAAAAGAATTCCTAGACTCAAGTGAGGAGGCTTGAGGGGAACCATGAAATAGTTATGATATCATATCAAGACTTAGGAAAAGCTGGACATCTGGAAGACAGGACGTTGTTTGATTTCACTGGGGAGAAAAATTTTGACCAAAGGTGAAAAGAGAGAGTAACCTCAATCGTGAGTCCACACAAGAATTTGTAAAATGAATCAAGTGAGAGTTCGGAAAATAACAAATGAAAAACTATGTTAACAAATTTTTCCAAGTATTTAGACGGTTACATGCCTTAATGTGTAAATGTAAAGAAAGGATTACGTCAAGTGAAGGGGTATTTAAGTCTCCAAATGGATTTTGTATAAATCAAGGACATGATTAGAAAATAATTATGTGTTGTTTTTTTCATAGTTGCAATTATGGTGTCACAAAAGGACCCATTGTTTATGTTGTATGTTGAATTATAAAGTTATGACGTGATGTACTAGGAAGACCTGATCTTGTTATAGGAAACTGCATGTCATGAAAAAATGGCATCTTGCATAAAACCAGGAAAAAATTCTAAGGAGATCAGAACAGAAAAGACAAAGCAAGAAAAGATAACTCCTGAGAAGAAGGAAATTGCCTAAAAAATAGGAACACCGAGGACGATGTTATTTTTAAGGGGGAAAGTATGTAATATCCCTCTTGCATACCCTTAAATAACTTGTAAATGGTGAATGTTTATTGTACCTATTTCTGGCGAGGAGCTCAAGGCCAAGGCCCCACCAGAAACAAGACTTGGAAAATCTATACGAGTTAATTACCTAAGTGGTAAACTTAGGAGACTTAATACTCTGATGCGACTTAACGAAGGGAAGCTAAACCCATGGGAGATAAAAGTGAATGTTGAGAGAGCCAGAATTTGTTGTCATAGTCGTAAATATCATCTTAGTATGGCAGTGCTACGGGTAAGGTTCAGGCTCTACTTTTGCCGTAATTATCCCTACTAAGAGACAATAGCCTGGTTAATTTAATTCTAATATGATTAACCCCTTGATAAAGAATATTTCTTGAACCGCGACATAAAAGAAGAACAACCTAGGGATTAATTTTTTAAAATACTATGTGTCATGGTCATCCTAGAAATTTGAGAGGAAGATGTGCTGATATAATTATATCAGCATACCTCAATTATTTTAGATGATGATATACCAGTTACCCTTGACTAATATATGCTGACATATATTAGAAAATATCATACCTAGAAAGGGAAACTCGTATTAACAATGATAGGAAACGAAGTACCTATCAATCCGAACTGTTAAATAATAGCAATACTTGCTAAGCTTGATATCAACAGCCCCCTTTTAGTCTAAGAAATAATTCCACACACTAGCATAACCAAGTAAAATATAGGTCAACTCAATACATACCAACTAGTGATCATGGGGATTCAAGAGGTCTACAGTAATACATGAGCTAATTTCTTTTATTGAATACACTGCTATGAAAGAGTGTTCAAATCCTAAAGAGATTGGATTGCATTCTAGTATTTTGAAAGAAAATGGATTTTAGAATAATATCTTTTTAAAATCCATGGATTATTTCTTAGAACAAAGGACATAATTTGATGAATACTTATATATTTAATCATTCTGTTCTCGTACTTAATGAGTGAAAGTTTTTAAAATGGAATGATTCCTCTACACCAACCATTTCCTGTTTTTTAGCTTTCCATAGAGAAAGGTGTCATTTTGGAGAGTAACGTAGGGTTTTTTGGCCACTTGTCTCCGTTAAGACGAAAAAGGATCTTCCTCTAAGGAGATCTGAATGGAGGGGGATTAGGGAGATATTTTTTCCTTCGTGGGAGGAGCAATTAGAGGGAGATAATTATTCTTTTTTAGTGGGGAAGAGGGAATAAAGGGAGATATTTATTTCTTTCCTTCGTGAGGAAGAGAGAGTAGAGAGAGATACTTATTTAGTTTCCTCATAGGGGAGTAATTCTTAGGGTTATTTAAATTGTGATTTAAGTTCACTTGAGGGGGGAAATAAACCAGCAGGGAAGAAGGCGTGCTCTGCATAGGGAACCATCTCTCCTCCTTATACGTGAGGGGTATGCGTTTCAGGAAGGGAAAACTGAATCTACTCAGATCATGGTATGTGCATATCAATATCCATTTTTGATAATGTGTCCATTCTGGTTCAAAAACTTGGACTACCATTTCAGTAGATATTCGCTTTACAGGTTTGTTTCCAAATACTCTTCATGCTCTGCATCAAATTATATGCATTAAGAATACCATTCTAGATACATATTTCACTCAGTACTTTAAAAACTAGATCTGGAGAATATGCATTGTTGCCCTGCGATTTGTGTGGTGTGTAAATGATCTGCAATTTGTGTGGTGTATGATTTCCAAGTTATCCAATGCTGATTGTAGTTTTCTATGTTTTGTTTGGTACACCAATTCTTATTTGCATTAGGATTATACACATTGTTTTCCAGTATGTGATTTGCTTATATGTGGTCCGAGGAGTTGAAACACCTGTGTAGGGTTTCACGAAAATCCTTGTTAGAGGTAGGACGAATGGGGTTATGGTTGTGAACACTGGTGCATCAAATTTATACAGAACTTTATTATAAAAATATGGATCAATGCAGCGACCATTTGGCCTGATGGAAGCGGATATGGTAAAAAATCCATAGATCCACTGTCCGCAATTTATTATACACTTTTTTCAAAGTATAGATCCCATATATTCATGGTATATATTGGAAGCATCTTGCGTAGTTCTGAATGGTATGGCCTAATCCATTGTTTCATCTTTCCATGTGTTTGGTTTGGATAAGAGTGTCTACATTTTCAATAGAGCCAATAGTGAAGGTTTGCAACGTTTTTACAATGTTCGGATATACCTACGATGTTAACATTTTATTGCATTGGGTTTTGATGCAATGTTTGCATTGGATCGAACGTCTGCGTTTTGATCTTGATCAGGGTGAGCATCCCTCCTTGCGTCATGAACATTTATCTTCACTTTGGTACAATGTTTCTTGTTTCTCCATGAAGGAGCTTATCCTTGATTAAACACATTACTAACAGAAACGAGATATCAATAGGAACACAATATTGATGCCATCGATGCTTTAAAATGGTACTCATTAATGTTCTATATTATAGACTGCATAATAATAATACCCCTTTCCATTAATTAGTACTCTATATATAGACTACAGATTGCGGCCATTTTTGGCCATCCTTGCACCAAAGACATAAACGACTCCTCTAAGGCGTCATAGTTTGTGAAACGTAGAAGGACTGGCTGTGGAAAAAAATGTATCAACACTAAAAGTTTACGAAACAGAGTCTTATCCAACCATTAGGGCCCTTCCTTCATATGGAGAGCTATGTGGATTAGTCATTTCTCTGTGGGTTATGTAAATGTAGAACCAGATTCTTCATTTTTCCGTGGATTATTCACTACTATGTGAAGGTAGAATCCGATTATTCATTTCTTTGTGGATTGTTCATTTCTCTGTGGATTATTCACTGCTATGTAAAGGTAGAATTCGATTATTCATTTCTCTATGGATTGTTCATTTCTCTGTGGATTATTCACTGCTATGAGTCATAGGTACTACTTTCTAGCTATCCGTTTTGTTACAAGTTAAATGGATAATCCCTATGAGAGTAATGCAAAAGTTCAGATCTTGATAGGCCTGCGCAGCCCCAAAGTTCATGTTTTATTATACCTTAAATATGGGAAATTGGGGTAGGCAATCCCCAGGAAATTGATTGTGATTTTTATAAGTGGTTAACCTTAGGAACCAATTGTCGGTTTCATTGAAATTCGGCAGTGTCATTATTAGGTACATTACTTTTAATTTCATGTCTGGAAATCCTAGACTACAAGTATTTATTGAGTTGTTAAGAGCATTGAGTACCGGGTCCCTTGTCAGTTGTTTGATCATTTTGTTATGAATATATATCCCAACATTTTGAGTAAAGGAGGGTGGGATGCCTATTTTGTCTCGGAGGAAAGAACTTGTAAGAATTTTATAATGTTCATGTTGTAGTTGATTGATTCTATGAAAATAATAGAAAATAAATATGGAAACCATGATGTTGCGGATTGTAACCTTTTGATAAAATAAATGTCACCAGATGTGACCTTTTGTGGACGTAACCTAGGGGAATGGGTGAACCACGTATATCAGCGTCTCTCTTATGTTTATCTCTAAATTGTTTCATTTCCTTGTAATGATTTGGTTTTGTGTACTCAGCATTTGTTTCTGCAACCTTGTCATTTTATTAAATATTTTAGAAATGAAAATCAAGGAAAGTATTGGTAACATAATGTTTTCTTATCCATACACTACTTCTGTTTAAAGGGCACTATGATAATGAAAGGCATTGTATGTATGCTGTTTAAATCACAAAATTTGTGTTATTATGATTAGCATTCGTACTGCAAAATAATGTATACTACATCATAGTGACAAGGGAAAGCTTTCATTGAAAACTACATTTTAAAGTACTCTTAGAGAGATGAAAATGCATGAAAGAAACCTTACTTTTATGGGTCTATTATAAAGTCATTTTACAATTATGGAAATATTTAATGAGAATAAAATTAGAAAGAAACTTTGTTACCCTATTTTTAAGAAGAATTTGATTTTATAAATTTGGGTATGTTACACCTTCGATGATCCTCTGGTAATAACCAGTAATCCCCATAAATGATCGGACATCAGTTACGTCTTTTTGAACTGGCCAATATTCGATTACCTTTATCTTTTCGGGATCCATCGAAATTCCTTCTTTAGTCACCACATGACCTAATTACTGGATTTTATCTTTAAAGAAGTCAAATTTACTAAACTTTGCAAAGAGTTGATGATCTCGCAACTCTTGCAAGACAATTTTTAAATGTTCTTTATGTTCTTCTTAAGATTTCGAATAAATTAATATGTCGTTGATAAACACAACCACAAATTTATCCAGATATTTATGCATTACATTATTCATTCGACACATAAAAACAACTGGAGCATTAGTAAGCCCGAATGGCATGACAACAAACTCGTAATGTCCATATCGAGTCCTAAAAGTTGTTTTAAAGATATCTTCATCTTTAATTCTAACTTTTGTGATATCCAGACCGTAAATTATTTTTTGAAAATACCGTGGCTTCACGTAGTTGATCAAACAGATCATCTATGCGAGGTAGCGGGTCTCTGTTCTTGATAGTCATCTAATTCAATTGACGATAATCTATGCAGAGTTCTGTCCTTTTTCTTAACAAAGATGACAGGTTCCCCTGAGGGAGACACACTGGGTCGAATATAATTCTTATCAATAAGTTCTTTTAATTGTGACTTAATTTCATTAAGTTCAAGTATATTCATCCATTAAGGGGCCTTTGAGCTTGGTACTACACCAAGTACCATCTCAATGGTAAAATCTAGTTCCCTTTTCGGAGGCAGTCTCGAAATTTTTTCTGAAAATACATCTTCATATTCCTTTAGAACTGGTATATCCTCAAATTTTAGTTTATCTATGTTGTATAGATTTTCCTCATTGGTTATTGTTACTGCATAAGCCTTACAACCTTTCCTAACAGCTCTTAGTAAGCTGCAGAGTAGAAATCTACTTTATGGTTGTTTTCCTAGGGATTCCCTTTACGCTTATTAGTTTTCCATCATTATTTATACAAGTAAAGGTTTTATCATAGCAATTTAAGACCACCCTATACTATTATAACCAATCCATACCATTTAGTGTGCCGTATGAACCTAGAGGTAGTACATTAAGCTTAACAAAAGTTTCAAATTGATCCATAGTTACTGCACAATTCTTTACAAAACTAGTTACCTTTCTCTTTGCACCAGTAGCTAACTGAACTAATCAAGTACTTGCAAACTTTCCAACATGCAGTTTACACTTTTCTACCAAGTTAAGATAAGTAAAACTTAAACTAGCTCCTAGATCAATTAAAATAGATATGGGTGTTTGGTTTATCTTACCTTCTACTTCCACCATGGAAGTTTGATAGTCTGCTTGCTGATTCTCTAAAGCTACATTGATCTTAGGCATAATCCTCATGAAATATCCAATAGTCATCTCCTCCTGTATTATGTGGATATTGTTGACAGTCTTTTTTCGATTGGGACAGACTGAGGCATAATGTGGACCATTGCATTCCCAACACTTTATGGGTTCTTTTCATTCAAATTTCTTTGTGTAATTAATATGATTATTAGCAGGCTCTTTATTTTTTTTATTGTTCTGATTGTTCTGTGAATTATTCTTATTCCCCTGGAAATTCTTATTAGAAATTTCTTTGGCATTATTATTTTTAGAATTCCGATTAGGCACAAACTCTTTATTCTTTTGATCATAATTATTATTCTTTTTTTCCTTCCAGTTGACCATACTCTCCTTTTTTCAATTCTGTTCATAACAAAAATTTGCTTTGCCCATAGCTTCTTCTAGGGTTTTTGGATTGTCATACTCAATCCTATCATTTATGTGATAAGGTAAACAGCTGAGAAACCGTTGTACCTTCTGTTTTTCATCCACAAGGTATGGCACATACCTAAGCAGACTTAAAAACTTACTGTTCAAATCTTTCATAGTCATTGTACCTAGTTTTAGCTCATAGAACTCTTTATCCCTTTCTTCATAGTACTGTTCAGATAAAAATTTATTTTTAAATTATCTCTTGAATGTACTCCAATTTATGTTCTTCTCTCTTATACCTTTCACTCTCTTTAAATCTTTCCACCATATATCAGCTTTACCTGTGATTATAAATAGCCATCCTAGCCTTTAATTGGTTATAATAGTTATAAATCTGGAAGTAATTCTTCATCCTAGATAACCAGGATTCTGCTTCCTCCCCCTTTTTAGTTTCTCCATTAAATGTTGGTTGCTTGATCTTATTAAACTCTCCAGAAATTTCTTCATAAGGTTTATATTTTATTTTCCTAGTATGGTGGTTATCCTCACTACTGTCAAAAGTATAATGAGAATTACGTTGATCACCAAATACTTCGGAAGATGAGCTACTTTCATTTTTAATCCGTTTAGTCTTTTTATACTTATGTTGGTGACTTATATCTTCTGAATCAGCTCTTTTACCCCTTCCCTCAGTATGAAATATTTCTATTAGGATCTGATTCAGCTCCTCCTGAGCTCTCAGAATCCTCTCATTTTCTTTTTTAACAAATTCCATTTCAGATTTTAATTATTTTACTATTTGTAAAAGTTCTGAGGAATTAGTGGTTATGTCTTCTTGTATAGGTTCTCTTTGTAAATTATCTTGTTCAGTATAGGTAGATTCCTCTTCCGCGTATTCCTCCAATCTTTCCATACATGTCATTAGACTTAGAAACAAATTTCTCTATTGATAACATTAAAAGAAAACAACATCAGCAAAATGGTTTTAAATTCACTATTCCATATAAGCAAGTTGAGCTTCATCAAGTCCTAGTGTTTGAACCTTGTGCTCTGATACCACATGTCATAACCCCAAAATTACATACAAATTTAAATTTTTTAAAGTGAAATAAAATGTCGAAAATTGCAGTTTAGTAACTGCTAGCAGTTAACGGAAAATGAAACAGTTTAACAATTTGTAATAATTAGTTACAAAATACATAAAACTAATACAACTTTAATTTTTATAAGTTATACAAAATGACTTGCATTTAGTTGCTGCTAGTTGTACTAATGATTTACTTTTGTCAAGTAGGTGAGAAACCATATTTGAAATCCGGGGCTTACTTAACATTCTGCTAACTCAAATGGACTGCTAGTTCTTACAATTTCAGCAGGTAAGCGTTTGAACAAGTAGGAGTTGATTTTTTGCACTAAGTCGAGAAGTACTTATTTAGCATGATAAGATGCTAGAGTGTAAATTGATTATTAAAATGCAAGGCTCCAATGAGGTAAAGTAATTTCCTTCTTTGTTTTGGATCTATGATAGTATTTATATTTAAGCCATAAAGACTATTATTCTCATCAAACTTAGTGCCATTTACCCGAATGAGTTCTGGCAAAGTTTCTTTCTGTTGTAAAGACTATAATACCTAGTCAATTATAGATTCTTCCAGTGAGCATAGGGATCATGATCTTGACATATAAATAATTTTACTGTATCATGATCTTACTGCTACTGTCATGTTTAATACTCAAATGTACTGCTTTTATGCATGAACATAATCCTATGATTTTCAAAGGTGAAGTTTACAATGGGTTATTAGTTTTATTAAGAGAAACTCTTGCATATAATTTGTCTTCAGTCACCTTGAAGACTATTTCATTATCAGCATCGAGTTTTAAGTGGAGAAGTTTAGATCCCTTTAGTTTACAAATAAACTACATATCTCTACCTTAACTCTTCCTTGCTAGTCATGAAGAATATCAACGTGTTTGATTGTATGCAGTTATGATTATCTTCTTGCACTGTTAGAAATCAATCTATAAACTTAAATTTCTAGGTTATCGCCATGATACAAGTGTTATTGTAATAATACAATACCACATTATTTTATAAAGTTACCATATAATTTTTCTTGTATCCTAAGGTGGATTTACTACCTAACAACTACTTCCATATAGTCAAAACTAAAGGTAAAAAACATTATACGTTTTGTTCTTATACTGTACTAGATCTAAAGCATGGTTTATACAATAGCATGATTGTCATTTTAAGCAATCTTAAGAACTAGTTAAAGGATCGATAGAAAAGTTAATTTGATGTGCAAACATAAGAACATTATACTATGGTCGATGCATAGATTCCATTATTAGCAATGATAGAAGTCCTTATTATAATCGATTTGCATGGTGTAAATTATTTGCAATGATATAATTCCTCCTCGGTGTATGCAGCGCTGACATTGGAAACGACCCTCGCATAGTTAAAATTTGGAAGGGAACGTGGTCTATTCTCCTCCATGCATTGGTGACTTAAAACAAGTGAAACCCTACTTCTTGGCATTTGGCTTCGAGGGTTTATCAACTTGTAGGCTGCACTGTGAGGTTCCTTGTGGACATGAGAGGCCTGCTCCTTCTCTGCTTGTTAGCTCTGTAGTCTGCCTTATTGTGCGAAGTGTTTTGGGTATCTTAGTTTGTATACTCGCTTTCTCTTGTGAGTAATGTTTTTACTGTGTGAGTGGTTTTCATTGCTTCGCTTGACTCAAAGCTTGGAAAGGATTTTACCCTGTCATTACTTATTCCTTGCCTCGGCCTCATAGAGTTTTGAGACTATTTCTTGTTTCCTCTGTCACGGAGTTGGCTTAAGGGTATTTCCTTGCTTCTTGGTTTTGTGCATTCGAGTTGGACGGTCGTATCTTCTCGGACCTACTTTCTTCTTGCTCACAGGTAAAAATTTTAATCTTTATTCAAATTTTCTTTTGTTAAAAATATTATTTAGGTTAGGGTTTAAAACTTATTAACAGAGTTTTAATTTATCGTTTGGAACAGTGCTCTTGTAGGTACCTGCAATGGCTCCAAGCTTTAAGTTGAAAAATCAACCTCATGCTTTGGTGAACTTCATGGCTTCCAACCGGTAAGCCCCGGTCTCGATGTGGGTTCTCCCTACTTACGATATGGGTTGTTGGATGAAGTTTCTAGTGGTTGGAAGCTTGGCTTCGGATTCTCCGTTGGTTAAGATATTTATTTTGTTTGTTTATTATCCATTTTTGAATTATAAACCCTTGCGATACTTCGCTGGGTAGCACAAGCTTGTGAAGTTGTGATGTATAAGTCATTTTGGTGAGACAATTTCAGCCTTAGGGATTAATGATGTAATGTTGTTTGTTTTAAAAATTTCCTGACCTAAAATGAACTCCTAGAGAGTTTTGGGTAGGTGAACATGTGTACATAAATGTAAATCCCAAAAAAATTTCCGTGAGATTGGGCAAGTATTCAAAGTTGGAACCCAGGTATTGCGTGCCATTTGAAATTTTGGCTAAAGTACGATCGGTTGCGTACCAGTTAGCCCTACCACCTACTATTAAAGTGCATAACAATTTTCATGCTTCTATTTTAAAAAGATACATTCATGGTGATACTCATGTGATTGATTGGAATGTGATCTAGGTGGAACCCGAAGGAGAGTTCCATGTGGGACCGGAGCGCATTCTCGAGAGGAGAAATTTTTTACTTTGGAACCTTACCATCAAACAAGTCAAGGTGCAATGGAAGCACCTTATTCCAAAATAAGCTACTTGGGAAGTGGAAAGTGATATGTGGAAGGCATAACCAGTCCTATTGTAAGATGAGGAAATTGAAGAATAAAGTAGGAATTTAGTAAAACTGGGGACGGTTTTATCCTCTAAGGGGAGGTGTATGTAATGCACCTGAAATTAATAATTTATTGTTAATTTCTGCTGAAAAATACTTTAATTATTAATTTTTATTATTTTTGACAAAAAGTAAAAAATAAAAAATTTGTAATGAATTATTATTTATTAATAAAAGATAATGAAGGGGGACAAAAGTGGAAATAGCTTTTGAAGAGTGTTTTTTGACCCACAAGAGGAAAAGATAAGTGGATGAAGCTACTGAGTGAGAACTCGAGATGCATGAGGCATCATCCCCAAAACTCAGGTCACAACTCCTAGTTGAGTGCTAAAGAGAAAGAGGCTCATAATTGACCAAGTCATAGGAGAAATAATACATAATATTATGTCCATAAGCAAGTAGGAGGGTAGAATTGGACGAGGGTTAAATATGAGAATGCAAGAGATGTCGCATTGAAGGATTTTCCTCTTGGGGATTAGGGAACATGCTCAGGGGTTCTTGAACAAGTAACTTGGCTTCTCTAAAATTTGGTTGGGAGGAACAACTTTTCCACTTTTTTTTTCCCAGCAGTGGTGCCATGTTCTTATTCTATGTTTGAAAATTATAGTGAGTTGTTTCATTCTAGATATGGAACTGTTAATGTAGTGCCTAGTATGCATTTATTCGTCTAGCATTGTTTATCCGTTCTAATTCTATTATGTTGTGATTATATTCAAGGACATTTAGGGAAGTCTTTAGATTGGGAATCCATACTTGAGTTAGGAAGTTCTCTTAATGGTCTACATGATGAAATCGATTTCTATATTTAATAGATATGTTATCGATTTATATATATTTCTTTCCTATAGGAAATATTTTAATGTATCTTTGAACTCTTTTCCTTCTTATTAATTTCCTAAGTTTAAACTGCCAGTATGTAGAATAACCAGATATTCTAATGGTTGTTAGTATAAATCCAAATATCTCATGTTTTGGATAGAGTGAGAAATAAATTCTATTCCATTCTTTAAAACATCAAGATCATATACATAATCTAGTTCTTTACATATCTAGGATCGCATTCATAGAATTTTATTCATATATAACATAGAGGCTATACCAACAGTCACCCACATGATAGTTATAATTAAGATTTAACAGATCTACTGAAATCCTTTACGCATCTATAATTTAACAATAATTCATCAAACTTAAAGTATTTAATTAATCCACAACCCAAATGTAAAACAAATTGCAGAAGCAAAACATTCCTTCTCAAGGACTGGTGTTAATCCCATCGATGAGGGAAATCGATTATTAAATTAAATACATTACGTAGATCCACATGAAATCCAAACCAAATACTTGCTGTCATGATATCATTACACCATGATATCCCTATCAAACTACTCTACATAAATCATTTGGGTCATATTATTTTAGACAATAACAAGTTAATGTTTATGGCAGTAAGTCCATACGTAATGGCTTCCATTATAAAATAGATCAAAACCAACACACAACTACTTGAACAAAGGCATATATGTAATACAATCGAATATGGAAACCTGCAACCAAAGTTTTTTATTTCCTTCACAAGCTAAAACATTGTTGTTAAAACAACACTAAAACCCTCATATGGGTAGTAATATTTATAACTAGCTACTGCACTGAAAATGTAAAGACCCCATGGGTCGAATCTAGCTAAAGGATTATGGCTATAATCTCATTTCTAATGGATGCCATTATAAACAAGAATTGAATATAGTGCACAATAGATAGAGCTTACTAAAACCCTCTTGTTGGATTCATCGAAATAGCAATAATAATATCATCACTATCAATACAGAATAAGGTTTTCAAAACTTTGAATATGGTCAACAAAAATTAAAATGACCATAAGACCATCAAGGATGGCATCGTTGGAATCAATTACTAAACTCGGATACATTTTGCAGAAAAGACCCTAATGGTCGTTTCTTAAACAACTAGTAAAACAAACATTACGAGGAATTACATACTCGTTGTAAGTCCATCTTAGATGGCTTCCACCTATTTTTAAAAACCACATATAAAATATTTAAAATAGAACCAACAACATGGATGTAATAGCATCCGTGATGGCACCCACAGGGTCATTGCAATCCACATAGGATTGTAACCTATTGTACCTAAAAATCTCACAAATAAACAAGGATGTAAGGCCTCCATAAAACATAGGTTAGAACCATATGGTGTTTAAATGAATGACTTATTTTATGCAGAGATGGAGTCCTCTCCTCTCGGCTCCCCCATGCTCAAGATAAATTACCTGCAGCAATGCATATGTAAGCCATGACATAAACCACTTTCGAAAATGAAAGAAATGAGATAGGGTTTGGTTTTTGTGCTTACCTGAGGCGTTTAAAAATGTAGTCCCGTGAGGAGGAAACCATGTTGCCTCCCTATCGAGTGTCCTCAACCTACAAATATTGCAAGTTACAGTCATAAAAAAAATTAAATAACAAAAAAAAAAAATTTGTATGCAAGCTTTCTAAACCTTACCTTTTTACCTTGGTGTGTCACAAAGAGGGCCCCGAGTCGGCTACTCTGGAGTTTCCCTTATCCCTCCTCTTCCTGCACCCACATCAAGTGCTTATCAGTAAACTTAGTAAATTATGGATTTACATCAAGTAAAACACATAAACGAGTTCTAGGACATTTCTTACCTATTAGTAGGAAGTTTGCATGGATGAAGTAATGCCAGGATTTGTTGAGGCACAAGTGTTGGAATGCAGATCATCGAAGAAACCATGGGAGCCCAGAAAACCTTAGAAAGGTTAAAACACGGTCCCATTAACACAACGTTAAACTAGAAACCCTAACACCATAGCCATTAGAATGTAGATCCTTTGGCTCTCGCTGGTTACAGACCCAAAACAACCAAAGTGATTAACGATGATTCCGACAACCAAAGACATATTAAAAACCTTGTGCAACCCTTACATTATCACCATACATGTATAAGGCCGTGATCACTTCTCAAGCGAGCATAAGAGCCTGGTTACGCTATCAACTCACAGTCAGGGAAAACATTTAAGTAAACCAAGGTACCACTTTTAATTCATGGACAGAGAAATCATGGCCCAAAATCATTGCATGCATGTTTTAACACCAATTCGAACCATGTGTCAAACCCAACGAACAACCATATAATATGTCAAAAAACTATGGCGTGGACATGTTATAACCTATTCATTAAATTATGACAAGCAAACCATTTTTTTATAAACTACAACCTTTGCTTTATTTCTTTAACGAAGGGTTGCATTATGGTAGGTACCATATGTCTTATAAACCCAACCATCGCGCTTAGGATAGAGGGTCACAATCATGCCATGAACTTAGGCTATGGAAAGGCCTATGGCCTTTAAAAAACACACTTAATAATATTATTACATAATGGGTGGGATCAAGGCTATGGATTGTAACACACCTAAATATCGTCCATAAAAAAAATAAAATTACATGTGTTTGTTTTACATTTACTTTAGCAACATTCTATGTTTATTTTACTGTTGGTTATAATTTTTGATATACTACTGCTTACGACATGAAAATGATGATGAAAAACAGGGCCAGTTCCTTCCATAACCTTCAGCCATACTCCTTCAGGTGATGTACTTTGTTTAACTCTATTTATTTAGAAGGTTGTCTTTGACTTAGGATGGACTAGCTTACGCCAATTAGAGGAAATTTCAACTCAAAATGGGCCTTTTAACTTTTATTCAAATTCCATGTCATCATGTGTTAGCCAATGAAATTGCTTTAAATTTGAAATACCATATAGGTCTTAAACACTTTTTTAATATAAATTTGGGGATAGGTAATATAAAAAAAACTATTTTTTTGTTTGTATTTTTGGCATATCTCCCTGTGTTTTTACTCAAATTTCGATTGGGAGAGCTCGTTGGATGCGGAAATAAATTTCGCATCCAACGAGTACCCACTTGGCATACTTTTGACGGACCCCGCTACCCCAAAAAAAAAAGAAATACCTGAAAAAATGGAATGATGATGTCATCATTCCATTTTTTAGGTATTTCTTGTTTTTGGGGTAGCGGGGTCCATAAAAAGTATGCCGAGTGGGTACTTGTTGGATGCGGAATTTAATTCCGCATCCAACGAGCTCTCTTGATCGAAATTTGAGTAAAAACACAGGGAGATATGTCAAAAATACAAACAAAGAAGTAGTTTTTTTCTTTTCTTCCTCCAAAATTAATAAATATTATTTTATTATTTTAAGTATTATTTTATTAGTTCATTTTAGGAGGCCCATTTTGAATTGAAATTTCGTCTAATACATGTGGGAGACTATACCTGTCTTGACCCAGCCTGCTAATTATCTTTATTATTTTCTTACATGGCATTGGCCCACTTTGGCCTTACCAAAGATATAACAATGTCTCCCTAAGTATGAAACTTAGGGTTTGTACAAGCATGTTTCTCCATGCAGATATTTATATACGATTTGAATAAATATGACCGCTTTCTTTGCTAAAAATTGGCACCTTTTGGTTTTAAGGCAATAAAAGAGGACCTAGACCTCCTTGGCATAAACATTTTCATGAATGTTTTATGGTTTACAAACCTATCTTTAAAGCATGCTTATACTATTGTTTTATGCTATAACAAGGTTCAATGCTATAATTAACAAGGGGGGGTGGAGGAACTTGTTTAAGCCTTGTGCGAAGGCTATGGTTATGCATAATAGAGATATTTAAATGGTTTATGCTTCATCCTAACTCTTATGTTAAGACTTTCCTGAACCTTATGGAAGGGATATAAGGCTAGCCATGACCACAATGGCATTAGTCCATAACCTAAGGTTTAAAGGTTTGCATCAAATGTTAATGCATTATGGTTTGTACCCTAGTTGACTTTCACATTCTATGGTTTTGTTTGGCATATGATTAAAGTTTTGATCCTCCGTTGATTTATGGTATCGTTTGTTTTTAATGCATTATCCAAGAATTGGATTTGCAATTATTTGTTGTAATTAAACCAACCGTGCAATTAAATGGAACTTTTGGTATGGTTATGATAGCATGTCCTCGCTGCGAGTTGACAACGCAGCCAAGTCCATGAGGTATTACGGGCCTTAAACCTTCCCTAGACCTTGATGGTGATAATGATGAGTTGCGATAGGGTTTGTAAAGGAATTTACCTAGTGTGAGGGTTGCATTGATGTTTTTTGTTTTGTCGGAAGTCGTCCAAGAGCCTATCTCTACAACTCTATTGGGTTTCTTCCATGAGTTTTTCATAGAGTTTACTGGTTCTGGTTCTTTCTGAGGTGGAGAGCACTCTGTATTTTTTACCTTGCCGGTGGCCCGTCTGGCGGAGCTCTTTCAAATCGTCGAAGCATCCGTCTCGTGCACAATTTTCTATGAAAGGTAAATACAATGAAGATATGTTACTACAACATAGTTTGTTAAGATTTCATTCCTTGTAATAATTTACTGATAAACGTTTTATTTTTGCATAATTGGAGGGATAAGGGCGCTCAGAGGAGTTGATCACGCTTGGCCACCAACACCCATCAACATGGTAAGAACTTATGGCCTTGTAAGTTTCAACTTTTTCTATTTATAAAGGATTTAAAAGCTTAACCTAACCTTCATCTGGTTCAAATTGTAGGTTTTTGGCATTGGTAGGTAGGCGATAGGCTCACCTTCTCTAAGGCCTGCATGTTAGGATGCGAGTGTAAGTGTTCTCAACTTGATTTTTTTTATAAATGTTTTTACCAAAACCTTTACTCTATAAAAAGTTTAACTCCTTCTTACTTTCTGGTTGCAGGTCTCAAAGACAGGGTCATGAGGTTTCAAAAGGTGGCTGCAACCTTAAGATAAGTTTCTTAAACAAGCTAGTCTTTGCATTAGGGTTACTTGTAGGTTCACATCTTTCGCTGTGGCAAAGATTGAGGAACTTGGAACTAGGGTTACACCTGTGTATTTGTTTGAGTTAAGAAGCAAGGCCACCATCCTCGATGGTTTTACTGTCTCCAACATTTGATGGTTAATAACCTTTAGAAGTTTGTAATGATTCTTTTTGCTTATAAGAATTAGTATATATATATATATATATATATATATATATTCTGCGCAAAAATGATAGCCATTTTGAAATGGTGTTATGACCATCTTAGACTGCTGAATAAATTTATATGTTTGTTTTTAAAGTATTAATGTGGGGTTTATAAACCCTTGGACACCATCTGGAATGGTCTTATGTCCGTAGAGGAAAATGCTTTTGTTGTTCTATTTATATATGTGTGTGTGTGTGTGTGTGTGTGTGTGTATGAACTCTTACTGTTAATGATAGTCTCACACCCATCGTATATGCTCTTTGCTGGAAATAATAAGGGTCGTTACTACCCTTTTGGTTTTCATGATGGCTACTTGGAGCCTACGAGTGGTTGTAAATGAAAGGATTTTCAATCCATGGTTTTTCATCTCCAGTGGTTACAGGATTTGATCCGGCAACCTTGGTAGGAGTTCTTTAAAATGGGATTACGAGGCTCTGCCTCTATGTTGATTGTATTTAATTTAAACTGTAAGTTATTCTTTTAAAATTTATGCTTATAATATTAAATACTTTGTCTGGAAACCATGAAGTGGTCTTGGACCTACGCCAATTCCTCCATCGTAATGAGTAGAGCTAAGGGTTTTTCGTATCAATTAGATTTGGATATATTTTTTGCTATTTATTTTCTGTTAATGGATTATAACATTTATCCAATAATTAAAGTATACTTTTGAAAGTATTTTGATCCTGTGACTTGTAAGTAGTATGATATGTTTGATAATAAAAACAACTGCAGAGTATGAAGTCTTTTTACAATAAAACTATGAATCTTCAATCCATAAGCCTGTTCTTGCAAAGATGTATTTTTAAGGGAAAACAACGGTATTCTAAGATACATGTAGCTAAAGGGATCTATTTGTAAAATGATTTGTTATGAGATTATTTAGATCAAGGTTGAAAATGAATCTATACAGTATTAGTATAGCTTTTATTGTGCAAATACTTACTATATTTCTTCCATGCTTTTCGCATACATACTCTTTAATCGATACTTAAATTAGATAAATTCCTATATTATAATACTACGATTATTATTTTAAATAGATTCATGTCTATATTTAAGATAAGCTATAGATCTATATACTAATTTTATTCTAACATTAGAAGTTGATGTAGTAATTTTAAATACTCGTTCCTTAAATTGGATTCATTTGTTTTCTTAAAAGAATACATATCTATTATTATAACAATACATTATAAAACTAATTGCTAATTTAAATTTAAAATACAGAGCGAGAAGATATATGAAACAACTATGCATACACGAAATAAATAGTCAAACATAGCTACTTCTGTGCGTATGAAATCTAAATAATTTACTTCATTAGTTACAAGTATAACAACCATAAATAAATTGATAACACTTAGATTTTAGCAAACTACAGATCTAGGAAAATATAAATTATAGTGCTTAAAATGTAAAGTAGAAACCTGGCACCAACGCTTTGGGAAAACAAGAGTGGGAATATTGTTCCTCCCAAATGTTAGAAAACAGGACCGTAGAGCAATAATAGATATAAATTTAAATCATTAAACAAAATGAAAAACACATTAAACACATTATAGAGAGACACAGATATAACGTGCTTCACCTAAGTGATGGGCTACGTCCACAAAGAAATTGTCAATCCTTTTATTACAGTCCAGAAAGATCAAGGGATACAACCTGCAACAAAACCACTGCACTTCCTCTTCACACTCATAGTCTCTCTCACACAACCACAGAGATTGTTTACAATGCTATAATACCATACACAACCATATTACAATGCTTTATTTTATAGGGAAAAATACCATGGAAAAATACTATGGTTAACCCAATACCATGGGTCCACAAAACTGTTGGCTAACAAACATCCCAAAAAAATTTCTCAGGGGCTCCACCCCCCAACCCTCGTTTCTCGAGGGCGCTGCCCCAGAACCCCAAACCAAGGAAAACTGTAGTACAGTACACCTGGGGTACACACACAACTGAATAATATCTCTGGATCTGGAAGATCAGGCTCCATAACCAAGACCAACCAAATCTGAGAGCAGCCAAGCTACTTGCTCTAAAATGCCCGAGCGTGTTCGCTAAACCACAAGAGAAAAATATCAATGCATCATCTATTGCATTTCATAGATGTTTAATCCCTGTCCAATTCTAGCTTGCTGCTACTTATGAGCATACTAATTTATAGTATTCTGCCTAGGACTTGGTCATTTATGAGCCTCTTGCTCTTTAATACTCAACTAGGAGTAGTGACCTGATTTTAGGGGATGATGCCTTCGGCATCGTGAGTTCTCACTCAGTGGTTTTTTCCACTTGTCTTTTTCTTCTTGTGGGTCAGCAAACACTCATCAACATCTATATCCACTCTTGTCCCCCTTCAACATATTTTATTAAATAAAATTGTTTTGATACATAATGTTTTATTCTTGACATTTCTGTAAAAAATAATAACATAATAATAAAGTATTTTCAAGAGAATTAATAATAATAATTAATTCTGGGGGTGTTACATGGATAGTCTCATGAACCTTAGGAAAAATAAGGCCCTAGTAAAATTTATTAAATTAAAAGCAAGAAAACTGAAAATATCACATGTGAGTATGGCTAGATGTTTCGAAAGGAGCTCGCATTTGCCTCAACCGACAGAAAATGACATAATAGATAGGATAAAGATATTAATAACTTACATAAGTTACAACATGAGTAATCTGCTAGTAAATTACGGTGAAATCAATGCATGTAAAAACAAATAAAAATTTATTTACGAATTTTGAAGTATGTTACATAATAACTCGAGAGTCCCAACTTATCTTTCTATCCACGAACCCAACAAAGAACCCTTGCACCCTAACTATTAATTATACCCTTACCTTTTGGCTGTTGGAAAATCATTATTGCAGACTGAGCATCATTCACGCCAGTAGGTTACATGCAAAATAAAATAACTAAGTAATTTTAGTGGCTTGCCAAGAAAAGATTGGTTGGTTAATGTTTAAGTAGATTAGGAGTTTTTTGCTCACCTTTGGCTTTTAAAGTAACATGATTGAGAGGAGGTGACCCTGTCACACTCTTGTCAATCTTCCCATAACTTGCATTACATACAATGTAGTTAGAACTCTACCATAATTATTAAATACTATAAAAATAATGATGACAACAAAGACTAAAACCTTACCTTATACTATTGCAGAGAGGGCCAGGGTCGACATCTCTTGGACTCCTTATCACTCCTCTTCCTGCAAATGTTTGAAGAAAACCCCCATCACTTGAATGTGTATGCCTTTATTTCTAAAATAAAAATCGAAACTAAATGGAACCCAACAGATATTTGTTCATACCTCGTAAAAGGCTTGGAAGGCCCAACGAATGTTGGTCTTCTTCTTCTCCGCAACAAACCAGCAAGGTCGAGGCCATTTGGAGGCCATTAACATTGACAAGAACCTCAAGGGTACCTATGAACACATGTAAATAACATCTTTAGTGAACTTTGTAAGACACTTGTTGAATACGTACAAGCAACCATGAAATGGCATAGATTTTCTTCCAAGTAACAACTATCGACCAACTAGCATGAAAGTGAAAATTTTAGACAAAGTAAATCTGTAATAAACCATGTCAAAAACCCTTTCTAGCGATTGCGAAATATGGAGGGCCAATATCCATTCCAGACATGCTTATTATTTCGCCTATAAATGGCTGGTTGCACTGTCAACTCGCAGGGAGAGAGAATTAATGTCCCAAGGACAAACCAAAACATATGCATGGCATTCACCTTGTATCTCCCAGAACGTTATGTGCCAAACCATATTATAACCATCAACAATGTTTTATGCATAGGTGCAACTATGGTGTTAGCACCATAGTCCCCAAACCTTCTTTACCATAGTAAAAAATTTATAACCCTCAAACAAAAGCTCGCGCTATGACCTTTATACATCACCCCTTTAACATAAGGTTGGGTATATCTTGACTCCTTGTAGTGATAGGTATAATTCCTAGCATAGATCCTCATGAACATTGAAGGATAAAAATCTTGATAATATCACCTTGAGGTGTGACGTTTAGGTCTTCTTCACCCATAGGTAAACACCATATGAAGTTTAAATTGCCAATTCAAGTACGAACTAATTATGAGTTATTTTACACATAACGACAAAGTGTGTGTTTCATGCTAGGACCAAAATATACATGTATAGGTATTTAATAAAATGAAAAAAAGACATATTGTTTGAATTTTTAGGTTTGTGACATAGTGAAACAACAAGATTAACTCTAGTGTAACAAGTGTACAATGGAGATTCATTTCATGGTAGTTGTATCTTGTTATGCTTAAATGCATCTTAATTAAAATTTAAATAGATTCGAGTTAAGAATTCTCTATTTAATTATTTATAAATCTATAAGCCATAATCTCCTAAAGTTTTATACTTTGAATAAGTCTTTTCTTTTGTTTATTGTTTATTAAATAGTATTTTTTATGTTTTTTTTCTATAATTGAATAGTTATGTTATGCCTTAAATGAATAATTATAACGATATAGTAAGTTTAATATTTAGTATTTGTTTAACAATCACTCATCTCTCTAAAACTAAGTGGCCACTTGACTTGTGTCTCCTAGTTTATTTTTAATGTTTTTGAAACAAAATTTAAAATTGAATTAATGTTTTAAAAAATCTTTAAATTTTGTAATTTAACAAATAAAAATTAACTTTTATTTTTTTTTATTTTTTTTTAAAAACAAATTTGAAATTTGTGTTTTATTGTTTTGTTTAAATGATAAAGTAAATAGAATATTTTATTTTTTTACTATATTATTTTTTTATTTTAAAAACTAATTTATTGTTTTGTTTAAATGATAAGGTAAATAGAATATTTTATTTATTTTGTTTTATTTTAAAAACCAATTTGAAATTTGTGTTTGATTGTATTGTTTAAATGATAAAGTAAATAGAATATTTTATTTTTTAAGTTTAAAATAAAATATAAAATTGAATTAATGTTTTAGAAAATAGTAAAGTTTTGTTTTTGAAATATAATTTTTTGTTTTTTTAATTATGTGTAATATTTTTTTTTTATTGAGATATACCAAAGTTGGTTTTACGGGAAGTTAATCATCATAATTATCATCAATATATCATTTAGTTTAGGAATAGTTTATTTGTGAAATATTTTGGATTTTCTCGTGAATTTTTTATGAGAATTTTGCTAAATTTATTTTTCAAAATCTGAATTTTAAAATCAAATTTTGTATTTAAATTAATTTAACAACCTCAAATACCCCAAAACCAACAAGAATATGCAAGTTTAAGAATTATTATATGATTTTGTTTAAAGTAGTCTAAAATTTCTACTTATTATTGAGTCGAGAGGCTCTTTACAACCAAGTATGGGGGAGATCTTGAACTTTATTTTTATTAATAAAGAAATATATTTTTTAATTATAAAACAAAATAAATGTCGGCCAGAAAAACAACATAATATGGGGGAGATGTTGTAATCTTCCTACCTAACAAAACAAAACAAAGTAAAAAATAACAAAATAATAAAAAATAAAAAATTTAATTATACAAAAAAAAATGTGGATCATAAAAAAACACAATATGGGGGAGATGTTGTAATGTTCCTACCTAAGAAAACAATAAAAAAATAAAAATTGAATTATTTGCAAAAGAATGCTGGCCTTTTAAACAACCCATGGTTTTATTGTATATGGTTTAGGAGGACCGGGCACATGGTTTTAAAACCATGTGCAAGGCCTCCTTAAAAAACCCATGGTTTTATTCTACATGGTTTAGGAGGGCCTTGCAAATGGTTTTAAGACCATGTGCAAGGCCTCGTAAACAACCCATGGTTTTAGGAGAGCCTTGCATATGGTTTTAAAACCGTTTATGGGGATATGTTGTAATGTTTGTTCCTAACGAAATAAAAAATAATATTAAATATTATATGTTGACCTAAAATAAAAAGATGTGTTTTTTGGTTTGAATCAAATTAATGGTATATATAGGACACATCAAAGTTGATAGCTCATTAAGTGTAATACCTAAGAAGAGGTTTGCAACTAGAGAGATTTGATTCCTCTCGGCTCTTGATAGAGCCTAGGATTTGGATCTCAGCTGGTTTTAAAAACAAGCCATGTAAAAATGTTTAGTAAATAAAGTCACTATCTACCCCACCATTTGCACAAGAATTTTTATGACTAAATTTATGGATGGATGAATTCGAGAGTTCAGTTAATGTAAAAGTAGATGTTGAAATTGGTTGTTTTTTTATTTCATGGAAATGTAACGGAGTAAGTTATCACTAGACGCATCAGATAAGCCCCGGTGCAAATGGTCCGGTAGATAGCTTCCTTAAAAATTCAGTCTCTACCTTCCTCAAGTGCCTTAAGGTACCAATCTCGTTTGAATAAATGCACTTTACAAGAGGCTTTTATGACGGCGGTGTGAAGATGCCGTTGAAGCCGCTATCGGTATCAATATGGACGGCAGTTTAATACATGGAAATACCGGTTGTGAGCAGATAATATTCCTGCCAGTCGGTGGAGGGCAGAGGAATGGTTCTTGTAGAATTGGGACCATTTATCCTGTTTGTTGTTATGGTTATTTTTGTTTCAAGTAGGATGGGAGCGGTTGGAATTTCAAACAGAAACTTTTTGACATTGATTAATACAGGCAATACCTGCATTGTAAAATGAAGGCCATAATTTGTAACACAAAAATTGAATTTATTTTTATAACTAAATATAAATTTTAAATAATAATTTTTTTTAATATAATTGAAAAAATTAAAAAAATTTATTTTTAATAAATTCTAACTAAGTGGTATTTCAATATGGTAATTTTCATAATCAACAAACAACCATTAAAATATTACCAAAGACTTTTAGATTTATAATCTTAATATTTATAAAGTGCAATTCCAAAATAATAATTTGAACAAGTAAGATTTGAAGTGGTACAAATTTATAATTTTAATATTAATAAAGTGTAATTATAAAATAATTGAGTTGATAGCTGTTTTTATTTGAGATTTAGAGTAGATGTTTATGCTTTTTCATCTAAGGAAGGGATGAGACAAGTGTACTATCTAGATTGATATTATAGCAATGGTTCAAAACTTGAAATGAACAATTATATAAAAAAATAATATAAAAAATAAATGGTACTTGATGAATGGATACCTGGTAGCCATGCATAGATAAGTGATAGTTGATGAATGGATTACCGAGAGTTCATGGCAGATAACTAGAGAATCCATGGCACATAACTAGAAGAATATGAGATAAAAAAAAGAGAGCTAATAGTTGATTAGTGGAAAACATGAAGAATGTTGGTGACAACATGTAGCTAAGCATATATATTAACTTAGAGTTAACCACTTTAACTAAAAGAATATGAAGAATAAAAATAAAATCCAAACTGTCTTCCTTTTCATAGTTATCTCTCAACCATTTGATCCCCGTCCACATGATCCAGCCATAAACTATGTGAGTATGCTAGTAATATCAACAACAACAGGATATAGGAAAAATTATTAAAACAGTTGTCACAACAGCCTTATAACCCCATGAAACCTGTAGCAGCAACCTCTATTTATATTCATCGTTTTTCTATTAATAGTAAAACTTGAAGTGTTACATACTTATTTATATCAAATACGGGTTGCTCATTACCAACTTCCCACACTTTGGAACTTGGTGAATTTTTTCAATGCTAACATCCAACCTCCACCTTTCTCAGAGTGAGGATATAAATATTGCACATCCCAATTATAACTAACCTACCACTCATTTAAAAATATAAATGCTTATCAAATCCTATAATTTAGGAATGGTTTAAATATTCTATGTATTTTTTATTTCAGGGTTTATTTTGTTTAATTACAAATCTTTAAAAAAAATTGAAGCCATATATATTCGTTGTAAAAAATGTATAATCTGATTGTTATAGAGGTATTTAAATGTGATGAATCTATTTATGCATTAAAAACACAATTTAAACATTTTCAAATTTAAATTTTAAGAATTCCAAATTCCAAAAAAAAACCACTTAAAAATCCAAAACATAAAACATGAATAAACTAATATGGATCCATTTTAACCTACATTCATTTTAAACCATGATCTATTTGAATCAGGGTTTAAAATAAATTTATAGCACTTTAACGTTACAAAATCTCCCCCATACTAGATTAAAAAGCACCTCATAAACTCTTCCCATAATATAACAAAAATAAAAAATAAAAACCTTACATACACCCATCATACATATTTATTTCTAAATGAATAAGAAGCATGAAATACACATACATATTTATATCGTCACGTGGTTTCAACTAGCCACCCATTTAGGATGAGGATAGTGACCCATTTAAGGTGAGGGTATGAACGTTGAATAGCCCCAAATAATGTACCCAAAGATGGGTGGTGGGGAAACTAGATAGACCTACATATTTATATCCCCACGTGGGTCCGCCATTCCCACCATTTACCATTTTTGAGGTGAGGATATGAGGGCATGGATATACATATTTATATCCTCACATGGGTTCCTTTTGAGATGAGGTGAAAATATGAATGTTGCACATGTCGAGCAGTGTGGGTTTAAATAACATCATATTCTTTCATTTAATTTCATCCAAATTTGCTTCAAACCCTGTTAGAACCAAATTTGCATTTTTAATATTAGAACACTGCAATCATAGAGTAGTAATGAATGATTCAAATACGGACCCGTGAGGGTGGGGTGAGCTGAGCTGTACACCCATTTCGTACTGTCACCTCCACCGCTTAAATGAATGTCTCATGAAAAGTGAGGATATGAGGATATAAATATATGTACATCTCCAAATCTATCCACATTCATAAAATCAAAATTTGAACCATACAAATTTTGATTGCTGACTGTCAAACAATTCCCATCAGGCTGTCATTTTAAAGTGGGCCTGCTAGTGTAGCCCAACTTGAACAATTGTGAGCAATTGAGAGGAAGCATTAGCTATGGCAGGGCGCCAGCTTAATGTTTATATTGTAACCTGTATTGATATTTTCCTCGCATTGTGTGGCCCAAAGTTAACGTACGCACAGACTAAGTCAACGAAGCCATTGGTGACAGCAGCGTACATATTTGGAGATTCTACTGTAGATCCTGGTAATAACAATGGACTTGCAACTATTGTGAAGGCCAACTTTCCTCCATATGGTAGAGATTTCGTCGGCAGGAAACCTACTGGTCGATTTACGAATGGAAAATTACCTACAGATATTGTTTGTACTTACTTCTGCGCCCTTTCTTTGTAGTTTCCAATGAAAATATATCATGGCTGGGTTTGAGTAGCTCGATTTAGAAATTGATAGTAGGCTTCTGGCCTACTGTTATTATGCTTTAGTAAAGTTTAGGTTTAATCTTTCTAATTCTAGTATTGTTTTTATCCTTTGGTAATTAATAATATTAATGCTGAATTTTTTCAATTGTATACAGCTGGATTAGCAGGCCTTCCTGACCTAGTGCCAGCATATTTGGATCCTGAATTCCAAGGACCGCGGATTGTGACAGGCGCCAGCTTTGCTTCTTCGTCTTCTGGATACGATGATACTACTTCAGTCAGTCTTGTGAGTCTCTGTTACAAGAAACGTAACGGCTACATTCGTTTTCTTGTAAAAACGGCACAGAAACAAGAACCTAACAGGAAACGCTTGTTTTCTATGGCCGTTCTCGTTTCTGTTTTTATGAGATAGAAACTTTTTTTTTACAAACTATCATCGTTTAGTAGACAACCATTGGAATTTTAACATGAAACAGAAGAGTTTGGCATGATTTTTTTTGGCGTTGTGTTTTATTTTTAAAATAATATTTTTTTGGCGTTGTGTTTTATTTTTAAAATAATAAGGTGCTAATAAGATAGCGGCAGCATAAAAGCTGCTTTAACGATCTTACTTTCTCTTTGTTTTATGGTTAAGTTTAGTAAATATTAATAAATTTACCAATCATATTTAGAAAGGTTTTTAATTACATAAGTTTTTAGTATTTTAGTTTTTACTTGGAGTTTAATAGCATATCAACGGTACTAGTATCAGAATTTTTAAATAAAAAAATGTTTTAAAAGATTTAATTAGAGTAATTAGTAATGGATATAAAAAGTAAAATAAACTTTAAAAAAAATGTGTTTCTTTTTTTATGTTTTTATTTAATTGTCTTAATTATTTTTAATCGTTTGTTTGTAAGTAAAAAAGGTTTAGTTATAAATTGATGTTGCCCAATATTAAAAAAATAATTATGATTCATTTCTGCATTTAAGCCAAATATTTATCATTAGAGCTATTAAAAAAGTTTCTACAATCTTTCTGCTTTTCTTCATCTTCATGTTATTATTTTTCTTTCTCCTCGTATCTTGTATGTGCCAAACTTGTAGTTTTTTTTGGTTCCTTCTAGTTTCTGGTTCCACTTTCGTTTCTGGTTTCTAGTAACATAGTTGTGAGTACATGCGGTGTAATTGCTATATAGATAGAAGGATTTATATAAATAGAATTGTTTAGACATTACTTTGCTAGAAAATCTGTCTTTGAATTCTTGCAGAATGTTCTAACTTTGGACCAGCAGCTGGGAAATTTCAAGCTTTATCGAGAGCATCTTGTAAGTATTGTAGGCGCTGAGAATAGCAGCAAGATAATATCAGGAGCCCTCTTTGCAATAAGCACGGGAACCGATGACTTTGCCAATAATTATTTTCTCAATCCCATTACTAGTGCACAGTATACTGTTACAGAGTTCCAGGACTTTCTCCTCGACTCTCTCTCGAAATTTATACAGGTGATTATGATTTATGATTAAGGAGAATTAATTTTAAAGCCATCATATTGAAATAATTACTAAATAAATACTTTGACTGTGATTCCAAATGATTATGTGACAGAATATTTACCTGGAAGGTGCCACCTTACTTGCCATCATTGGTCTTCCTCCTTTCGGTTGTTTGCCTTCCCAAATTACTCTGCACAACTTGACCGGTAACGCATGCGTTGATGAGCTTAATGATGTTGCCATCTCGTTTAATGAGAAGACTGCATCTTTAGCAGAGACATTGAATCCAGAATTTGCTGGTCTTAATATTGCTTATATTGACATATATGATAAGCTTCTTGACATCACAAAGAATCACAGTAAATATGGTAATATTCTCTCTCTTTCTTAATCCCAGTGCATGAATAAGTTTCCTGGCATTTATGTGCAGAGAATACTAACCGTTTAAAGGTTATAAATTAATGTATGTAAGGTTTTGAAGAAGCGAGGAGAGGTTGCTGCGGAACGGGTTTGCTAGAGACAGCTATACTGTGCAACCCCGCGAGCCCCGTCTGTCCCGACCCATCAAAATACGTGTTCTGGGATTCTTTCCATCCAACAGAGAAAGCTTACAATATCCTCGCCCAAGACATATTCTCACAGGGTGTTTCGCTTCTACATCTGATCTGAACAATCCATCAAACGCAGAAATTGGTACGAGTAAATAAATATTAAACTTGATGTCCATTAATGATGGAAACTACATGGAATAAAATAACATTGGTACGAGTAAATAAATATTAAACTCGATGTCCATTGATGATGGAAACTACACGGAATAAAATAACATATGGTTTTATGGAACAAAGACTTTAATAGGTATAATCTTGGTTGGCAGGAATGAATATTATTTTCTTCATCTAGGTTTAATTTCACTTAAAAGTGACATGTTTTTTTTAAAGTTTTATATAATAAATGAGTTAACCTTTATTCTCACTGACATAAAAAAAAGTCAAAACACCACACTTTTACATATGAAAAAAAATCTTATGTATGCCACATTTAAATTACATAGTTATATGTATGCCACATTTAAATTACATAGTTATATTGTATTGCTGAGAATATCTTTATATGCATAATTTGCATATTTTCTTATTACAGTCCAATATCGACCAATACATGATCTTCATGAAAATAAATTCCAACTGTAGTCAAGACCTACCTTTTAAAGTGTTGCATGAGAAAACATGACTGATTTATGTTGATTGTTGAATTGATGGTCGATCATCTATATTCAATAAATCAGAACAATATGACGAGACGAAGAAGAAATGCAATGTGAACAGTTGTCAATCTAGTTACTAATGATGTTTTAGAGTTAAAGGAAATGAATGTTAACTGGTTATACGCATTATAAGGAGGCCTCCTTTAGCATGTGCATTTGTTTTAAAAGTGGTAATGCTCTATAGGTTGAGATATATGTGTTTTAATAATTTTGAAATATAATAGGGTAATAGTTATTATTTTGTTATGTTTATCACAAACTCAAACTCCTTTTAAGATTGGTTGATGCTATGATTTTTAAATAATAATAGCTACAGTTAAATAGATCATTTTTTATTTTTTATTAAAAACATAATTGATAATCATTTTCTTTGATGTTATGGTTCTAGGTTGAATAGTTTGCAATTTAAGAAGATAATTGATTATCATTTTTTTTATGATTATGGTTTTAAGTTGAATAGTATTTTTTATTAAAAACATAATTGATAATCATTTTCTTTGATGGTTATGGTTTTACGTTGAATAGTTTGCAATTTAAAAAGATAATTGATTATCATTTTTTTTATGATTATGGTTTTAAGTTGAATAGTTTGTAACTCAAGGGATTTAATCATTTAACTCAAGAGATTAAACTAAAGAAGAGTTTTGCACCTCAAGATATTTGATTCCTCTAAAGCCTAGGATTTGGATCTATGCTGATTTATTTGGTTTTAAATATTTATTTTGTGAGTGGATATGGTTTTTTTATAGGTCATAAAATAAAATAAAATAAAAACAAAAAGAAATAAAAAATAATTTAAAAAATCCATCTTCTCTTATAAAATAAAATTTAAAACCAAATAAAAAGTCATTAGAAAAATAACACCTCAAGAAATTGGATGCCTCTAAATAGGTTTAGAATTGATCTATGTTGGTTGATATTTACAACCATATGTCTAATAAAAGAATTAATAGATAATCTTGAGGTGCAAAACTCTTCTTTAGTATTGCACTCAATGTGCTATATATAGCCATTTATTTTATTCAAACCAAAAGACACATTTATAATATTTTTATTATTAATATCTAATATTATTTATGGCCAAGATATAATGTTTTTTATTATTTTTTATTTTGTTAGGAACTAACAAATTACAACATCTCCCCCATACATGGTTTTAAAACCATGTGCACAGGCCCTCCTAAAACCATGGGTTGTTTAGGACACCTTGCACATGGTCTTAAAACCATTTGCAAGGCCCTCCTAAATCATGTACAATAAAACTATGGGTTGTTTAGGAGGCTCGGCACATGGTTTTAGAACCATTTGCAAGGCCCTCCTAAACCTTGTACGATAAAACCATGGGTTGTTTAGATAGCCTTGCTCATGGTTTTAAAACCACGTGCAAGACCAACATTTTTTTTATGTTTTTTTATTTTGTTAGGTAGAAACATTACAACATAAAGTTACAAGATCTCCTCCATACTAGGCTATAAAGCGCCTCTCGGTGTAAAAATCATTAGAAAAATAACACCTCCAAAAATTGGATGTCACATTATTTAAGCTTAAACATCTAGCCTATACTTTGTCATAAGCACTTCATTATTCTCTTTGTAATTATTCAAGTTAGCATTATTATTTCTTTAGATTTAGTTTTGTAAATATTATATTAAAATACAAAATAATATGTTAAAGTCTGTTAAATATTGGTGTGAAAATTAAAATGGATCTATTTTAATAATTATATTTATATTTTTAATTATATTATATTTTTAGAACTTAAAAGTTATAACTTATAACTTATACTTGTTAAAATATATATGAATGAGAAAAAAGTAGATTGATATGGGTTTTAAAATATAATACCTTCATTTTTTAAGATCACAAATGTATTTTTAGTTATATTATAATTTTAGAACTCAAAAGTTACAATTTAGAACTTATCATTGTTAAAAATACATATGAATGAGAAAAAGTAGATTGATATGGGTTTTAAAACCAGCATAGATCTATCATAAAGGTGGCTCTACAAAGCATCGAGAGGGATCAAATCTCTTTAGGTGCAAACATTTTTCCCTTTATCGAATCCAATACTCACCCATTTTGTCGTTAAAATCGGGTCTTCAACGTAATATGTGTAGTCGAAAGGGAGGTTGTCATGGATTAGCATGTTACAGGGTATCCCTGCACATTATTGTGCAATGCTATGGATGATACTCCAAGGGGCATCAGTTCATATATTTGATTGTGGAGGTAATATTTATGGTAATTAATATCAAATTGTTATGGCACTGTATTAATACTCTTATTACCTATGCAAATCAATTGGTTACCTGTGCAAATTAGTTCCATATCCCCACAAATTAATTGTTGTCGTGGATGGCGCATGTATTTATGCATATTCTTGTAGTCTCTCGAAGCATTGAAAATGATAATATTGTTCCAGTAATCGGGAGGGAAGATAATGTTGCTGTGATATGTATCCCCCATGTATTAATCCATATTGTTGCATTCTATGCATCCAGTCAAAATTATAATATTGTTGCAGTGAAGTGGAACGTAATATTGGTATTATATTATTAACTATCAATTATCTTGATAGCTCAAGTATTATTTGCATTGCATTGATATATTTTGTTTGCCTTACAATGATATTTAGATAAAGCACCTATTATTTGCATTACATAATTGGTTGATATATTTTTCACTGCAACAAATGGAGAATATGTTTAAACCGCTTTAAACAACCCCAACTTTAAACAACCCTCACTCCAGTTTCAACATGATAGTAATGTTTGAATATGGTTATAATATTTGAATGTTTTAATATTTATGATTTTAAATATTAAGCCCTAAGGATTTAGACTCTATTTCAATATTTTTGTATATGATGGTGATGAGTAAATAATGATATGTTGAATAGTTAGTGTGATGGAGTGCCTTTTGAAAAGATCCAAAACAATGATTAATGTGGTTTAGTTAGAACTTGGATTTAAAATATTAATATGTTTATTTGGTTTTAAATTTTTTTTATTAACTTTAAGAAAGATGGCCCATTAACTCTAAAACAGGAAAAAAATTAATAAACTTTAAATAATTCACTAATCAATAAAATCCATATGGTTGAAGAAGCCTAGAAGATGGATTATAATTCTAATTTGATAAAAAGACATTTTCTTTACAGATAAGTGGATAAAATATACTAACCTGGCACACATTCATTACAAAGAAATTTTATAAAACAAAAACAATTACATGTATGTTTCTATATTCAAATTCATAAAACAAGCATATTTGTGTAAACATATAATATCAAATTTCAAATCAAATAACTAATCCTCCACTTCCACTTTGAAAGATGGGCGAACAATTTCAGAAACCGCTTCAATTTCATAG
>LPNX010966516.1:0-47329 GCA_001517045.1 Pseudotsuga menziesii
TTGTGGTCTAGGCCATGCTTTATGACCAAATACTAGAGACAAAGGCCCTAAGACTCGTTCCTCTATGAATCATGTATCATGTATCATGCACATGCTCTTTATTTCAAATAAATTTTTATAAAAAATTAATTATTTGTCTCGGGCCTACAGTTTATTAATTGTATTTATGGTTCATATAGGTTTGTTTAGTTGGTGTTTTATCGATTTTTTTCAATCCTCCATGAATTCACAGAGGATTGAAAAAAATCGGGCAGCATTTCGGCTTGCCCGAGACACATTTCAAAAATAAACCGGTAGCATAAACTCTACCGGTTGACATAATTTATATATATATATATATATATATAACAAAATAACAAAAAAATTCAATTTAACTACAAATTTTTAAAAAACCGGCAGCATTTCTGCTTGCCGGTACACATTTTAAACATGAAAATTATAAAAATATAAATTTACTAAATTTGAAAACAAAACTATAAAAACATACATTTACTAAATTTTAAAACAAAATTATAAAAATATACATTTATCAAATTTTATAAATTTATAAACAAAAAATTTCAATTTCAATTGAAAAATGTTACCTCTTTGCTCCGACATTGTGATGAGGATGGGTTGCTTTTGGGGCGATGGTCGCTGTCCCTCGGTCGAGTTCGCTATCCCTCGGTCGAGCTCTGTCCCTCGGTCGAGTGATTGAAAATGACAATTGGGGCCCCCGCGGCCCCTTTTTATAATTTTTTTTGAAAAACGTACCTCGGTCGAGGTATTTATCAACCCTCGGTCGAGGTTATAATACCTCGACCGAGGGTTAATAAATACCTCGACCGAGGGCTTAAAAAAACCTTGGTCGAGGGCTTTATAAAACCTCGGTCGAGGGCTTAACAAGCCCTCGACCGAGGTACGTTTTTTGGTTTTTTGCAAGATGCGCTTGCCAAAAAGTGTTACCCAGGTCCGTGGATTCACCCTTATAGTAATTTTAATATTAAAATAAATTTTTGGTTGGAAAGCATTATGATGAAAACATCATGACCATATACAATTTATTGAGATTAATATTGTTTTATAGACTTCCTATGAAATAGTTAATTTATTTTTTAAGTTAAAATAAGATTAGATCTTAACTAATTAAAAAGAATTTTAAAACTTAATTCAAAAGCAAATGCTATATATATATATATAATTTACTTTTATCAATTTATAATAAGTCACCGATAAGTCACCAATAAGATAGTGGGAGGGAGCACATCAAACCGGGGTTCATTCCAAGGGACAAATAAAGCACCTTTAACTCCCAAAGAAATATCAAGATGCCATACCAACCATCAAGAAATATCAAGAAATATATATATGGTTTCTTTGCAAAACATTATGATGACAGTACCAACCGTTATGAAAATATTAAGATTAATATTGATTTTACATTTAAAAAAAATTATTTTGTTTTATTAATTTTTTTTTAAATAAAATTATTTATTATTTTGTTCTTTTACTTATTTACTTTATAATTCTGAATATCCATTAAAAATGAGTTTCAAAACTAAATCACAATAAAATCCAAAAAACAATATTACTAACCACTAGAAAAGATTTACATTCCATTAAATTTTTCACATATATATAACTTTTATAATTCAATTTAATTCTTACATATATAATAACTTTTATAATTCAATAAAATTGTGATATATATAACTTTTATAATTTACATTTTTATTTAATTCTTTTTTAGAATTTTTAAACTAATGTTAAATTAATTTTTTTTTAATAATTTAAATTTACAATTTTATTATTTATTTAGACACTCAAAAAAAATTCTCAAAACTTTCAACTTTATATTATATTTATATAATTTAAATGGTTATTGACCTCGGGAATCCATTAGTCTCCAATATTGAATAGTAATTCATTAACACTTATTTTCAATGTAATTCTTAAAAGGTGCATACTATCATTGTTGTCAATTGTGGTAGGTTATGCATGCGTATCACAAGCAATCTGTTCTACATACTCTTTTTAGGTAATGGGTGATTTTACTTACTCTAGTTTGACCAATGATAATTAATTCGGGAGAGAGTTAGCTATGGAGCAATCCTCCCTCCATCGGACGGAGGAGGAGCAAAGTCAACGTTAACTTTGCTCCTCCTCCCTCCGATAAGGGAGGATTGCTCCATAGCTAGCTTACACCATTAATTCGTACTTCCAAAATGTTGTGTTAGATTCTAACTATCACTTGTCTTATCAATGTTGTGTTAGTTCACTTGTTTATCTTCTTACTATATATAAGTGTTATATGGTAGACTCTTTGTGTTCCAAAACAATAATCAAAAGATATTCTAAGATATTTTTATTAATTTTGCACCTTTTTTATCAAAATTATTTGAGGATCGTACATGAAATTATGAATAAGGGGTACGTTTCCATCAAAATCACTCTAGGATCGCACATTGCTTCGATCATACTAGCAACTTGGTTAGATTTTGGGGGTGTCTCCTCCCAATTAGTTCACCCATAAGGGGAATTGAACCTGGGTCGCTTTGTTGACGAGACCCACCGAAATTCTCTTACTTTGTGGGAGTGGCCTTTGGTTTGAGAAATCATGGCCCAAGGGCATCTATTCCATCAAAATCACCCAAGGATTGCACATTGCTTAGACCACACTAGTTGTTTGAACTTAGATGGATTTTGGGGTATTTGCTCCCAACTAGTTCACCACTAGGGGAATTAAACTTGTGTAATATCCCCAAATGCACAAACAATTTATGTAATATTAATTTTACCATTTTTATTTCTTGAATATGATTGGAAAACTTGGAATATGCCAATCGGTCCTTGGAGGACAAATGTAACTAAAACATTATGCTTATATGAAAAAAATATGAATAAGAGAGACAACCACGTTGAATGAGAAATTATGCATGCGAAGACTGGGGAGGTGAAGGGTCATTCTCAGACAGTTACATTCAGCATGGGAAGGCCAGTACAGCGTGAGACTGACCATGGGAAATGAAACGACAGTGGAACAAAGATTCTAGGAGATGCAAAAGACCTAAAATCCAACTATAAGAGGGACGTTGCTCAGTATGCTAGGGGGATGGCTGGGGGAAAGCACTCTGCGTTTAGGTAAGTTGAAGGAGACATTGTCTGTGGAAGAAAAGGGGCTCCCCACTGGAGAATGGGTATGAGTTTGACTGTCACCACCCTTGGCATGCATAATTAGCTTGAGGGTGATTGAGGACAGAGGGAACTTCTGTGCCTAAGCTATGGTTGGGTGCAACGTGGTTGTTCCCTCTTAATTGCAGATCATTCTACAACAGGTTCTGTTTTTGGTTTGACGTTTCGACATTTTACTAAGATCAGAGTATATCTGTAGTTGGGTGAATGCATGTTATCATGCTTCTGTTTGATCATGAATGCCTGATTTAATGTAGCGATGAAAATGTTGTTTGTGCGATGGTGTATTTTCATACTCAATTCGAATGATGGTAATGTAGTCTCTTGGATTACTGGGCGTGTTCTGTCATGCTATTGAAATCAGAGTATGGTATTTATGCGTAAATGTGTGTTTTACAATAGAAATGAAATAATGAATAACAAAGTTTAAATGGTGGGAATGATTCTCATTCGTTGATTTTTATTGTTGTGCCTTGCCTCTAGTAAAATAGTAACCCATCGGTGTATTATTGCTCTGTACAGATTACCTGTATACTATATTTTCTCTTCGAGTAATGAGCTCAGGCATGTCTGTGTGTGTATGATCGATTGCTATCATGTTCAAAGGTGACAAAGAATGGCTCCAAGCCTGTTCACAGGAGCATTGCTTATGAGCTGGTGAATGCTCATTCCCTATTTTGGAATAACTAGGGTTGCCTTGGTTTTATAAGATTCTCATGACCAATTACACCTACTATGCTTGATATTCTTACATTTAGGTTTTATTATTTTCCCCAAAGAGAAATACTACTGTTATGAGTGGCTATGATTGCCCTGGATGCATAGACCCCTGGAGTTGGAATGCACCTACTATGTTTTATCTTCATTGTGATTTTTTATGTGTTTTGAAATTTCAGAAAGGAGAAGTTCAGAGTTAAGAATGTTAGGGCTTCTGCCTTCTGCATTCTGCATTCCGCATAGCAAAAGTGCGAAAGTGGAAAGCCGAGTTTTTAAGTTGTGTGATTGTTGAGGCTTCTGCCTTCCACATAGCAAAAGTGCAGAAGCGAAAATCCAAGTGTTTAAGTCGTATGAATGTTGAGGCTTTCACCTTTTGCATTCCGCAGAGCGGAAGTGCGGAAGCAGAAATCCAAGTGTTTAAGTCATATGGATGTTGAGGCATCCGCCTTCCGCACAACGGAAGTGCGGAAGCGGAAAGCCAAATGTTTAAGTCGTATGGATGTTGAGGCTTCCTCCTTCCACATTCCACACAGACGAAGTGCGAAAGCGAAAATCCAAATGTTTAAGTTATATGGATGTTGAGGTTTCCGCCTTCCATGTTCTGCATAGCGGAAGTGCGGAAGTGGAAAGCCAAATGTTTAAGTCATATGGATGTTGAGGCTTGTGCCTTCCGCATTCTGCATAGTAGAAGTGTGGAAGCGGAAATCCAAATGTTTAAGTCATATGGATGTTGAGGCTTCCACCTTCCGCATTCTGCATAGAGGAAGTGCGGAAGCGGAAATCCAAATGGTTAAGTCATGTGAATGTTAAGGCTTTCGCCTTTCGCAAAGCGGAAGTGCGGAAGTGGAAAGAAAAATGGTTAAGTCATATGAATGTTGAGGCTTATGCCTTCCGCATTCCGCATAGCGGAAACGCGAAATTGAAAAGCCAACTGTTTAAGACGTATAAATGTTGAGGGTTCTGCCTTCCGCATTCCGCATAGCGAAAGTGCGGAAGTGGAAAGCCGAATGTTTAAGTTGAGTGATTGTTGGGGCTTCTGCCTTCTGCATCCTACACAACGGAAGTGCGGAAGAAGAAAGCCAAATGTATAGGCCGTAGGAATGTTGAGGCTTCCGCCTTTTGCATTCTGCATAGTGGAAGTGCGGAAGCAGAAAGCGACAAGTTTAAGTCCTATGTTTTAGTGCGGAAATTTATGTTGTTTACCTTTTAAGCTTAAGGGTGAGGTATATGAAGGATTATAGCCAATTCCTTGAGAAATAAACTATGCTTGGAATTTTTTTGTATATGCATTTTAAACAGGTTATATGGGGATGTTACAAATGGTATCAGAGCCACAGGTTTCAACCCTGTCTCCTTTTGGGAACATCTAGTTACCCTAGAGAAAACTGAGGTATTAACTACCTTTTCTAGATGATAAACATCTTTTGATTGATGAGTCCTGGTTACGTACTCTGGTTGTGTATTAATTTGATGGATTCTGATAAAGGTATTCTAATGGGTGTATGATGGTTTATGAGTTGACTAGTGTACTACAAGGGATTCTTGTATGGTAATTAATGCACGTATGGGTGTCCTTAGTGGACATTGCATGATGGATATAGTACTAAGGAGATAAGCTGTCAAAAATTGACAACCAGGTATGCATAAGGGTCATTGTATGAATTATTTTAGTTAATGGATAATGGCTTCTTGAATAATTTATGAGAAGGATTATGCTTGGGTATTGAGGTGAAAAGTAATAGGTTGTTATGACCCCTTTTGTTTCTCATCTAGATAGAAGTAGTGCATATAACTTAGATGGATATACTACATAAACATGCATATGATATTTTACATGCATACTGTTGGTCATCATATGGAATTGAATTGTTGAAAGTATATTAGAAATGTTAATTGCATACCAGATCAAGGAGGATGAAGGGAAGGAACAATAAAAATAAAGTACTGACAGTACTAAACGTTAAAATGACTTAAATTTGAAGTTTATAGGAAGCTTGAGACTCATGCAAGTGTAATTAGGATTGAGTTGTTGAGGAAGTACTGCATTAAGAAAAGAACATCTTGATATATCAAGAATCCATGGGATTTAATTAGTAACTTGTTGTTACATTTTAGAATGGTCTTCATGAGTTTTTGATACAAATAATATTTGACAAGGGATTATGAGTACCAAGTGGAGGTAGTCATGGTTTCAAAACACATCAATAGATAGGAATTGAAATATAATTGAAAATGTGTTAACTACCTGCTTTAGTAAAAAAACAACAACTTTGTGGCCAATAAATTGTACATGCCTTGTCTGGGATTTTTATATTCATGAAATACTAAGTATCTCCTAACACCTGTGAGTGTTGAATTACTTGAAGGTTATCTGCAAGACGTGCTTGTTTACTCATGGAAGGGAAAGGTAAGAACATGCGTGTGAACTTAAGGGAAATATATATATCATAACATTATATACTTGGAATATGCATTTCTATTGGGTTTAGTCAAGTAAAGAAAGGGGGTACTTGAATGCAATAGAAAAACAATAACCTTGCATGCCTTAGCTACAGGATGAGAAGACCTTATAATAGAGAAATTTTTCATCCTTAGATGGCTTATGTTGGCTATATAGAGAAGTATGCGTATTAATTAAGGGTCCTTTTGGAAAAATTAAAAAAGGGACATGAAAAAATGTATTTTGGGAATGGTTTTGTTGTCAATCTTTTGTGGGATTAGCTAATGTCAAAAATTCCATGGGACTAATTAAATTAGTGTAGCCAAAAGTTATAAGTCTCTCCATAGAGTACCAAAGGAAATAAGGATGACATGCAGGGTATGAAAGACCTAGTTGGGCATAATCTTTGTTTAAAAATTTATAACTCTGTCAGGATGTGTATATTCATGAATTGAATGTTTTTTTAATCCTCTGTTAATGAATTATAAACGTGTGTGTGAATTCAATACTTCTGAAAGGAAGAGAAATAGAGGTTTGTTAATCGATTTCATGACCAATCGAATGGGTGTTAGTTTAATAAACCATTGATGATCTCATGAATGAAATATGTTTAGAATAACCTCGTTGCAGGGTTCTGGATCAACGATGCAAGGATCGATGTGGAAGGTTAAGATTATGGTGGAACCATATCTATGGCTGGGGAGAGATTTTTCAAGCTAGAACTGAGAATGAGATAAGCTGATATTTCCTCATTCATATGCTTACAGATCGTATGGTGGGGATTTGTAGGTGTGAATATCAACGTCCTGAAGGAATTTCGTGGGTTGAAAGAACGGGGAGGATAAAATGGTGTTGAGTTGCGAAATTGGAAAGAAATCATTGCAAAGTGGATTTCGATCAACGGACGTGGTTGATCGTGAAACCATATCAATGATATTCAACTATTTCGCAGGGAGAATAGCGCAGACAATCAAAATATTGATGTGTGCGAAATTTGTATAGAATTTGCTTTACTGTGTTTGAAGTCCACCATCGATTTAGATATGATGGTTGTGAGTCATTTTGCAGATTCAACTGGCAAGCAGGTTAACAATCTGAATGGATGCAGAATTTCTAGTGTAATTCGATCTATAGTAATTGAAGTCCATCGTCGATCTGGGTGGATCAAGATCTAACGGTCCTAAATGATTCTGTAGATTCAACTAGTAGGTGGGTTAACCGTTGAGGCTGGATGCATAATTCACATGAAATCTAGTTCATCGAAGGTTGAAGTCTGCTATTCGTTGAGCGCTGGAGGGACCTTTGGTTGGTTGGGTTGATTTAGCGGTTCTTCTAATTTTAAGAACCTAACTAAATCATGAACCATTCCACTAAAGAGTGTCACAGGGGAACCTGGCATCAAGCTCAGTAAGTTCGGGTGAGAATGATTGATCGAACTCTTCTGATCAATCCACATAGAGGTTGATTTTAACAGAGATTGGACGATCCAGTTTAAGGGAAGAATCTTCCACTCTTCCTTTGATATATGTATATTTTACGAATCCCATACAACAAAAAAAAAATTGGCATAGGAATGCTGGGAATGCAAGAGAGTTGATAGGTCAGATGCATATGCACTAGTAGGCATATTGATAAATGTGGTATAAATGAAAATGTTTGCATGCATATAATATTGCATCAGAGTAAAAATGATGAGGTTTTACATATGCAATGAACCACTACTGATAATTATTTGATGTCTATGGTATTATGGTCAATGGCAATACTTACAGGACCAAGGGCATAGAAGCATGGTTGGAGATGTTGGGGACATCGTACAGGTGACCAATAGCCTTGTGAAGGAAGGCTAGGACAACAAATCAATGGGTTGGTGTTAGGGTTGTGTAACCCCTGGTAAGAGACCAATAGATTAGGTAACATATAAAACCAATATGATTTGTTTTATCCTACGAAATAATAGCAAGATGTTGGTATCCATATAACCCATTGTATTTATGATGGATCATAGCAGATAAAGGATAAATTCAAGAGCATGCTGTGTAAGTATGAAAATTGCCAGTTTTGAAAACAATATGTCTGCGATAGATGGAAATATTGATGCTATACAAATCCATGATATAAAGATTGTGAATGATTACAGGTGGTATAGTTACAGGTACCAGACCTGGTAATGGCAATGATACGAGAAGAATTATTCTACGTACAAAGTTGAGAAAATGGTATAAGGAGGAAGGATGTACTTGGGGTACATAGCTTCCTAGAAGGATGTAGTCAGGGTACATAGCTTTCCCCCGACCATCTAGGCACTAGTATTTATCGTTGGGGATGCCCAGGTGTAAGACATATGGTTAGTATTCCTTCCGTAAACATTCACGCTGTGTAAGGGGTCTGTCATGGGAGTGGGAACTTCGTGAAGAGAACAAACCCTAGGTATTATGGTGTCCAGAAAGGAAGCACATGAGTTTGGAAAAAATAGAGCTTCTAGTGAGCACCCAAAAGAGATTTGAGGCTCTGGAACAAAACTGCCATGGAGCAACCAAGGAGGTGTTAGGTTCTGTAATATTGGTTGAGTAATGTATATACAGGCTAAGGAGGTTTGCATGTGAACTTGTAGTTCTTTGAGGCGATGACTGTCTTGTATATGTATATTCATATCATAACATCTGGAAGAAGAATTCATCCAAGGAGCGCTTGGAACACTGATGCCAAGGTATGTGTGGGTACATACAAGATGCATCTTGTAAATGCATGGTTGTGATATAAATACTTCATTGCAAATTCCTTAATAGCTAAAATGATAAAATTATTGATAGTTATGAGATCCCTTCATGAACTGGTATAAGAGTTGCATGGTAAAGATTCATAGGGACGATTTTAAGGAAACATACTTATTTAAATGTGTATAAATGTTGGCGAATATTACCAATTCTTAAAACGCCAACTATAAAATGATTGGCGATATTTTTCAAAAATATTTTAATTTCCAAGGATTTTCTATCGTTTATATAATAATTTGGCGATTTTTAGGGTGAAAAAAGTTTACCCCATCAAAATTGTGTGAAACAGGGCTTCAAAAAATGCAAAATGGCGAATCTTTTTTGGGAGAAAAACATGGAAAAATAGCCCAGTGGGCTAAAATTCGCCCCTAAAATTATCCTTGGTAAAGAAGTCATGTGCGATTCACTACTCTATTGAAAGGGAAAAAATGTGCGGAGCATGATTGTGTGATCATGAGTACTGGAATTTTATCTTATGTAAGGTAAAAATATCATGCAAAATTCAATGGTGCATATAAAGTGACTATATAACTGCATGTTGCAATTCTGAAAATTTACTATGATTCTTGCAATGAAAGGATGGTATGCAGGGATGTTTAAAATTGTAGGGACATTTGGAAGTACTAGATTATAGGTAGTGTGGGTGTGTCCCATAAAATAAAGACAGAATTGGCCACGTGCAAAGTCCAGATGTCTGAAGAGGACCCCATAGTGGTAACCAAACAAAAAGGACTTCTAATTGGATATTGTACCGATTGCTTGACTAATCTGAAATTTATGTTAAGATGACATGTTATGTGGTTGTCCAGGTTGGGAAGCAAAGCGTAAGTGAAAAGGGTAAGAGTTTGCACTCAATATGAGGATGGCCTCTCGGTTGTGAAATCCAACTTCTGTAGGAGACAGAATTGTAAATTCATATTTTGATTTATCAATACTAGTGATTGTTTGATGAGATGTTACAGAAAACCAGGTATTATGGTTTGCATGAGACAAACAATGGCCCAAGAGCTTCTGTTTGGGAAATTTAATGATATATATTTGAAATATTTAGGATGGAATTTTTCCTTATGACGACCTCTCATGAGATTTGCATTCTTGTATGACATGCAGGCAAAAGGAGGGAAATATGCCTTGGGGCAAATATTGACTATTGAGTTGAAAATGCCAATGAAAACTCGGTTGTTTAGCATCGTCTTGTTGATTTTTATGCAATAACACATGCATGATGTTGTAGGTTTGCAATTGTTAATTATAAATGAGATGTATAGATCTCCTTAAGCAGGACACCTTGGCTACCAAAGGATGGTAACAACCCTCGAGAAGCAAATCTTTGGCTAGAATAGAGGTAGAGTTAAGTAACTATCTATCTAATGGCTTGGGGTGTAAATAGGTAAAGAATGAATGCCTATATCCAACAGGTTTGTTATGAACTTTGCCCATTCTTGGGGAAAATGGGAGGTAAAAATCTTTGGATTTCATCACAGGTTTTCCAATAATGCAAAAGCAACGTCATATGATTATGGTTGTAGTAGTAGAATAAGTTAAGCAAATTACTTGTCTACTTCTATAGAGTCAACTAATGGAACTGATAATATTGCAGAGGGACCTCATGGAAGAGGTATTCCAACTCAGTGAGGTGCCAAAGAGGTTAATCCCCTAACCAGGAGGCAAAGTTACATAAAAATCCTTATCTGCAGGATTGGAGACCAAGAAGAGACAAATGAACAAATAGAGTGAACGAGTCAATATATTAGAGACATGCTAAAATAAGAAGTCTATGTGCAAGGTTGGACAAGAAGAAAGCAGTACTTAGGAATTAAAGGGAGTATTGCATAAAAATACACCTTAAGTTATGTCCAGAAGACTAAGAACAATGTGGACAATGTTGCAATAAGGGGGGAAGGATGTAATATCCCCCGATGGACAAAATTTTTATATAATATTAATTTTACTATTTTTTATTTCTTGAATATGGTTGGAAAACCTGGAATATGCCAATCAGTCCTTGGAGGACAGATGTAACTAAAACATTATGCTTATATGAAAAAAATTTGAATGAGAGTGACAACCACGTTGAATGAGAAAGTATGCATGTGAAGAGTGGGGAGGCGAAGGGTCATTCTTAGACAGATGCATCTGGCATGGGAAGGCCAGTACGACACGAGACCCACCCTGGGAAACAAAATGATAGTGGAACAAAGATTTTGGGAGCTGCAAAAGACCTAAAATCCAACTGTAAGAGGGACACCGCTCAGTATGCTGGGGGGATGTATAGGGGATGTTTAAGACGTATAAATGTTGAGGATTCTTCCTTCTACAATCCACACAACGGAAGTGCGGAAGCAAAAATCCGAATGCTTAAGTTGTGTGATTGTTTGGGATTCTTCCTTCCGCATCCCGTAGATCAGAAGTGCGGAAGCAAAAAGACAAATGGTTAAGCCATAGGAATGTTGAGGCTTCCGCCTTCCGCACAATGAAAGTGCAGAAGTGGAAAGACAATGGTTTAAGTCCTATGTTTGAGTGCAGAAATTTATGTTGTTTACCTTTTAAGCTTAAGGATGAGGCATTATTAAGGATTATAGGCAATTCCTTGAGAACGAAACGATGCTTGGAAATTTTTTTCGTATATTCATTTTGACCAAGTTATATGGGGATGTTACAACTTGGGTCATTTTGCTAACAAGACCCACCGAAATTCTCTCACTTGGTGAGAGTGGCCTTTTGTTTGAGAAATCATGACCCAAGGGCATCTATTCCATTAAAATCACCCAGCGATCACACTTGGCCTAGACCACACCAGCTGTCAACTTAGCTGGATTTTGGGGAGTCTCCTCCCAACTAATTCACCCCTAAGGGGAATTGAACATGGATCACTTTGGTGATGAGACCCACACTATAATAAAATGAGCTAGAAAAAATCCACATTAACTATTATGAATGTTGGTTTAAAACATGTATAAATTATTTTTATAATACAATTCATTTTGAAATAAAAATTCTGTATATTTTTATGCCAAAACCTTTCCTTTCACTAAGTTCAAAGATACAATACAATTGTGTTGATCACAAAAAAAATACTATTCAAAGTAATTGGCATACACCTTATAAAAACTAAATGGATTGTACTCTAGCTAACATCTCTAATATTCTTTTCCATATAAATAAAGTATTTTGTAGATATTCTTGAGTCAATGGATTCTAGACAAACTACAAAAAAAAAAAGAATAAGAATATATTTATAAGGTAAATATGGGGCTTGATTCCATGGTTGTTTATGCATCATGATTGTTCCATGGTATTGGAAAAATAACTACTTGATCCATTTTTCTGTGGCATGCTCTTGTGAGGTCCTATATGAACGTTGGATGGTAAAGAGAAGAAAAATATTTGTATACTTCAATTTATTTAACTCATTCTTTATGGCTGGTAGAGTGTGACATTTCCCAATTCCACATTATCCATATTCTAGCTATAAGTTTTTTATTGTACCAATATAAGTCTAGTGTGAGGTAGAATCTAGTGTTTTAACTCATGGAGAAGCTTATATCTGACATAATGTTTCCCAATGATTCATCTACATTGTAGTTGTTAGTGGCTCCTCTCTTCTCTCTTTTGAAGGAATTTAACTGTGAAAATTTTATGTCTTTTCATTGATGCCCTTATCAATCCTCTGAGATTCAATTTACTTTCGAGCTATCCCAAATGGATGATGGTTGGGTTGCAATAGAAGTTGTAGGATGGTGATTTATCTCTACTCATTAACAAAGCCTTCTTTGAACCCTCTCCTAATTGTTCTATTGCCTATTTACTGTTGTTAGGGATTTCCTGAAGATTGACCACTACGTTTGAGTTTAAATTACTTTGGATAGTGTACAGATGAAGCGTAATCCAAAGCACTAGCCTAGATTAGTAGATGCTATCCCTAGGAAAAAGAAATTTTACTAATATATTTTAATATTAAACGTTCTTTTTAAAGGGATATGATTATTCAAATAGGTAGCAGTCGTTAAACTAGTGATGTTTTTTACTCAAAGAATTTGAACAACATAACAAATGCAGAAATTGAAATTCAAAGAGTAATGCTTTCACTTCTCTTTCTTTTTAAAAAATGATAATGCAGGGCACAAAAGTAATATTTATTTTTCTTTTCAAAAATGAAAATGTACATGTGAAACAAAAGATGCCTAAGCTAGTAGCCTAAGATGCATACAAAAGAAACAACTATCTTTTTTAATTTTTCTTTTTTAAAAATGAAAAGAAGAAACTAATTACAAACAGGTAATATCAATCTGATATGAAAGAAAACTTACTTATCACTCTACACTAAATCAACAATATCAGTATTCTAGACTGGATAAAGGACCGATGACACCCTACTTGGAGAGTAGACTTGAAAAAATAAGCAAGTTAACCACTTTGTTATAAAGATATTGACCAACAAGACTGGAAAAAAGGATCAAGAAAAGGCCTTTCAAGAGTTCATATGACTCACAAACAGTCTATGTGTACTAACAGAGGTTGATTAAAGTATCACCCAAAACAAATACATCCCAAGCATCGAGTTGAAAGCACAACGTTAATCACAAACCCAAATGCTTCAAAAAGGATTCAAACATCAAGTTAAGAACAATCGCAAGAGAAAGAAACTAATTCCAAGGGATCCTACTCAGACCTAGGAACAACAGGGACTCCAAACAATGTAATGAAAACCCTCCCAAATAGTCCTAAAAGTGAGAACGTCACCTATAGGAGGAACACGCTAGTGAAGTACATACACAGTAGCATGTGACAAGCTAGTGGAAGCACTATGCACCAGTGTACACCTCGAAAAAACTCTACAGTATGACCTAACACAAGTGTGTGGGTATTGAAAGTTATAAAAAATGGTAAATCAAACTCCCAAATGACCAGGAAAGTGTGTAAAACGAATCGATGACTGTTCCTAACGTGAAATTAAGACTTGGGCCTTCAAATACACTGAAAAAAAGGCATTGGAGACCCCAAAGTAGATAGGATTCTTCCTAGTGGAGCTTCCAATCTATTGTTAGGGTTATTGTTCCTATGGCTGGGGTGAGGCCACCAACACACGAGGGTTTTACAAAAATATATATATAAGGTTCTGTAAATACAATAATAAAGAAAAATTTTAAGGGTTAGGAGGGTGTGTACCTTACAAATAGAAGGTTGATCCAAGCATCTCCATGAGTCCTCCTCTTTCTCTCCAATCAAGGAACCTGCAAAACCACTTCAAGACCTTCCTTAAACCAATTTGAATACTTATAAAAGATTGATATTCAAAATAACATAAAGCACTAATCTCATAAACATCAATAAGTAATCAAAATTGAGATACATCCATACATAGTGATTTGGAAAGGGAAGAATGTAAAATATTTATTAATTGAATGAAACAAATACAAAATATACCTTCTCATCAATCAAGGCACCTCAAGAAACCTTCAATTTGGATCACTTGCTTCTCTCCTCCAAGAATCCCAACCTTCAAGTAATGCATCAGGGGTAGATGGCAAGTAGGGCACAAGTAAGGGGGATGAGAGTCCAAATTTTTCCAGCATACATTACTATAGGTTAAGTCCCCTTTCATGGTCCCTTCTCCCTATTTTATATAGAAAATGAAGAATAAAGGGTTGAGGAGGAAGTAGTTACAACCGAAGAGGCAGTTCCAAAACCACCCAAACCATCCAATTTTCAAGATTTTTATTAGTTTTTATGCATTTTTTAGGTACACACTAGTGGAATGAAGGAAACTAGCATGTCACAAGCTAGTGGAGAACTAGAAACATGTGTTTGCAAGGAAAAAAATGCTGGTAGACCAAGTGCAAGGGGCATTTTTTGGAAAAACAAATGCCATTTTCAAGTATTTTTTAGGGGTTTTCAGGAGTTGTTTTGGTCTCCAAACTTGTTCATTAGGTTCCTAACTGTGCAATGAAACATGAATGAGGTACATCCATCATAATGAAGTCCTAAATATGACTCTTCCATCCACAAAATTTCCTTTGGGTGAGAGACAATAGCCTCATGAAGTGTCATCATGCGACCAAAACATGTAAGTGTCATCACACACGAAGAAGTGGCAATTCTTGATATAACATTTATTGTCATCTTGGGTTCCATTTTTCATCAATCCTTGAGGTGATTCTTACACTAATATGGGCATTTCCATAGATGTGGATGTCATGTATGGGTTGGTGCAAGATAATGCTACCCAATTATGACATGTTATTTGCAATGGAAACCTAGGAAAATAGAAATCTGATCACTAAAAATAAATATTAGATGTACCTGCTAAAGTTTTTAGAACATGGTGTAGAAAGGTGAAACATAGAAAATCAAGTTACCTTCTAGAATACATAAATTTTATTTATGAAAAATTAGTAGAACTCTAAGAAAATGGTGTTATGCTATTATTGGTATTTTACTATTTTTTTAAACATAATGCATATGTTTGTGTTAGGCCCCAGGTTTGGTATGTAAACAACATAATTTTTCAAAAAAAAATTGTAGAGTTATAGATAACAAGAGGTTATTGTATATCGTTATTTTTCCATAATTTTTAAGGGCACTGACACGAATATGATACCCAAAACTGTTGCAATAGGAGCGCACAAGCAATAAAAATCAAAAGCGCGCACACACTCCTAACTCTGCGTACATGCTTTTGGTTTGGAAATCATTGAACCTTCTGTTGAGGCCCAAAAATTCACAGGCAACAACAGTAAGGGATTCTCCCCAGTCAATGTTCCCAACTAGCCCGTGACTGTTTGGTATGGGGAATCTGTCCGGTTTGCGGTTCGGCTGCCGTAGGTCAAATAACAAAACAAAGGGTTTTACCAGTTGCGGCCCGGTCCACCGTATATTTTGTATTTTTTGACTTAATGTATGATATGCAAGTGCCTAATTAACCATGCAGGGCAATAAGATGCAAGGAGCAGTCACAACGTGATGCGCAGGTTCTTACCTCTCGTCTTAGCATTCACAAGCATATGAATCACATACAACAAGAAAATAAAACTACCTACCTAATCTATCCCTAGGGAGCAGGATTATCATTCATTGGTGAGTAATACATTTTGTACATGCGTAATGAAAATTTAAAGATAGCTGACACTTATTTCAAGACACATGAACGATTGCAGATTTTTGAACAACCAGTTAGCCAATTGTTTTATGAACAACATTCATTACTCACAGTGGAAAACATCACAAAATATACTGACAAGCATTCAACAAGAACATAGGTTCAGGGAGTTAAACACTCTCACAGTTAATGAAACACAGCTGAAAACGAAATAGTTCCCCTTCAACATTGTTCATTTAATCACATTGATACATCCCACATTTCGCTTTCTCCAGCAGGCAAAGTTGCAGTTTCTGATTGTAAAACGAAATAGTTCCTCTTACAAGCAAATGGTTTACAAGTTTTTCCAGGGAAAAAGTCCTCTCTAAGTTCTACTTTCAAATATTTAAACTACAACTGCAGATCGCTTGGGCTGTCCCCCAAACGTCTGACCTTTCAGTTCCTCAACGCTTCATATTCCTCTATCTTTCCAGCGCATGCTCGCGATTGGCTAAGTCACTGCCGAACCTTTCATAGCTGCTCCTCTATCACCATTCATTTTGTCTTTTTTCCTTCGTTTGTCCTTCCTGTGATCCTGCTAATTTCGACCCTGTCTCTACCAAACGGTCTGTTTTCCTCCATGCCGCGGTAGTTTGACCGATCTCCCAAACCTACCTGCAATCAAACGAAAAGCATCATTCATTGGAATGGCATTTTAAACATTAACCTAAATCACCTGAAACAACTAATCCACAAGAAAACGTCCAGGTGCACCATTACTTCGTTTATCTACAGGTTCGCAATCATCGGATGCTCAGAGCGAGGAGATCGGGAGCTAAAAATCCCACCTAGCTGCAACGGCGGAAGAGACATAAGCTACGGACAAGCGAAACGCGGGTGGAAAAAGGCTTTAGTCAGAAGTCGAAAAGGTTTGGACATCGAAAGCCAAAATACTTTGAGAGCCGCAACGGTGGAAGGGACAAGAGCTAGAGACATCCGAAACGCGGGCGGGAAAAGCTCAATCAGAAGTCGGAAGACATTTCATCGGAAGCCAAATGACTTTCCCAGCCGCAACGACGGAAAAGAAAAGGCTACGGGTATGCGACGAAAAGGTCAACATGCATCGGCAGTCGGAGCTCTTCATACTTTGGACGGCTAGTCGATTTGGGAGCCGCAATGGCGGACGGGAAAAGGCTATCAGCCGCCGATTTAACATAGTAAGACGCCCGATTAATAAAAAAATATTTAAGTGTTTCGGACAGCCCTTGAATTTCAACAACGGATAAAAACTGACTTCACCTCTGAAACGGCGACCAAACAAAGAAACTTGATCCGATCAACAAGAAAATAAAACTGCGACCTGCAACAATTTCATCACAATCAAATTTGAAAACCAGGGCGAGAGTTAATCTTTAGAATCATCCAAAATTAAACATGACCAAAAATTCAAAGGATCCAATGATTAAAACAACGCTAAATCATGAGGAGGGGCCCAAAAATTAAGAAGTTTGGGGAGAATGGTTGTAGCTGCAACGCTTGGCGATTACCTGGTGAACCTAGATCTCTAGGCGATTAATATTTGAGTGACAGACTGTTTAACAATAAATGCATCCTATTGAATTCTTCCAACTATCTGGATTTCTCGAATGCCGGAAGTGTGTACCTTCAATCATTGATAATATCCCAATTTGGGAGAGTGGAAACCAAGATTTTCAAGTCCAGATAACTCTGTTGAGGCCAGAGGATGGGTTTCGTTATTACTTTTGTCTTCAGGTAGCTGACAGCTTGGACACCACAGGATTGAAGCATATGGTAAACAGACATATTCGTTTGTTCCTCATTCCCATGCCATTTTTTTTGTGCTTTTGGACTTTTGTCCCTTTTCATATGAGTCCTCATGCATGCCTTTCTTACTAAATTTTAATTCAGGATCCTCTATCCCATAGTGTCCTTTTGTGTGAGCGGTGTACTTTATGTTTCATCTCACGGACAGAGAGGATCTTCTGGCAATTTAGTACTTATGATTCAGCATTTGCTTTAATGTATGATGCTTTCAGAGGAGTTTTTATTTTCCTTTTGGCACTTGCTTCTTGGCATGGGATCATTTATATTTAACATACTGTTCACCTTGCTCTTTTCCATGGGTCCTCTGCTGTCGCCCCTTAGAACATTTTAAGTGTGAAGTGGATGGAGCCTCAACATAGTATTCCGGACTCTTTGAATCCGGTTTATTTCAGAAAGGTTAAGCAGGAATTCAATGCACACAGAGCTATTTGAGAAAACTGTTAAACTGGAAGAAGTTATTTTAGATAAACAGCAACACACAGTTTGATACCAAAAACTTTTATCAATCCTAGGAATTCCGGATGTTCCCCATGCAACCGCAGATTTGCTTCCCTTAATTGAAATCAATAAAACTTAAAACAAACTGAAAAAAAATGACTCAAAAGACAGCTAAACAGCTTATTTATATACAAGACAGAAGAACTCAAAGAAACTCAGGAAAAATAAGGCTTGAGAACCAAACCATTCACTGGTAAGTTCTCTTCCCACCCCTGTAGATCTTGCAACTTATAAGTAGAAGGGCCAAGCTTTGCTGCAATCTGAAAAGGGCCTACCCACAGCTGCTGGAATTTAGTGTGCTTTCCTTTCTCATCATGGGGGTGATCCCATTTGAGGACTAAGTCTCCTACTTCAAAGTCTTTTGTTCCAGCTTTATGTTTGTCGAACCATCTCTTAACTAACTCTTGCCGTTGCTTAAAGTGTTCTCTGGCTTTAGATCTAGCCTCTTCTGCTTTCAGGAGATTATATATTCTTATTTGCAAAACTTCATCATCCGACCCTCTAGACTCTTGAGCTAGTATGGAATATGGTAGCATGATATTGGGAGGAAGGACGGCTTCTTTACCATAGACAAGGGTATATGTAGACACTACAATCGCAGACTTGGGGGTGACTCTATCAGCCCAAAGGGCATTTGGTAATGCTGAGTGCCAACTCCTCTGGTTTTCTACCACAGTCTTCTTTAAAATTCTAATCAGATTTTTGTTAGAGGATTCAGCTAGGCCATTTCCTTGTGGATAGTAATTAGAAGAATAATGAAATTTTATCCCTTTATTATGAGCAAAAGTAGTCAATTTAATTGATGAAAATTACTTAGCATTATCAAACACTAATGAAACTGGAACTTCAAACCTGGTCATGATATGATCTTGCAGGAAGCTGATGACTTCGTCTTCATTTATCTTGCGCAGCGAGATAGCTTCGACCCAGCGAGTGAAATAATCAATAGTGGTCAGAATGTACTTGTGCTACAGAGAGGAATTCAGTTTTATTTCTCCAATAATATCTAGCCCCCATTGCTCGAATGGCTCTGTGATCATCACAGGCTTTAGGGGTGTTGCTGCTTTAGTTTGTCTCCCGCTACACCTTTGGAAAATATCACACTTTCTGACATGTGCGTGTGCATCTTTGAAGAGCGTAGGCCAATAGTAACCGGCTCTGAGTATTTTGTGGGCCATAGTATCTCCTGAATAATGTCCCCCAGCAGGACCGTCATGCAATTCTGACATTACTTTCTTCGCATCTTCCTTTTCTAAGCAATTGAGAAGAACCCCGTCATAATTCTTTCTGAATAATACTCCTTCAACAAGTTGATAAGAAGCTGATTTAAGATGCAGTGCTCTTCTTTGCTTGGAACTCCAGTGTTCAGGCAACAGCCCTGCCTGCAGGTAATGCACCAGGTCCCTATACCATGACTCGGGAGCTGTAAACAAAGGACATACCTCCATTACATGTAATTCGGCTTCATCTTCCCAGGCGTGTTCTTCATTTTTTCCATTTTCAGTCATCTGTTTGCACAACCCTTGTCCTTTAACTATAGATGCTGGCTTTAATTCAAGGTCGTACTCTTGAAGAGCTGTTACCTAGTTGCCTCTTCTTTCTCCTAACTCCTTCTGTATAGGAAGAGACCTTACAGCTGGGTAGGGGACGATCACCTTGGTTCTATTTTTTAAAATATAAGGCCTGAATTGTTTTACTGCTTTGAATACAGCATAAGCTTGTTTCTCAACAGCTGGGTAGTTCAATTCGGCCCCCTGTAGACCAGTACTCATAAAGGATATTGGGAATTCATCCCCCCCATCTTCCTTTTGGGTGAGCACCGCTACTAGTGAATCATCGGATGCAAAGGTATACAAGATAAAATCTTTGTCGAAATCTGGGCTTTTCAGGGATGGTGCATGTGTGACAGCAGTTTTGATTTTGCTAAATGCGCTCTTCTCAATTTCAGTCCACTTGAATAGTGCATTTTGCTTTACCATTTGCTGTAGTGGTTTGACAATCTGAGCAAAATCAGGCACAAATATTCGCACGAAGTTTATCGTTCCCATAAATGATTGCATCCCCTTTTTATTATGGGGCAAGGGGATTTGTTTAATAGACTTAATTCTTTCTGGATCTATAGAGATTCCTTTCTTCGAAACTATGTGACCCAACAACTTGCCCTCCGTGACAGTGAACACACACTTCTTAGGATTGAGTGAGATGCCATATTTCCGACAGTGTTCGAAAATTTGCCTTAAGTGAAACGAGTGCTCTTCTCTTCTGTTTGAGAATATTGTAATATCGTCAAGATATACTACAGCACTGCGACCAATCAATCTGCGAAAAGCTATGTCCATAGCCCTCTGAAACATTGCTATAGCATTTATCAGCCCAAAGGGCATTCTTTTGTAGGAAAAGGTTCCCCATTTGGTCCTGAATGTTGTCTTCAATCTGTCTTCTTCGGCTACCAATACTTGATTGTAGCCAGAGAAACCATCTAATAATTAAAACAGTTCAGAACCTGAAACCATTTGTAGCAGTTGCTCCATGGGTGGAACAGGATAGTTATCTTTGTCTGATGCACGGTTTAAGTTCCTGAAATCCATGCAGAGCCTGATTTCTCCAGACTTTTTTCTTTTTGGTACCATATTTGATACCCACTCAGAGTGTCTGACTTTGAAAATGATTCTAGCATCCAATAATTTCTTCACTTCACTCTGAATCAGTGGTTCCAATTTCAGATGCATTTTTCTTAACGGCTGCTGATATGGCTTGACGCCTGCTTTAATGGGGACGACATGCTTGATGATGCTGGTGTCGTGTGTTTTCAAATCTTTGTACGTCCATGCGAAAACATCTTTATATTGTTTAAATAGACTGATGAATTTGTCTCTTTCTGCTGGTGAACAACACTTGCCGAGATTCACAAATTTGGGATTCGTCTCAGTTCCTAAATTTATCAGCTCGAACTGTAGAGATGAGCTGTGGGTCTTCACGTTTGCTAGTCTTCTGAACTTTTCATTTAAATCAAACATTTTTTCTAACGTTCTGACACCTTTAGGAATGAAATTGTCATATTTCATCTCGGCCTGATGTTCCTCATCATCTATAATGGCTCCTTTAAAGACCTCGGCATTTGTCAATCATTCTATTATTTGTTGATCATCGTCGAACACTCGCAAGTTGGTGATCATATCCGGTAGTGAGGGCCTGAAAAGCAGTTCGATAGAACATCGATTATTAGTGGGTACGAGCCTAGCGGCTGATGTGGCCAACAGGTTAGCTGCTGCGTTTTTAATTCTTGGAATTGAAATAATATTGAATACATTAAAACATTTAAGCAGGTCCCATACCTCATTTTGGTAAGCCTTCAAGTGAGGGGAAACACAATGTATTTGATTCTGGATTTGTTTCACAATAATTTCAGAATCCCCAAAAACTTTTAGATTACTTACCTTTAATTCAATCGCTTTCTTTAGTCCCTGCACCAGTGCTTCGTACTTAGCTGTATTATTAGTACACTCAAACTCTAATCTACATGAAAGAAAGTGTTTATTCTTCTGGGGGTTGATCAGGACACAGCCAGCCCCTGACCCCTCTAACATCTTAGAGCCATCAAAAAACAAAGTCCAAAAATCACTAACTACTGAATGTGAATCTATTCCTACTGCTAAGTCTACTATTTTACAGTCAATCTCATCAGCCTGCGAGAATCGAAGGAGATCAGGCTGAGTGTCAGATGTGTTGTTGGCTTCTTCTGCTTGGTAATTACCTGGTTCCAACTCAATAAAATAGTTTCCCAATACAGAATCCAATGGTTCATTTTTCTCCTCCAGTTGAGTAACATTGTATCTCATGTGAGGCTCTCTTAAAATCTTAATCTGGTTCGAACTTCCTTTGTTTGGAAACCACAGATGCGACCAATATGAGGCGAAATATCCATTTAATTTGGCCGACCAATCTCTGCTCAGGACAAGACCGTAAGCGTCTGGTATATCAGCCACCACGATGTTAATAACTTGGCATACTTTGTCATTGGATGTCAGACGGACTAGGACATCTTCCATCTCACCAATTACCTTTACATATGTCCTATCCAACTGAACAACCCTCCATGTGGATGGCTTAGGTTTCCCATTTATCTTTTTACAGACTGATATGGGCATGACATTAACTGACGCCCCTGATTCTACCGGAAAATTGTGCACGTTATGATTAAAAATTTCAAATGTGAGGAGGAAAGGTGGATGTTTGCTTTTAGACTTACCTCCAACGCTGGTTTCTCCAATTTCTTCTTCTTCCCAAGGTTGATTATCCATGGGAAGCTTCTTATCCGATGCTTTAAGTTCTTTCAATAGTCTTTCTTTTTGCTGCGGCACTTTACACATTTCGAATAGTGGAACATTCGCTTTTACCTTCTTTAAATCCTCCACGATGTCATACTCCATCGGCTGCTCATTGGGATGAGGTTTATCAGCATTCATCTTTTCTTCCTCTGGCCTAGCCCTCGTATTATTCTGCTTTGGATCTTGGCTGGTAATAGTGAATTCTGGAATCTTATCAACCAAGGATTTATTTTGAAATTTCTTTATATTTCTTTGCAGCCTTTTAATCTTTGGTAGAATGAGACTGTTTTCTTTAATTGGCCCTTGGCTCCTTGTTGCCACGTTGGTTTGCATGACGTCCTTGTAGCTCTGATTCGTTTCCTCTCCAGCATCAAACAACGAAACAGAATCCCACAAAACCATGGTTTCCTCTTCTTGTTCCTTTGCTGACGTAGTATTCTATTGTCTCTCTTCATCTCCATCTTCTGTTAATCTAGAATCTAACAGCTGATTCATGACCAACGTCATCGAATTTATCCATTTAGGACAATTCTTTTCAAAGTGTGGCTGTTTGTGAAAAGTGCAAAAATTGTCCATGCCTACCTCTGTTAAATTCATAGATGCAGTATTGTGAGGAGGAGGTTGAGACTGATTGCTGTCCTCTCTTTTATTATAATATGGCTTATAAAACCTTTGTGTTTCCTTCTCTTTCTCCAAGTCTATAATTTTGTTGGAAAGCTTCTGCATCATTTTTGCCATATTTTCATAATCTGGCGATTTCTCTTCCTTAGGCTTAGTAAACAATAAGGCTTTCCTTCCTGCACCTTTCTCTCCTGACTGTTCTGGATACTCTTCAATACTTTCTCTCTCAGCTTCCACTACTTCTGCCTCTTCATAGGTTTCCGTCAAAGTAGGCTTGGCCCTACCTTTGGCAAACATGGCCAAATTAGGGCCTAAAGCTGAAGTATAATATTCAATCAGAACTTTGTCTGAAGGTCTATCCGTTTCAGAAAAATTCTTGAGATAGGCTGCAAACCTTTGTGTTAAACTGTGCACCTTTTCCTTTCTTTCTTTCTTCAATGCGCATAGCCCTTTCATGAGGGCTGCATGAGTTTTTTGAGTTGCATACTTACTTCTGAAAATTCTCTCGAAGGTATCCCAATTAGGGATAGAGTTAGCAGGCAACCCAAAGTACCATGATGCTGCAGCTCCTTTAAGGGTATGTGGGAACAGTCTGCAGACTACATCTTCATGCTCCCCGGCCCTTAATCCTTCAATTTCCAAGTAAAAACTTTGTAAGTGATCATCTACTAGTATTTTCTCATTTGGGTCGAACTTGGGCAACATCTTGTCAAAGGCTTGAGGTCGGTCGTGTAATGGAGGTGTCAGGTTTAACGGTGATCTGGCTCTCCAAGCAGGTGGTGGATTTGGTGGATTAGGTGGTTGGTTTGGGTTTACGCCAGCCATGAGTCTGGGTGGAGAGTGAGGAGGTGAGCCAACTGGATTATGAGCAGGAGAACTGTGAAGGGTTTCTGGGCCTTCTTCATTCAAAGGTAGCACAACTTCCTGTAAGGCTGTTTCTACCAGTTCTTCCCAGTCTCCAACCAACACTGAGTCTTCCACTACAGGGCGATCTTTCTTTTTATACTCTCTTCTGGGAAATTCAGGGAGGATTGGTAATCCTCCAATCTTCTTTACATATGCCCTAGTGTGTCTTCTCAGATCATTAACAATTTCGTTGCCAACATAATATAGATGTTCTCTTTTTTCCGGAATTGGATTATGAAACCCACTGCTTTCAGAACTGTTACCGGTGGAATAATCTCGGGAAAATGGGTTTCCTCGGCTAGCCATACACTGGAGGCCCTCCTTCTAGCACCAAAACTATTGAGGCCCAGAAATTCGCAGGCAACAATAGTAAGGGATTCTCCCCAGTCAACGTTCCCAACTAGCCCGTGAATATTTGGTATGGGGAATCCATCCGGTTTGCGGTTCGGCTACCGTAGGTCAAATAACAAAACAAAGGGTTTTACCGGTTGCGGCCCGGTCCACCGTATATTTTGTATTTTTTGACTTAATGTATGATATTCAAGTGCCTAATTAACCATGCAGGGCGATAAGATGCAAGGAGTAGTCACAACATGATGCGCAGGTTCTTACCTCTCGTCTTAGCATTCACAAGCATCTAAATCACATACAACAAGAAAATAAAACTACCTACCTAATCTATCCCTAGGGAGCAGGATTATCATTCATTGGTGAGTAATACATTTTGTACATGCGTAATGAAAAGTTACAGATAGCTGACACTTCTTTCAAGACACATGAACGATTGCATATTTTTGAACAACCAGTTAGCCAATTGTTTTATGAACAACATTCATTACTCATAGTGGAAAGCATCACAAAATATACTGACAAGCATTCAACAAGAACATAGGTTCAAGGAGTTAAACACTCTCACAGTTAATGAAACACAGCTGAAAACGAAATAGTTCCCCTTCAACATTGTTCATTTAATCACATTGATACATTCCACATTTCTCTTTCTCCAGCAGGCAAAGTTGCAGTTTCTGATTGTAAAACGAAATAGTTCCTCTTACAAGCAAATGGTTTACAAGTTTTTCCAGGGAAAAAGTCCTCTCTAAGTTCTACTTTCAAATATTTAAACTACAATTACAGATCGCTTGGGCTGCCCCCCAAACGTCTGACCTTTCAGTTCCTCAACGCTTCATATTCCTCTATATTTTTGGCGCATGATCGTGATTGGCTGAGTAACTGCCGAACCTTTCAGAGCTGCTCCTCTATCACCATTCATTTTTTCTTTTTTCCTTCGTTTGTCCTTCCTGTGATCCTGCTAGTTTCGGCCCTGTCTCTACCAAACGGTCCGTTTTCCTCCATGCCGCGGTAGTTTGACCGATCTCCCAAGCCTACCTGCAATCAAACGACAAGCATCATTCATTGGAATGTCATTTTAAACGTTAACCTAAATCACCTGAAACAACTAATCCACAAGAAAACGGCCAGGTGCACCATTACTTCGTTTATCTACAGGTTCGCAATCATCGGATGCTCAGAGCAAGGAGATCGGGAGCTAAAAATCCCACCCAGCCGCAACGGCGGAAGAGACATAAGCTACGGACAAGCGAAACACGGGCGGAAAAAGGCTTTAGTTGGAAGTCGGAAAGGTTTGGACATCGGAAGCCAAAAGACTTTGAGAGCCGCAACGGCGGAAAGGACAAGAGCTAGAGACATCCGAAATGCGGGCGGGAAAAGCTCAATCAAAAGTCGGAAGACATTTCATCGGAAGCCAAATGACTTTCCTAGCCGCAACGGTGGAAAAGAAAACACTATGGGTGTGCGACGAAAAGGTCAACACGCATCGGCAGTCGGAGCTCTTCATACTTCGGACGGCTAGTCGACTTGGGAGCCGCAACGACGGACGTGAAAAGGCTATCAGCCGCCGATTTAACATAGTAAGACGCCCGATTAATAAAAAAGATTTAAGTGTTTCGGACAGCCCTCGAATTTCAACAACGGATAAAAACTGACTTCACCTATGAAACAGCGACCAAACAAAGAAACTTGATCCGATCAACAAGCAAATAAAACTGTGACCCGCAACAATTTCATCACAATCAAATTTGAAAACCAGGGCGAGAGTTAATCTTTAGAATCATCCAAAATTAAACATGACCAAAAATTCAAAGGATCCAACCATTAAAACAACGCTAAATCATGAGTAGGGGCCCAGAAATTAAGAATTTTGGGGAGAATGGTTGCAGCTACAACACCTTCGCTAAAACATCCATGTCGGAAAAAAAATCTTGCATGTACAACTAACATGAAAACGTGTATGCATTATTAAAAACACATGCATGGTTAAAAACACTTGTTGTTGAATCTCCACTAAAGCATCAATTTTGGTACAAAATTGTTCATACGATACTAATACACACACACACACACACACTATTAACATGCAGATATTATTAAAAATACATTTGCGGTTAAAAACACATTCATCTTTCTAAGAACACTTGCAAACTTTTACTACATCAATGAAAAAAATAGTATTTGATGCAAAGTATCCTTCCAATTTTGCTGCCCAATCCTGGCTCAAAACCAAACAATATGCATCCGGGATATCTGCTACAACAATATCTATGTACTAACATACCCTCTCATCCGGTGACAAATGGATCAGGACATCTTCCATTTCTCCTATCACTTTCACTATAGTCCTATCCAATTGGATAACTTGGCCTGTAGTTGGCTTAGGTTGACCATTTATTTTCTTGCAAACTGAAAGTGGCATGACATTTACTGATGCTCCAGAGTCCACCAAAAAATTATGCACGTTGTAATTGAAAATCTCAAAAGTTAGGAGAAATGTTGGAGTTCTATATTTAGAATTTCCTCCTAAACTTACTTCACCAATCTCTTCATCAGCTTGGTTATCATTCTGAGGTTCCTTCACAGGTGTTTCAAGTGCTTTTAAGAGATTTTCCTTTTGTTGGGTTAGATTGCACATTTCAAACAAGGAGATATTTGCTTTAGCTTTTCAAATATCTTCTATAATGTCATATCCCATTTCCTGCTCAGTAAAATTCTTCTTGACATTCTCAACTTTGTTTTCAGTAGACTTTACAGGTATATTAACTTTCTTGGGACTTTGGCTTGAAATGACAAACTCAGGTATGTTAACAGTTGGAGTATTTCCTTTATTTTTTTCATGTTCTCCTAAAGCTTCTTAATCTTGGGCAGTATCATGTTATCTTCTTTTAATGAATTCTGACTTCTTGTTGTAACATTTGTCTCTGGTATTTCTTCCTCCTCAGTGAGATCTTCATCCTCTACATTGAACATGGAAACACAATCCCATAAAACCAAAGCCTACTCTTCTTGGGTTTCCGTTGGTTCATGACTTTTCTCTTTCTCATCCATAGTTTCTGTTAACTTAGAATCCAATAATTGGTTCATTACTAAGGTCATGGAATTTATCCATTGCGGGCAATTTTTTTCAGACTGAGGTTGCTGATGGAATGTATAGAAATTGTCCATTCCCACATCTGGAAAATTCATGGTCGAGCGACTATGTGAGGGAGGCTTGGGTTGCCTATTATCATATCTCTTTTTATAATAAGGCTTGTATTGTTTATGGGCCTCCTTCTCTTTTTCCAAATCAATTACTCTGTTTGACAACTTTTGCGTCATTTTCACCACCCCATCTAACTCTTGTGACCGCTCATCCTTAGGTTTAGTTAATAATAGAAGCTTTCTATTCCCATAAGTTTCTTCTTCTGTCTGCACAGGATAATGGTCTATACTCTCCATTTCTACCTCCACCTTCTCATCTTCTTCATAAGTATCTACTAAAGTGGGCCTAGCCGATCTTTTAACAAACATGGCTAAATCAGGCCCAAGAGATGAGGTTTAATACTCAATTAGGGCGTGCTCAGACTGTTTGTCAGCTGCATAAAAATTATTCAGGTAGGAAAAAAACCTATGAGTGAAATTATGTACCCTTTCTTTCTTCTCTTTCTTTAGGGAAATTAATCCTTTCATTAAAGCAGAGTGGGTTTTCTGGATTCCATATTTGTTTCTAAACAATCTCTCAAATGTATTCCAATTTGTAATTGAATTTTCTTGTAGGGAAAAGTACCATGAGGTTGTTTTTCCCTTAAGAGTATGTGGGAACAATCTGTAGACTACATCTTCATGTTCTGATGCTTGTAATCCTTCTAAATCCAGATAAAAACTCTGCAAATGATCATCCACAAGAATTCTTTCACTTGGTTCAAACTTGGGTAAATCCTTGTCAAAATTCTGAGCCATAGCATGCAATGGAGGAGTCGGGTTTAAAGGATATCTAGCCCTCCAGGAAGGTGGTGGAGGTGGCTGATTTGCATTCACATTGGCCATGATTCTGAGTGGATATTGAGGAGGAGACTGGACAAGGGTTCAAAAAGGATAACAGTGAGGGGAATCTGGTCCCAACTGATTCACGGGTTGGACAACTTCTTACAAGGATGTTTCTACCAGTTCTTCAAGGTCTTCCACCAACACTGAATCTTTCAATTGAGGACGTACCCTCTAGGTAAAGAAGGAATAATGGGTAACCCTCCAATCTTCTTTGCGTACGCCTTGGTGATTCTCCTTAAATCATCAACCACTTCGTTATCAATGGGATAGAGATACCCTATGCCTTTTTCTTCAAGAGTAGGTCTCTAAGGGATACTGGTCTTGGAACTGTCACCGGTAGGGAATTCTCGAGAAAATGAGTTTCCTCGGCCAACCATGCACTGGTGACCCTCCTTCTAGCACCAAAACTGTTGAGGCCTGGAAAATCATAGGTAACAACAGTAGGGATTCTCCCCAATAAGTGTTCCCAATTAGCTCGTTATTGTTTGGTATGGGGAATCTGTCCGGTTTACGGTCCGGCTACCATAGGTCAAGTAACGGTTAAATCTTGTTTTATCAGTTGCGGCCTGGTCCACTGTTTAAGTGTATTTTTTAGTTTTATGTTTATGTATGATATGCAAGTGGCTAATTAAGTGCAATTTGATAGAGATAATGAAGAGTTTCACACTGTGATGCACAAGTTGTTACCCCTCATCTTACCTCTTTCGCTTGTAAATCATAAACAAAGAACAAACTATGCTAACACTAACTAATTCTATCTAAGCTATCCCTGGGGAGAAATACTGTAACTAGTGATGAGTAATGTACTGTAACACATGCATTTAGAAAATTACAGATAACTGTTATATTTCAGAATACATGGATATAAGTAGAAATATAAACAAAGAGATAGATCATTGTCAATTAAAACATTCATTACTCATATATACTGCGGACGTTTTATAGAAATAAACAAGAAACATGCATAACATGAAATAATTCGTAAGTTAGAACGATCTCACAGTTCATAGCACAAGATGAAACCATAAATAGTTCACATTCAACTAGTCTTTGAAAAGCATTTGAGACTCCACAGTGCCTTCTCCAGCAGAAAATATATATCTTTATTATAAGAGGAAATAGTTCTTCTTACAATAACATGTCCAAAATATAGCATGAAAAAAGGTCCTTTGTTACATCTAATTCACATATATTTATAGAAACAACAAAACTCTTGAGCTGCCCTCTTTTCCCTTTGGGCTTCCCTCGACTCTTCCTTAACAAAAATTTGTCCTCTAGTGTATGCACTTAGAAAAAATATAAATACAAAATATTACATAATTGATCAATCGCTTGAAATAATCCAACTAAGTGGGCCCAACTTGATCATTTATAAATTTCTTCCAAACATTTGCATCTGTTTCTATAAATTCAAAACTAGAAGGCTCTAGAAACCTGATGGTGATATCATGTTTAGCAACTTGAGATTTTATATTTGCCACTATGGCTGGAATCCAACGAAGTTGATCTTCCAATAAATGACTGCTAACTGCTACCTGTGCTATTGCACTTTTTAGCACCTTCTCATCCAATCCTTTGACCAGCTAAATTCCTTATTCATCCTCTTGCCATCTTTCCTGCAATTGTTTCAAAAACCCTTCATGATCAAGAAATTATTCTAACCTTCTCTTAGCACATGTTTGGAAACGATTGTAAGTTAGGAGAACTTTTATGCAGAATTCTACACAAACACCTTTTGTCCTCCAAACTGCCTTTACCAATTCCTCTGCTACTTTACTCCCAAATTCAATTAGCTCATACTCTAGCTTTACTGTCTCTAAGTCCTTGGTGGGTGCATCGGCTGGAGTTTCTTTGGTTGTTTCCATCCAAATCAACCGTCCTCATAGAATTTCCAGGATATCCTGGGTCCTGTCTAAAAAGTAAGAAGTTGTACTTACAATTTCTTCCAGCCTTATTTCTACTTGCTGAACCTTCAACATCTCTCTTGCCATTTGAACTGAAGCATTGTAAGAATCTGAAAGGAAACAAAGAACGAAGTTCAATGAGGAGAGCAATTCGTAGTGAACCTAAGAATACATATATGGTTTATGGATACAGAGAAATGAAAACAAATTTTCAGCAGGAAGGGTGGCTGGATTATTTTGATAAAAAAAAGAAGGGAGATGCTGCAATTGCAATGGAGTTTGCGCTCACATATGACAATGCAGTTGCAGAGATACGAGGATTGAAGATTCAAGTGGACGATCTGACAATTGCAAGGGTCTCTTGATTACCACAGATGGATGATAGATGGTTCGATAGACGTGTGCCAATGAAGCCGCTTATAGACACATTTTTGGAACTTGGCGAACTAGTGCAAGGAACATAAAAAGGGACAAAATGAAATTCATTGCTAATTCCATGGGGTGGGGTGGCTCTCTGCGTATGCAAATTACTCACATGTGAAGGTCAGTTTAGTCTAGTATTTGCTTATCACTTTAAAATTGTGAACCATTTAAGGCACCAAAAATATATCAGTATGTCGTATTTTTTGTGGAAATCCTTGGAATTAATGAGCATAATGGTTAAGGGAAGTAAGAATATAGACACAAGTCTGGAATATCATGGTTTGATTACGTTATTGGTGGAAGATGCCCTACATAAACAAAAACAGACATGAGAATCATTCGTGGGCATATCGTCAAGCACTAGGCAGGCATGGAAGAAGAAAGGAAAACGTTGGAAGGTACTCTAGGAACACTAGAGAAGAAATTAACCTATACGGGAAATAGGAGAAGCCTACAAGAGGAAACCCCAACCAGTTTGATAGAAGGACTCCATACCCGGACAAGATCAAAGGATTGAAAGGAGCGACAAGACCAAGAAAAATTGCTTAGCCAAAGCAATGATGAAGGAAAAGAAGCAAGTACTATGCCAGAGAGCACAAGCGAGAATCGAGAAAATCAAGTCGGGTTGCATAATGTAGAAGAACAACAAAAATAAGGAAAACAGTGGACGACTAGATTTAGGGGAACGCGAGGCAACACGATGAGGAAATTTCAACATTTTCAGTTGTGCAAATATTGAAGAGCATATGGTAAGTTGAGGAAAGAGTATTTGGATCTGAAAATCTTGTATCAGAAGCAAACAAAAGAAGTGGTGGCCCTGTAAGATCAATTACAGAAGAGAAGGGGACATAAGATGGATACCTTGTTGCAAGCCGTGGAATTGGAAGGTAAACAAAGGGAATATTTTAGGGAGACATTCAGCGAGGAAGGGACAGAGGATAGCATGCAAGTAAAAAGTATGGAACCTGAAGAGGGTTTTGAAACATAGCAAGCAGAGGATCAATAGATGCATGAAGGTACCTCGCCGGTTGAAGCTCAAATAAGAAACTTGGAGGGAATGGTAGGATAATTGCAAGCAACAGAGGGGGAACTTGAAGAACAACTAAAGATGGCTGGTGAAAGGATGAAAGGGAACGAGCAGGGAACCATTACAGAGAATCTATAGAAACATGATCATACCTTAGCCATAAGGAGGCTTAGTCAAGAAGTGGAGAAATTGAAATTTGAAAAAGAATACATGAATGATTTGGCTCATTCCATGAGGAATCTAAGACCCCCTTCGAACCGTCAATCTGCATTTTTAAAGTAACAACTTATATCTTTTAGGCTGTCAATGGTAACCATGGGGTATAATGATCATATTGAGATAGAAGATTAGTTCATTGCTGCGTTTTTTAGGAGTAATGATGAAGAACAAGATTTTTTATGTGAATTATATATGCATAATCTGGTTATGACAGACTATGTGGACTGGGACCCAAACCCCCATGTAGGGGAAGTACAATTGAGGGCATTCATTTCCTTTATGAGAAATCATTTGAGGTGGAACAATGCTGCCACCACTGTGGAAAACATTGAATGGGAAGATGCTCTTTGGGTGAGAGGTTCCCCCTCAGTTGAAAAATTACTCACAGCTAGGAATCGGGTTATGCAAGATCAAGCATTCATTACTCTCCTGGAGACCGCCTAGCTTAAAGCTATTCAGGAATGCAGGAATTGGATTCCGTTTCATAGGTTGGAAGTTATGCTCTGCCTACGAAGGAGGATCAATGCTCTAAGTCCAGACCTAAAAAGAAAGGATCCCTTCTCTATTAGAATGTTCGAGCAAGCCCTAGACATAATACAAGTCTATTTTGACTTCCTGAGTATGCATAGAGGCAATTGGATTGGGCTTCGATTTCATTTTCCTATACTTTGGTGCCCTGTGGTGGATGGGGAGGACAATCAATCTTTCAAGGCCATTAGTGAAGAGAGGGGTTTTTACAATACAACAAAAGATGGCTATTCTTTCTACAAGTGGAGTGATGAGTGCCTAAACATCTCTCCAAGCACCCCTGTTAGTGGATCACAGTCTTAGTTTTCCTGAGGACATGCAAACCTTTTGGTTGGGGGAGATGAAGGGTTGTGTATATGACCCTTTTTGTTTTAATGTTTTGCCTTGTTTATGAACTCTCTGACTTAATCCTATATCACTATTTGCTCTTTTCATTACATTTGGTGAAGTTTTGGCTTTGGTAAGGATTGATCTCATTTTCCTTGTCATTTGTCAATTGCTGATGATTTGGATTGAGTTACGATTCCATGATTTCCTACTAAGGAAGTGGTGTTTTCAGGTTCAATATCATTTTAATTTCAGGTTGCAGCATGAAGGGATTATGGAAGCTGGACAACTAGTAAAAAAGTCTCAAGCTATAATCGAATGGTATCTACTTTATATATTTTGCTCATGCTTGTTATTTCACATCAATTTGGTCAGCTACCCAGCGCATACACGATGACATAATCCATCTAGAAATTCAAGATTTAATGTCCAACTGAACACTTTAATTCGTTGGGTTATCTAAAAAAAGGTGTTGACTGTTATGACATATTCATGGATCCATATCCACTCCCCATGGTATTAGATCCTAGGGTGGCTCAGGAGATCCTCTAAGGATCAGCAGATGAGCTTTAATTGGGATTTGTTGTAACCATATGATTTTTCATAATTCTCTCATGGGATTTGTTGTAACCAGGATAGGAGAGCCATCATTTTGCATACATATATTGAACACTGAAGTGATCAGACGTTTCATATAAAATTCCTATATTATTATGATTCGTATGTGTTAATTAATTTCATGTGAGTTAGTGGCTTGCTCAACTCCTGTCATTGAAGGCAGGGCCCCCTTCTGTGACAGGTGCTGTCATAGTTAGAGTTTATTTTATTTATGCACGTAGTTGATATTGATATAATTAATGTCTTATGCAGTTGATGATTGCTTTAATTAATTAGATTGAGATTTGGTGTGCTGATCATAGTTGAATTTTGAGTGTCCGAGTATTGATATGATTGGGTAGCCTAATTTTCATGATCGTTGCTAGTAAACCGAGAGGAATGTGTGGATTACGAACATTGAATCGAGATTACTTCTGTGGTAAACAATTTCATTAGAATTGTGTTGAGAATCTATAGAAGCAAGCTGTTGAATTTAATTAGCTCTTTCTAATTCCTGTACTATAGCTATTGTGTGTTAAATTTCTTTCGTGTGAAATCTCTAATGTGTTTTAATCAGATGTAAGAATGAATTTCTTTCTATAGCATAACAGAACGTTATAGCATATCAAAAGTTTTGTTAAATTTGATAGTCAGTGCTTTGTATTGAATTACATGGTTCTTGTTGTTAGTTGTGATATTCTTAGAAGCTTGTTCACCAACAATTGCATTTTAATTCTAGTTATGTAATCTCTAAGCCTCCTTTGTGCTAAAACTGTTCAAAATTATAGTGTTTGACATATATCTTGTCAGGTAGCTCATAAGCCTTTTTGGCCCTAGGTTGATCATTTATGCACAACTTTCGATTTGCATTTTATAAGAAGGTGAAAGAAAAGCTCACCAATGACGACATAAATACAATTTACCTATCCTATCTCCTTTTTCTATTACCATTGCTCCTTTAGTGATCTTCCACAATGTTTTTCCAAACGTAGGAAAACAATCACTATCTCCCAATTACTCTGTTGAGACCATATTTATTTTCATAGGAGGAATATGACTCACATATTTTAGCAGTTAATCATTTCTATTATTTAACTTAATTTTCACCTTATCCATTCCAACAATTGTACATGGTTCATCATCACCCAATAAAACATGTCTAAAATCACCTAGAACATAATCATGGAAGAGTTTCCTATGGGGTGTAGCATGACATGGAGCCCCTGAATCTACTACCCAGTAATCACTAGTATTATATAATGCAATAATCAAAGAATCTTGTAACAAATCACCTACTACATTATCTTCTTGAGTTGTATCATGTTTCCCGTCTCCTTTCTTCTTTGGAGCTCGACAGTCCTTCTTCAGATCATTTTCTCTTACCACAGTTCCAACACTCTATATTTCCCAGTATGGACTTGGATTTGCCTATTCTAGACTTGTTGCGATTACCTGGGCTCCTTCCTCTCTCCTTTTGTCTTCCCCTGATCTCCATGGTCAAAACATTACCTGATATCTCACCTATGCTTTTTCTTTGCATTTACTTCCTAAGAATAACACAAATAGCATCATCAAATTGAAGAGTGTTTGAATCAGAGACATAGGTTACTTACATCCATGACCAAACCATTCCATCTTTCTAGAAATGAGAACAAGATTAGAAGAGCCCTAACCTCATCATCAAATTTCACTCCTACATAACTTAGCTAATTAGTAACCATATTAAATTATTTTCAATTGTCAGCAACAAATCCATATTCTAACATATTTATATTAAATAAACGCTTCATTTGAAATACCTTGTTGGAAGCTGGGGTTTTTTTCATAGATCTTATCCAATGCGCTCATCACATCCTTCATTTTGTTTTCTTTTGAAATATTGAAATTGACCAACGAATCTGGGCACATCAGTATTGTTCCCAGTGCCTTTCTGTCAAGAACCTCCCGTTCTTCATCCTTCATAGTCTTCATCTATTTCTTTTCCACCTAACAGTGGGTATAGATCCTTTTGGTACAGATAGTCCTCCATTTGATTCTTTTATAACTGGTAGTTTTTGCCATTAAATTTCTCAACCATAAACTTTCCTTCTTCTACCATTACTCCCACTCGAACCAGGAACCGTTCTTTCCTACGAGTTTACCATCCAAATAGACCTTTTAGCTATGATAGTAGTTGTTAGAAAAACAGGATCGCAAAGCAATAACCAAAAATAAGATGTGAATATTAAAACATAAACACATTACAAGAGGGACACCAATATAACGTGGTCCACCCAATATGGTCTACGTCCACACAAAAATTGTCAGCCATTTTCTTATTATACCGTCTAGCATAAATGAAGGGATATATAGCATGCACCATACCCGTTTCACTTCATCTTCACTGTCTCACAGTCTCTCTCACACAATCACATAGATCGTTTTACAATGTAACAATACAATACATAATCATTTTACAATGATTTTTTTTCCAGGGGAATTACCATGGGTCACCCATTACCACGTGCCCATAAATTGTCTACTAACAAACATCCCAAAAATTTCTTTTGCAGGCTTCCCGATCCTGATTTATGGGTGAACAAAATGAAAGAACATATACAAAATCATAATCACAAACATTTTTCAAATATAACAGAGATAGAGTAAACAAATATTCTATTAAATTGCGGAAATAGAACAGACTGTAATACAATTGCTAGAATGGTGGTAGCTATCTTCGAGAAGAGATGTGGCTGCTATGCTCATCCATGCCAAGCTGAATACCAAATGAGGCCCAAAGGGGCCTGTTTATAATAAGAATGATGTGAGAACCCAAAAAGTCCAAAACGTAACCCTAGAAGATGAGCTGTCATAAAGTTTGCGGCCCCATGGTGGTAAGTTGAACAGTCAGCTTCCCAGGGTCATAACTTTTGCATACGATCTCTGATTTGGGCGTTCGATAGCTCATTGGAAAGGTATATCTATGATTTACAACTTTTGGTCAACCAATTTCATGTCTATTGAAACCATTTGGCCCCAAATCTCCAAAAAACATCGTTTAGGGCCTCAAAACGGCCCCAGAAGTTTAGGACTCAAAAAATTGCAGAAAAATAACTAGGAAACTTCCATAATGGACAATTGTTTTGAGCCAGTGGAATAGGTTGGTGGCCACCGATCTCCATCTGGATCAATCCTCCCTCCTTAGGAAGTAATGGTCTCCATTGCGTCAAATCCCATATCATATCTTGAACTGTGTGTTGATTTGATCTCCTGGTGCGACATTTGTTGAAGTGAAGAGGCTTCCTTTCTTTGACATCCCAAGAAGGCTGTAATTGTTGTATGGATGATTTGTTTTTGGATGAGCACCTTGAATTCATGGCCTTGCATCGTAGAGGTACTCGAATATATGAGGAAACAATGGCTCTGTATTCTTCTTGTGTCTGATGAGCAGAGATACCCTGTACAAAGGGTGTGGAGGTCTCTGTGATCTTATGTTCTCCTTCATACGCAATTGTGAAGAGAAATAATTTTATGATGTGGGAGCTTATCTTCCTACCTTGCGAGACTTTGTTAGGTGCAATGGTCTCTGGTATTCGATAGAGTTTTCCTCCCAAATTAACAATGACATTGCGAGACCGTGACTCATATACAGCATGACGCTTCCACATATATGGTTGTCCTAAAAGAACATCACAGACTTCAAGTGGGGCCACATCACACAGTACCTCGTCTTTGAAAGGCTTGATGCCATATGGGAGGAGGCATTGTTGAGTAATGTGGATACTTCGTCCTTGGCTTAGCCAACCGATGCTGTAGGGTTGCGGGTGTGGTGTTGTTCGAAGCTCCAATCTCTTGACGACTTCTGCTAAGATCAGGTTCTTTTGGCTGTCGTTTTCAACAACAAAATGTAGAGGCATTCCCTTCACCCACATCTACGAGTGGAATAGGCCCTACTCTGCCTTTGACTCTTCAGGATCCTCTAGTTGAATCTGTGCGATAGCAACAGTGGCAGTGGGGTCTGCATCAATGATCTACCTCCCATTGTATTTGGTTGTGGCATTGGGTTCAGAATCAGAATCAGGATCTGATTCTGAAGATTTGATCTCGGCCACTAATGACTGCTTTGAGCCACATTCATCAGTGTTGTGCCAAGGGCTTTTATGAAATTCGCACCACTTACCGGTGTCCTTCTTTATCTTTCCATCTCCTTTCTTTGCTTGTGGCGGGGAGTGGTTGTCCTTTCCTTGTCATGTGTTTTGTGGGCCAAGGTTTCCCTTGCCTTGCTTCTGCGGTGGGTGTGCAGGTCCAGAGTCTCACTTGTTCTTTTGTCGAAATTTCTCCTCGATTTTGACAGCATACCGATAGGTGGATCCAAGTGAAGAGATGTCGAGGAAGTCCATCTCAGTTCGGATGTACCAATGTAGACCACTGCGATATTTCATAATCAAGTGTCGCTCGGAGCCCTTGATACTCAGCTTTGTACGTAGGGTATGAAAGTTATTGGTGTACTCTGACACCGTCTGGTCCCTTTCTTGACGCAAAATGGTCCATTTTGTGTATTGGTCATCATAGTTTCCCACAAGGTAATACTGTTCCCTGATGGCATCTATGAAAGAGGCCCAAGTGGGATTTGTTTCAAACATTCCAGACTCGTCTGATGAGTTTTGCTCACAATAAGTACCCCACCAATTTTGGACATGGGGGACTGCCTTAAGGAGCACAAAGGTGATCTTTTCTCTATCGAAAAAATTGTGGACAGAGAAATACCCTTCTAGAACATTCAACCAATTATCTAGGGCATCTGCATCAATTTTTCCTTCAAATAAAGGAATAGAAAACTTAACTTGTACCTTGAAGGGAGTTGCATCCCCACATCGACTGCTTGTTGAAGATGCACTTGCCGCTGCCGGCATTCATAGAAGGATTTGGGTGAAACTATCCATCATCTCGTTCCTCTGTCGCTCGAGGGATTCCTTGAGCATCAACTTGATAGGATCTCCTGCTCCGTCATCTCTCTTTTCTTCCGCCATGGGAGGTCGTTTGGGACGGCGAGAATGATCAAGTGAAATTAGTTCGAGACCAAACTCTCTATACTCGGACCTCATCGGGGACATGCACCGAGAAACAATCAAAGAGCAGATTGCTCTGATATCACTGATCCGGATTTATGGGTGAACGAAATAAAAGAACATATACAAAATCATAATCACAAACATTTTGCAAAGATAACAGAGATACAGTAAACAAATATTCTATTAAATTGCAGAAATGGAATAGACTGTAATACAATTGCTAGAATGGTGGTAGCTATCTCTGAGAAGAGATGTGGCTGCTACGCTCATCCGTGCCAAGATAAATACCAAATGAGGCCCAAAGGGGCCTGTTTATAATAAGAATGAGGTGAGAGCCCCAAAAGTCCAAAATGTAACCCTAGAAGATGAACTGTCATAAAGTTTGGCCCCAAATCTCCAAAAAACGTCGTTTAGGGCCTCAAAACGGCCCCAGAAGTTTATGACTCGAAAAATTGGAGAAAAATAACTAGGAAACTGCCACAATGGACAATTGTTTTGAGCCAGTGGAATAGGTGGGTGGCCACCGATCTCCATCTGGATCACTTCTCCCCTGAACCGCCTTTCTCGGGGGCACTGCACCCAACCCCCACTAAGGGCCTGTTGGCCCCCTGAAGCCCCCAACTGAGGGGGATGGTCCCCCTCGAACCCTCGCATGGGGGTGATGTCCCACCATACCCCCCTGCTGGGATGAGTGTACAATAAAACTGGGGTACAAACTTAGATAAAAAATAACGTCTCTGAAACTGGAAGATCAAGCTCCACAATCAACATTTTGAGGGTAATTTTGTAGAAGGATATAAATATTTGTGTGAGAATAAATGTTTGATAAATCTTAGTGAAATAGTGTGTTGGTCATCATTACAGATGGTGAGAGATAAACCTTGAGAGAAAGTATGCGAGGCCCATTATTTATGTGATCTTATTTTTTGTGAACTTGATTGATGCATAGTTTTTCAAGGAATACATTGAAGTTCCAGGCCAGTTGGGGTGTATGGAACTTGAGATTTTGTTCAAGAGTTGAGTTTAATGGAATTTTGGGCCTACTTTCCTTTTCATTGCATAAAGTGGCATTACATAAGGAAAGAAGAGAAGGATTAGAGAATATAGTTGATGAACATGTCAAGAGAAAGTGAGGATGTAGTTGAAAGAGATAGAGGTAGCAAGCTATGTGTGTGAAGAGAACCCTATTAAGATACGATTGTTGGGTAGAGTTGATGGAAAAGAGAGAAGAAAATTCTAGTGGGGAGTTGTTGGGTAGAATTATGCCAATAATCCACAAGAGAAGTTTTCAAAGAGAGAATAGATAGAAAGTTTATGTTTTATTGACTATTAGCTACTTGAGTCAACAGAGTTCGGGTTCATAGGGTAATCCCAAAAGACCGAACACCTTCAGCAACCGCTTCACACAAATAGATCACAAATCAACACACCGATGTTTGTCACGTGGTTAAAATGCTCGAGAGGGAAATAGTCCATGGCCCCAGCCAAATAGCTACTTGGAGCAATTTATTATGCAAAAGAAAGAAAGTTACATATGAGCTTCTCATAATCGATCAACTAGCCAGGGACCCTCCATGCTCTTTAAATAGAGATCATGGACCAATCGAGTGTTAAGCCATGGATCAACGGTAGATATGATCTAAGATAAGTTGAACCATTGGATCACTTTATGTCTAGAGCATATCGTGACCATCGGATTAGAATATTTACAAATGCATACTAATGCATACTAAAGAAACACACTTTACCTAACGAATATATTACACAAGTTGATCTTAACTAACTCCTAAGTGTGTAAATATCCTAACATCCCCCCTTAAGAACAACTTGCGATATGATTGAAGGATTTACAAAAGTGACACTATTAAGAGAAGGAAGGAGGTATTAGAGCCTATCCCCCCTTAAGGACACATTTTTGAACTCCTAACATAGATCAAAGTTTAGAAAACTTCGCTTCTGTAAGAGACTTGGTGAATATGTCTGCAACTTGATCATCTGTAGGGCAATAGAGCATTTCAAGAACATGATCGTGAATAAGATTTCTGATGAAGTGCATGTGTAGCTCAATGTGTTTGCTGCATTGATGTAGAATTGGATCTTTGGCAAGCTTGATGCCACTTTGATTGTCGCACCAAAGTGGAGTAGGATGTTGCTGCTCGAATCCAAACTTTGAAAGGATTTGTCGAAGCCATAAATATTCCTGACTGGCATTAACTGCGGCTCGATATTCTACTTCTGCTGAAGAAAGAGCAAGAGCTTGTTGTTTCTTACAAGCCCAAGTGACAGGTCCAAATCCCAAAATGAAAAACATAACCTCAAATATATCGAATTATTCTTTTTGCTGCTTTCCAGTGACTTTCATGAGGAGTTTGCATATAACGGGAAACACGACCAACGGCAAAGGAAAGGTCAGGACGAGAATGAGTCAAGTATATAAAACTACCAACAAGCTGATGATACAAGGTGGCATCTACTTCAGGGGAAGTACAAGTGGCAGAAAGTTTGACTCCAGAATGGAAGGGAGAAGGGGCTGGTTTACAATCTGCCATGTGAAAGTGATGAAGAAGGTCACAAGCATACTTAGACTGGGAAATAAAGATTTCTTCTTTGGTTTGCAAGAATTGGAGACCAAGAAAATAATGCAAATGTCCTAAGTCTGACATTTCAAAATTTAGCTTAAGACTGGATTTCACATGGGTTAGAAGTTTAGGGTCACTACCAGTAAGGATAAGATCATCAACATAAAGAACAAGTATGATGAGATGGTTTCTTACTTTCTTGGTATAGACATTGGGGTCAGAATGGCATCTAGAAAAAACAGTGTCAAGGAGAAAGCTATCCATTTTGGCATACCAAGCTCTAGGAGCTTGCTTAAGGCCGTATAAGGATTTCTTAAGGAGAGAGACAAGGCTAGATTTATCCTAAACATATCTAGGAGGTTATTCCATGTAAATTTCCTCCTATAAATCACCATGTAAAAAGGCAGACTTGACATCCATTTGATGGACTTCCCAATTATGTAAGGCTGCAAGGGAAAGAACAAGGCGGATGGAATTCATTTTTTCGACAGGAACAAAGGTTTCAATGTAGTCAATCCCTTCAACTTGGGAAAAACCTTTAGCAACTAACCTTGCCTTAAGTCTTTCAACACTTCCATCTGATGCATACTTAGTTTTGTAGACCCATTTACATCTGACAAGTTTGATTCCTTTTGGAAGAGGAACAAGATCCCAAGTATTGTTCGCCATTAAGGAACAATATTCTTCATCCATAGCTGCATCCCAATCTAGATTTCCTAAAGCTTCTGCAAAAGTTTCTGAATCATGATTCTTGGAAACTTGAGCCAAAAGAGAAGAGGATCGCTGAAACTGAGAACGTGTTCGACGTTGACCTCTAGGATCACCGACAAGATCACCAACTGCTTCACATGTTGAACGGACCCATTGAGGAAGTATTGGTGCTGGTGCAATTGGAGGAACATGAGCAAGAGGAGGTGGATTTTCATCCTCATTGTCATCATCAGAAACTGGAGTTGGAAACCTGTCAAGGGAGCTGGAAGAAGAAGAAGCAGACACAATCTTCGAATCAGGCTCGCAGGCCAAGAGATTTTCATCAAATTTAACATATCTTCTAATGATTATATCATGAGAATGTGGCTGAAGAAGTCTATAACCTTTCACATCTTCAGAATATCCAACAAATATGTACTTCTCACTTTTAGGCTGCAATGCTTTCTATTTTTCATCCGGAATGTGAGCCCATGCTTCACAACCAAACACACGGAAGTGACTTACATCTGGTTTAATTTTACTCCATGCTTCTTCCGGTGTTATATCTTGTAAAACTTTAGTGGGCGTGCGATTAACTATGTAATTTGCACAATTTATGGCCTTAGCCCAATATTGAAGACTTATTCCCTTAGATTGGATCATACAATTAGCCATTTCTTTTAAAGTGTGATTCGTCCGTTCAGCTACACCATTTTGTTGTGGTGTATATGGAACAGTGCGCTGTTGTTGGATTCCTTGTTTAGTGCAGAAAGTAGTGAACTTGTTGTTAAGATATTCTCCTCCACTGTCAGATCTTAACTTAATAATTTGATGACCAGATTGTTTTTCAACAAGGGCCTTATAGGCCAAGAACATGTTAAATACTTCACTCTTAAGTTTTAGGAAATAAACCCAAGTGCGTCTGGAGTAGTCATCAATGAAAGTTAAGAAATATTTGAAACCAGAAAAGGAAGCAGATGGAAGAGGGCCACACAAGTCACTATGCACAAACTCCAAGGGAACCGAGGCGTGCCAAGAGGTACGTTTGTCAAAATTGTCCTGATAATGTTTTTCGAGTACACAACTGGAACAAATACCATCCTTACAAGATGCCATCAAAATACCAGTCACCATATTGTCTTCACATAGTTGTTGCAATGAGCGATAATTTAAGTGACCAAATCGCTCATGCCAAAGTTTGCTCAAGTTATCACTATGAGCAACAAAAATTGAAGGAAAAGTTGATGACCCTAAGTTGTTAAATTTGTACAACCTAGTAATATCATCAACAGTTCCAGTAACAAGGACATTTTGAGGATTTTTAAAATCCTTGATTACAACTTGGTGAGGTGTAAACGTTACAATTTTACCTTCACCCGAATGAGTAATTTGATAGACTTATAACAAATTGCAGGAAATTTTTGGGACACATAGTACATCACTGAAATGACCATTTTATACTGGAACTGTTCCAGATCCTACAACACTTAGAGATCTATCATCACCAACAAATATTTGCTTGGTGTTACATTCATGCATAGTAGAAAATATGGCTTGATCCTTAGCCATATGATAAGATGCTGCAGAATCAATGAGCCACTCATTTGAAGTAGAAGAAGAATATGCAGTATAATAGTAACCAGAAGCACAAAGTGCATGTCCATGAGAGGTAGATTCTGAAGATGAATCTATGCCGATGTGGTGCTTCTTCATTGCTGCTTCCAAGGCTTCCATGTTCTTGAAACACTTATAATCATCATGATTATCTTTCCCACAAAAATTGCAATGACGCTCAGTCTTCTTTCCTTTTGGCTTGGATCCATTGTCATTTTTTAAAGAAGGAGCTAACTTAGAGGGTTTGGGACCCTTGCTGTTTGGCTTATTATTGTGAAAATTCTATTTCTTGGGAGGCTTGGACTTTTCTTTCTGTTGGGACAATAAGGCTTTCCCAGATGTATCTGCATTGTTAATTATTCCAAGATGAATGAGCTTATATTGCTCTCTAATTAAGGAATCACAAAAGGATTCAAGACTAGGCTCTTGATAGCTAGCTGCAGTCAAGGATTCTTTCATGGAGTAGAATGTAGATACAAAAACATAATATGTAGGTCCAAGTTTGGAAAGAATATGATAAATACATTGTTTGTCTTCTTTCTTAATCATGGATTCTTCACATAAGAGTCTAAGAGTTTTATACTTAGATAAATAGTCTTTAATCATATGAAAAATAATTTGGATTCAAGGAAATCAACCCATTCTCAAGTTGATGACCCCGAATTTCATTGTGTTTACTAAACATAGATTCCAACTTTTCCCAAGCTTTATCAAGTTCATCAATTCCAGATATGTGGAATCACAAATCAGTAGAGATTAACATCCCTATCAATCCATGAGCTTCATCACATCTATTTGCTCATTTAATTTTCTTATCATCATCAGTGGGTTCTATTTGTTTCCCTGAGGTTATCCTGAAAATTCCCCTACTTCGCAAAACATCCTCCATACGAGATTTCCATGTGAAATAGTTAGAACTTGTAAGTATAATATCACAAGGGGCGGCCATACTATAGAATAATGGCTGAAAGAATAGAAACTAACTGTCTGGATGCAAAGAGCTCGAAAAAATATGTAGTTTAAAAAAAAACTGCACTGAAAACTGATTCTGGATGTTGAAGTTATGCTTGATTAAAGAAAATGTTGAAGATGTCCCCAATAGTGACGTGGCATATATTAACTTGAACAACTAAAAAAAAAACCCCTCTTCCCAAGATCGACCTTTGATAATCACTTTACAATAAAGTTGCTTTTAAGTGAATCACTTTTGTAGAATAAGTGATGTTCACTTTTAGAATAATGTTACTTTAAATAGTGCGGCAATAAATTAAAAGACTTAAATAATTCACTTTTTATTTTATTTTATTTAAGTGAGATGCACTTTTACAATAAAGTAACTTGAAAATAAAAATTGCATGCACTAAAAAATAGCTTAATAAGACTTGAACTCAAGACTTATTAAAGAATAAAATAACTTTGGACCAAGTGAGCTAAGTTTAAAAGGTACATAAAAGAATGGAAAGAAGAAGCGGTTTTTTTTTTTTACTCTTCTCTCTCGTTCTTCGTGCTTGCCTTTCTTTCTTGCAAATCACCAAAAAAAACAAAAAACAAAAACAAAAGAAACTGTTTCCACACAATGGGGTTGGATCTTGGTTAGCTTACCCGAAAAGTTTATGTTTTCAATTTTTCTCATTGTTTTTTATTTGCCGTGATCATACAAGGTGCACGGAAAAGAGCATACGTAGCCGAGAAGACAAGAAAAAAAACTTTCCCTTTTTGTTTCTGATTTGCCACGATCGCACAAGGTGCACGACAAAGAGCATACGCAGCCAGGGAAGGGAACAGTCCGAGACTAAAAAAATAAATATCTAATAATAAAACTGATAAAATATGAGAGATTTAAAAAAAATTAAACAAATCCGTCACTGCAACATTATACCTTCAGATTTGCCGAAATGGGTGTTTCTGGATCAAACGGAAACAGTTTTTGGTGAAACAAAAACTATTTCCCAATGGAAACGATGCTCAAGACGCAATGGAATATATCCCATAGGCCACAAATCCATAGAAACTCCAGAACTAGAAACCCTTTCAAAGTTTCGGCAACACCGGTTCCATATCTTGGTCAAAATCGAAAGCAGCTCTTCATAAACGCTCTGATACCATGTTTGGGTACACAGGGTACTCACAAAAGACTGAACAGCTTAAGCAACCGCTTCACACAAATATATCACAGATCAACACACCAATGTTTGTCGCATGGTTAAAACCCTTGAGAGGGAAACAGCCCACGACCCCAGCCAAATAGCTACTTGGAGCAATTTATAATGCAAAAGAAAGAAAGTTACATGAGCTTCTCATAATCGATCAACTAGGCAAGGACCCTCCATGCTCTTTAAATAGAGATCATGGACTAATTGGGTGTTAAGCCATGGATCAATGGTAGGTATGATCTAAGAGAAGTTGAACCGTCGGATAACTCTATGTCTAGAGCATATCGTGATCGTCGGATTAGAATATTTAGAAATGCATACTAATGCATACTAAAGAAACACACTTTACCTAACGGATATATTACACAAGTTGATCTTAACTAACTCCTAAGTGTCTAAATATCCTCACACAGAGAGAGGGGAGGGGGATTGTTCTAGGTATAATTATGAGAAAACACAATTCGTGAGAGAGTCACTAGTACATATGGCTGATTTTTCCACGTTAGTTTTCCACGTTTTTTTACTTTCGTGGAAAAATCAAGGGTAAATTATGCATTTTTACAATTTTTTTTAAGGAAGCCCCGACTTTCGTCGCTATATCCATGAGAAGGTAATATGGGCGGATTTTTCCACATTAGTTTTCCACGGTTTTCCCGACTTTCGTCGCTATATCGACGAGAAGGTAATATTATGTTTATTTGGATAAGCCCGCGTTTATTCGGCAGTCAAACGCAAGTTGAAGCTGGGTCGAGGGGTCTTGGAGAGGAGAATATAGCTGGGTTTTCACAGGCAGGAGAGGAGAGTAATAGGGCCATAAGCATGGGCTTGTGATCTTTTGCGTTCAGGAATCACGGGGATGGTGGCAGGGTATCCAACTGCTAGTCAAGGAGCTCGCAAGGAAGGCACAGTCTGAGGTGTCTACGGCCAGAAAAAGGAAACTCCAAGTAGAGACTGAACTCGAAGCGTTATCACATGCAATACTCGTCGAGGAGGTATTGAAAAACATATAAGCTACGGAGTATGCCCAGAAAATGAAAGGCACATGTAGAAGCTGTGATCCCGTGCTCTGACCCTAGCCCCAGGGAAACAGAGCTCACCCGAAATCTGCCACTCATCGAGGCAACTCCTGTGGGATTCAGGATTCAGAAATTACAATCAGAGGACAACAAAATATCCAGCTTCCAGCTTAATTTGGACAATTTAAAGAAAAATGGACAATCTGGATGTTTTTTCCTTGTTTTTTGCATAGGTGGAGGGTTTTAGGATTTATTTAGGATTTTGCAGAATCAGTTTTTTATATCAGGTCTTGAAGGAGATGATACTATTCAGAACCATGTATTGCAAGGATTGTATGATCGTATCATTCGAGCCCATAATGAGAAACAATGCTTTAGGGTTATTGTGGTTATACCACTTTTACCTGGTTTCCAGGTGGGTATTGTGGAATTCTCTTAATGAC
>LPNX010966516.1:52407-77345 GCA_001517045.1 Pseudotsuga menziesii
TCTTAAATGTTTCCAAACTTGGAAATGTATATAGATATAGAACATTGTCGCTGTATCCACGGCAAATTAGGACAAATGTTCTAGCCACATGACTCTGTGAATCAGTTTTTAACCTTTTCTTTTTGGAAAATTTCCATCTATCAGATGATAATCACTTTTCCCACTAACTATTAGGTGGCAGTAGCTTTCCTATTGGTTGGAGTTTATTGTTGCCTTACTGCATTGTAGTTTATTCTACGACTCACATTTTCTCGCAGTTCTAATTTCTATATCATCTAAAATAAGTTTTTTTGACATGGTAACACTGATTCATAATAGCCATTATCAGGGCGAGATCACATCGTCACATGAATATGAAAATAATACATATATAGAAGATGTAACATCACACTTTAACTGTCTATTTTTGTTGAGTAAAAACTTAAAAGTTTGAAACTGAATAGAAAATACAAAATTCCATCAAATGTATCTCATGATCCAATTACAATCTACTATCATTTCCCTCTACCCCTTTTATTCGCAAAGGTAATGGGTCCTCCTCGAGCAGTGGAAGAACTCGTGCCTGGACTCAAATGCCTGGTGGTGGATGTAGCCTTGTAGTTACTGAGGTGGCCGCCATACTTTGGGACATTCTGCGTTGGCACCTTCTCTTCGTCGTCCTCCATATATGCTATCCAAAAAACTTTTTCATAACAGGTGACTCAGTCTCAACTCTCCATCGCCCAATCAGCCACGGGGTTAATGTTATCCAAGCAAATTGTGTCCACATCTTCTCCAACTGTTTCATCCACTGTAAGTTTGCTATAAATGCCTGACTCTGTCTCAAAACCTGAATGACAAGTTTTTATAATTCTGGTGTTTTTTCATCAAATATTACAAAATAAGGAAAAAAATAAAAGAAATAAATTACACCTCTATTCACTGCCACATAGTAAAACATAAATCAAACAAAACAGAAAAACTTTGAAACTTGTTATTAAAAATTACATTGCTTATCTGCCATTGTAGTTTTCCTTGCTTGCAGATAGCTCTCCTATACACCTCCATCTGTTTCTATGTCATTGTGCACTCATCTATATGTGCACCATCCTCTGAATAAATGTAAGAACTCTTCCTTGAACCTCGCCATTGAAATTAAAATCACAGAAGTAAAAATCGCAGGATTGAGGTAGAACCCTGCTACATGATTGGGTTGATGGGGCAATTTGTTCCCTCATTCATCATTTAAATGCCAGATCACGTGTCTCCCATATCCCATTCTCCCTTGCCCTGATAATAAGAACGTATAGCTTTTTGGATCCTATCCATGACCCCCGTACAGGTAGCCCATAATGGGGCTTAATGCTGTCAACCAAGCGGAGAACCTTTATGAAAGGTTCACTATTTTTTCATACCTCCTCGACTCCTTCCCAGAAATAATATTGGTATAGTTGTTTAGCAATATCCTGCTTTCTGGCATCTTGCTAAATACTATAGCAACCCACTCATCAGATGTAAACAATCTCTTCATCACCAACTTACAATCGAGGGGGGATTGAAGAGAAATGAAACTGATAGCGAATTGTGTGATGGTTTGTTGCAAGATGCACCAGCTCTCTATATCCTATGAATTTTCTCATTAGGTTTTGATAAAGTGATTTTTTCCAATATCCTAGAGCAGCACCAAATTGACCCAATGGGCAGCACATGGAGATAATTTAAGTTGTCAGGATTATTTCTAGGAGATATTGTTAATTCTTATGCTGGAAATTATTGTATTTATCATGATAATTTTGATATATCATTGACAAATGCAACTTTGATTGGGACATTGAGATATGTGTATTTATACGAAGCATTGTTTTAGTTGTCATTGGAGCATCATGGTTAAATTTTAGATTGTCTTTGTCCTTGTATGCATCTATTTTTTGCTAGGCATTTGACACCAGTTTATTATGCTCAGGGAAATGTACCGTGTGACCTCGTGTTCTTCCAGTGCCATGGAACAGTACTCATCTATGAACTTGGAACATGACTCATCTCCAAACTTGGAATAGGGATTATCTCAAAACATACCTCCTGGGGCACTTCAGCCCTCAGAACCTATGGAGTCACCGAATACAGGAGATGACAATGATGGAGATCACAGAATCCAGGATAACATTAATCATCATGAAGTAAGATTGGACCTCACTGATGATTTAATTCACATGGTATGTATGCATATGAAGTTTTAGTTCTTACCTGTTTATTCCTTTTGGTCTTTCTGAACTTATTTAGAATTTGCCTGAGTTGATTTGATCAAATTAGTGCATTAGCTGTTTTGTCATTCAAAATAACTATTCGGGGGCTACTCTTTTGCATATTATTATTATATAACTGATTTTGAATTATAATTAAATGTTCTCTTTTGGGAATTTGTTTTGGAATGGTTCCTACTTGCTATATAACTAAATTCTGAATTATTATCACAGGTCTTCTCTTTTCTAGACCATAAAGCGATGTGTACAACTGGTCTTATATGCAGGCAGTGGCATGCTGCTAGTGTTCATGACGACTTCTGGAGATGTTTGAATTTTGAGAATTGTCGAATTACTGCAGAGCAAAGTACTTGTCAATTACCTTAGTGGTCTCTAAGTCTGTTGCTACTAGAAACAGATTGTGAATGTTACCAATTGTGCATAGGACTTATATATTTTGTTTCATGGTTCTAGATTTGCATGATGATTTTCTTTGTATCTGCACAGTTGCTCAATTGTGTCGTAGGTATACAAGGGCTGTAGAATTGCATCTTCCAGGTTCTCTTTTGGATAATCCTGTTCGTGAATCATTGTGCTCTCTTAGGTAAGGTTGCCTATTTTATATATACTTGGTATTGTCAAATATATCCCTGTCTCTTTCTCCTCACATAATTTTTTGACATGCAGGAATCTTGAGGTGTTAACTATATATCGGGGAACTTTAGGTGATGCATTTTTTGACTTATTGGACGAGTTTCCTGTGTTGAATCGGCTTAATATCACTGCAGCTGATTTAGACAGAGGTGGTAATCAAGAGATACACATTCATCATTGGTCTTTGCGTTATCTTGAGTTTATACGTTGTCGTGCACTTCGAATCATTGTCAGGTATATTTGACATAAGATTTGTAGATGTGTTTGTCGAGGAGCTACAAGAATAATGTAAAAAGAAAGATTTTATGAATAATGTGCAGTTGCCCACCGCTGGAAACCTTGTCTGAGTTGGAAGAAAGGAGAGACTCTGATTGACTCCTCCCCTCCACAAAGTAGTTTGGGTAGTTGAAGGAGCTGGACTCTGCAGTAGTTGAATAATTAGGTTCTTGGGCAATTGAACAATTACTATATATATATATATATATATATTTTTAAAACCTATACAGAGCGTCGCTCGCTATACCGTGAAACTTTGCATTTTTTTTAAAAACTTATACAGGGCGTGGATACAACGACGGAGAAGCGTGGATACAGCGACGGCTAGGCGTGGATACAGCGACAACCTACCGTGGAACTTTTCCAAGTCTGACCATCGCAGGTATAGCATCCAAATAAATATAGAACATTGTCGCTGTATCCACGACAAATTAGGGGTCATCGCTATTGCGACGAGAAAGTTGCCACAGCAAAAAAAACACTTAGATGTGGCAATATCCACGCTTATCCGTGGATATTGCCACGTTTTTTCAGTGGCAAAATTGATCACTTGTACTAGTGAGTTCTACCAAGAGCTACAAATCTACCAAAGAGACATTTTAGTTACATTCTACAAAGGTAATTTCTATATAGATTAAAATGTTAAGCATACGTAGTGATCATGATGATGATTTCTAGAGAGGGAGTAGTTAAGCTTACTCATATTTTGGCATGTATGTGAGATGTGACTTACACAGATGACGGTACAATTATTATCTAGTGGTTAGAGAAGGATTTAGAATGATATTATAATATTTGAGTATATATATATATATATATATATATATATAAACACATAAACTAAAGATATATATTGTGAAAATCAAATAAGAAATCAACTAATACTGTAAGAAATGATTTAGCATAGATCATTACACAAAAATTAGAAGCAGATAGGAAATAAAGAATGATGTATTTCATTAACTGTAAGGAATGGAGGTCAACAAAATATATAACAAGGTAATTTAAATTAGGTTAGGAGGATATTCGAATTTATCTTGCAATGCTTGGAGACTAGTTAGGCTAGTTAAGCTTAGCTAGATCCAAAGACCCTTAGTTATCCATGCACCTTCACCTACACTGAGTTTAATTGACCGAAGACTCCCCAATAACTAGTTTTGACTGAGTGATGTGTAAGGAACTAACTATGTGTGCATGCAATTACCTAACATTACTTAATTGGGGTGATTAGGGTTTGTTAGGGCTAGTTAGCATTAGTTAAGACCCAAATTAGTGGAGCGCATCTAGTCCTCAATGAGTTCTATGATCATTCACTCCTAAAATCAGGGAAAAATTCTTTAAATAAGGGAATGCGCCCCTAAATCAAGGAATGTGTCCCTAAATCAAGGAATGCACCCCAAATCCTAGAAATCCAACTCAGGGTTGACTCAGGTGGCCAATTTGGATGGTGTTTGGCACACTATAGTCATCGTGTCAAGGTCTAAGTGGATAGGTAGAGGGTTATTTTCTCTAACACCTCCCCATAAGCCTAACTAGGAGGAAAAAATAAAAAATGTGGTCCTGGCAATTTGCAGCCATATTAGGTACCCATTCACACATAAAAAAATCTTTGAAAACTAGGAAAGAGGGAAAAAACCACATTGGAACCCCCCCCTCCCATAAAATATAATTGGAAGAGAAAGATTTAAGAATCCTATTCAAAATATTCCTTCACTCCCAAAGTAGATCTTAGGTGAATTGCTTCTCAATGAAGGGATTTGCAAAGATCCCTCCAAACCTTTTTGAAATCCTAGTTATAATTTTTTAAGTGCATGTGATCCCATTCATGAGATCCAAACACTTTTAAGTGTTGGAATGGTGTTTCTTGACCACTCCTTACTTTTAATGCAGTCCCCTAAAGATTTTGTGCAAAACTTGGTGAACTGTAGGGGAAAAGGTGGTAGATCTAAATAATGGGAAGAAATTTTGGAGGTATTCTTTAATAATAACCTAATTTGGGATAATTTCACCCATGGATTCTTCAATTTTAACTTGATTTGCAACAATTTCTCCTGGATAGAAGAAATTTGTAGATCGCCTCTTCTTCTAGGCTTGTAAAAGGGTCTTCCTTAGTTGAGTGGTGGATCATGGATATGTATATGTCATTATATTCCATATTTTGTGAATCTTATAGGGCCTCTTTCATCCTGTCATTGCATGTGATCAATATGTCCTCATAGGACATTTGTTGTGAATCTTCTAGGGCCTCCTTTAACAAGAATGGATCTAGCATACCAACTATGTAGCAACTGAGGTGAGAAGATAAGATATCAATGGATGAAAATGAGCTCTTTGATGGTTGAAATGATATCTATAATGATTTCAAATTAGATATTTTATGGAAACAAATGATCTCTCCATTGGTTGCAAATTAGCTCTTTGATGGATGCAAAAGCCTTTGATCTTTAACCTACAAAAACTTGATCCCTGACAAAAAATCACTAGAACGTTAACTAGTTTAGTACCCTTGCAGCTCTGATACCATATAATATTTGAGGATATAGATATAGGAATGTAAACTAAAGAGGTATAGTATGAAAATCAAATTAGCAATCAACTAATCATGTAACAAATGATTTAGCATATATCATTACACAAAAACTAGAAGTAAATAAGAAGAAAAGAATGATGTATTTGATTAATTGTAATGAATTTAGTGACCAAATTATATAGCAAGAAAATTTGAATTAGTTCAGGAGGCTAATCAAATTTCTCATGCGGATTTTGGCAACTAGTCACGATTAACTAGAGCCAAAGACCCCTTAGTTAGATGTGTACACTCACCCAGACTAAGTTTAATTTACCCAAGACTCCCCAATCACTAGTTTTGATTGACAGATGTGCAAGCAACTAACTATATGTGCATGCAAACCCCTAAAATCACTCAAGTGGGGCATTTAGGGTTTGTTAGGGATAGTTAGGGCCAGTTAGGACCTAGAGTAGTGGATTGCAACTATTACTCAACCAGTTCTAGGCTCAATCACTCCTAAAAACAAGGAACGGTTCCTTAAATCAGGAAATGTGCTCCAAAATCAAGGAATGCAACCGCAATTCTATGGATCCAACTCACATTTGACTTGAGTGTTCAATTTGATGGGGTTTGGAGAACTAGAGTCATCAATTCAAGGTCTAGGTGGCTAAGTAGAGGGTTATTTTCTGTAATAGAGATGAGTTAAGATGATATGGTATTTGTAATGACCATTTGAGTGAAATATTTGCACCACCCACGTGAGGTAAGGAAGTGGGAGGATGCAATAAAGAGAAGAGGAATGCCATAGAAGAGAGAAAAAGTGATTGCAAAAGAGGATGCAACAATACCGTAGGATCTAGAACATCGACAATATAATCAAAGCACTTGTTGAAACATGTGGGCATGGTCATTTTCCAATAAGGGGAGTTTGATATAGGATAATTACAAGAAAATGAGGTGAGAGAGATGACGAGGAGACATTATAAGAGAACACATGACATGAATGGATAGGAAATTGCAAGTTTTAGAGGTGTTGACAACTGAAGAAGAGAAATATCCAACCAGTATTAGATTCAAGTTAAAAGTCGTGTAGAGAGAGAGAGAGCTTCAAAACACTTTGGATGAATAGATATGAGTAATGGATCATAACCTAATAAACAAGGAAGTATATCAAGGTCGAGGGCATGAAGATAATGAAGAGAAGTGTTATTATAAGAGGTAGTTCACGAGCAAATTCAAAGGGGCGGCGGATAGAATAGCATAGTATGAATACTTTAATGGAATTTTAAGGGGATAAATAGAACAACACCTTAATTAAGAGATTGAAGTTGTGTACGATTTATGTAATATATATATATATATATATATATATATATATATATATATATATATCACTAGCATGGATTTTAGAATAGAATGAAATAGGTCATGTATATAAAACAAAAGAAGAGAATTGTGGCACATATTTTCTTTCGATGTAGGTATTAGGTTTGTTGATATTAAATGAGTATTTGTTTCTTATAAAATTAATTTTTTCTTTATAGATGATGATAGAGATGTTGTGAGAATGATATCTCATTCATAATGAGATTTATTATTTTTGTTCTAATATTTTTTTGTAGATTTGAGAGACCTAAAATTGTTGTTAGAAAGACATGGAAGTTACAAGTCCTATGCAAGCTATAGAGGGATATTTAGTTGTAGAGTTGCATGAATTTTGGGCCTTATATCCTTCTATATGGATTATTAAGTATTAATTTGGAACAAAATTCCATCTAAGAATATGCTATTATAATATTAATCTATAATACATCATATGGTTAATAACCACAAGTGAAATACAATCCACAAGATATGATAGAAAAATGTTAGTACTAGAATGAATGGCAATGCTATCATAAATAATGGGGACACTTAATATGGACATAAAGAAAGGCCTAATCACTGGCATTGGAATACTTATGACTATTTTACTCCACCCCTATTTTGATCTATTTGTATTTTAACATCATTTCTTATTTTAATTACAACAACATAGTAAACTTAGTCACTAGATGACCATAAGAAGTAAATGGTTTTATATATTGTCTCCAAGAAAAGGAAAAAAAACAATTTTAACTAGATATGAATCCAAAAAAAATATATATCCCATTAAAACTTCTCCTAAACAACACATTTTAATTTCTATTTCTTCTACATAAAACTCTATTATTTAAACAATATTATATATAACTTTGTCAAATTTAATTAATTTATATAACGTATTCTAAACCTTTATAATTTCGAATTTGAATCATTAGTTATAAAAAAAAACTTGTGAAATCAACTTCTTTTTTCATCTCCCATAAATTATGAATCAAAGATAACAAGTAAGATCATTACATCACCAATTCATACGATCTGAAAACTTTCTTCTACTACATGTGAATTAAGTCTTTATTTATAGCTATACAACTTATCAAATTACTACCTTGACATAACAACTCTCGCCAGTAAATAAACTTTTAAATCACATAAAACTAAAGTTTCGGATAAAAGTTTCACCACACAATGAAAAATTATTATAATCATACGTCTAAATCAGAGTTACCATCTTTCCTAAACTATAAGACTGGTTAACTTAAAACTTCACCAAAAATTAATATGCTTAAAAAGAGCCTTTAAAAACCACATAATATTCTTGAAACTTGCTATGAAATATTACTCCTTCAAATTTACCAATTTCTTTTTCAATAAAATATCAGCTTTGAAAATGTGTTCAAGAGATATTAGAAAAAAATGGCCCATATAATCTTAGAGTCTCTAACTACGTACACGTTTAAAATATTAATAAAAAGAAATAAAGGTCAGCAATCCTCACATGGCTGAGAGTTCAAGAAAGTATTTGTTCCAGCATTACATTCCATCCAACAAAAATAAAAATGATTACTTTTAAGCTTGATAAGCCAACTTGAACTTATATCTCATGTTCTATACCATCATAAATGTGAATTATAAAGCTTTTTTAATATAAAGTTCTTGAAATGTTTATAAATTTAGTTCGAACTTGTATTTTATACCATCACATGAATTTGAACTTGTATTTTATACAATATAATGATTTGAATTTGAATCGTTATATTTTCAAACTGTTTCCTTTCCCATTTGAATTTGAATCGTTATATTTTCAAACTGTTTCCTTTCACACTTCTACCAACGTTGATGTTTCTTCCATATATGCCAAAAGGGCTAGAGATCAATCAAGAAGACAAAGTCCTATCCAGAGCGATTTATGCAACCACAGCACTTTATTTTGTTTCAGCTATATATATAAGAATTTGGGTACGGTTTACAGCATAGATATTATTAAAGTTACATCAATCCTGCTAAGCTTTATGATGCAAAAATATATTGCATAATACTACTAGAAGAAACACATGGTAGAACAATACTATACACATATTCAATAGTAAATATATATATATTGTTGAATGTGTAACTTGCAAGAATGGCTGAAATTCAGGCTGCTGCTGTTCCATATGCGTTGCTTAATCCCAATTAAGGCCTTACATGGTTTGGCTTTATTTTTCAAAGTTCCAGTACTCGATTCCAGTGCTGGAATAGTGATTATTATCATATCGGTTAACCCCAAGAGCCAATCCATGTGAAGATCCATCCAAAGTTTGGGGATGATCGTTACATCTCATTTGTTTATTTGTTTCTGCTGGATCTACATGGGAGGCCTGCATAAGACTGTCCAACAAAGTCCAATCATTCGAACGCTCTTCCCTAAACTCGTTGGCAGTACTGAGCTTAGTCTGTGGTTCTTGATCAGGAAGGTACCCCATAAGCATATTGATTGACTGGGGGCGTCTGGAAATATTCATGTGTAACAGGCTTTGAGGAATGAAGCTTTTGATAACTGTAGAACTAGGGTTGCAGGTGGCGTCCTCGGGCGTTTTTATATCTGACATCTGCGCAAATATATCATGGGAAAAACCATATCGCGGCGCCGGAGGTGGTGGCTTGCCTAGGTCAAGCTGTTGGTGATTAAATTGATGGAGTTGCTGGCCAGAAGGGAAATCCATGAGCTGTGGGAGGGCATGACCAGTTCTTTCTTCATCGTTTGCACTTGGACTTGAACGTTCACGTTCAGCGTTCATGTCTTTGGTGTCTTTGGTGTGCATCCGTTTCTTGAATACACGGCACACGACCCACCCGTCCTCCTGAAAACCCTAGATAATTAGTTTCTAAATTAGCATAGATTCCAGGAACCCTAGATAATTAGTTTATAATGATTGTATGGGATTTCAAGAACTGGGTGCACTGGCACTTACATTTGTGTGTAGCTTTTCCTTGTCATCTAGACGGTATTCATGCATAATCCATTCTGTTTTTTGGCCATGAGGGGCTCGCCCTGTGTAGAATACAAGTGTTTTCCTCATGCCAATTCGCTTGAAGTTCATAAATATGATTTTGTCCCGGCCAGTTGCCTTCCAGAAGCCTGCAGCTGTGGCTCTGTTTGTGCGGGTACCCGTTGGATACTTTTTGTCTTTATGACTGAAGAAGTACCATTCATCCTGTGGAGCAGACCCAATTTTGCATGTCTCTGAAATGGACCAATCAATTCAAAATAATTAGCATATAATTGGAACAGTAGAGATTAACTAAAACAGTTGACAGTCTCAAAATTGGAAGCAACAAGGGCAGAATTCAGTGGGAAAATTAGCACACCATGGAGATCCCAGGGTTCAAGCTTGTTCAGATCGACATCACGAATAACATTGAGGTCAATCATCTCATAAGAGACCTTCTTCCTCAAGTAGTAATGCAGAAGTTCTTCGTCTGTGGGATGAAACCGAAACCCAGGAGGAACACACGATTGGCCATTGGCAGCTGCCATTCCTGAACATCAACACAGAAAAACGCGGCAAATAAATAAATTCCAATTCAGCAATAGTATAAATCTGTATAAATCTACATCAATTATGGAAAAAAATTTGAACAGGTTAGAAGCAATTCTTACAACTTCAATTGTGGCCTAAAGACTAAACCTTAAACAAAACATAAATGCTCTTAAGCTCATGGATTTTCCAGATCCCAACTATGCAAACCAATTTTTATTTTATCATTCTACTGCTCTAGGAAAATTTGAGCCATCCATTCTTATTATCGAGCTTTGTGGAAAACCTAATTCCATAAACGTGATTGCCTGATTAAGGTTAATATATATTCAAGAGTGCCTACCAGAGGTAGAATAGACTGTGGACTGTTAATCCACTCCTCCTTGTACTTGCTTACAAAAAATATAAATATCCAAAAATAAATAGCAATCAAGCATACTAACATAACAAGGATGTCGTATAGCACAGTGGCAAAATGAAAAACTAGTAAACCATACTAGAATCCCAGAGCTGCAATCAACCAAATCCTAATTCCATAAAACTGATAACCTGTGTGCTAGCTCAATAAATGCCCTAGTATATTTTTTTTTATAGCATTCACCGAAATTTTCATTATTGTTCTTTAACCACGGTAACAACAACCTATAAAGCCTATATCCAACCTATTAAGGGTTTTTTTATAGCATTCACCGAAATTTTCATTATTGTTCTTTAACCATGGTAACAACAACCTATTAAGCCTATATCCAACAGACCCTATATCTGTAAGCCAGAGATACCAATAACTTGTGACTTGGCAGGGGCCTAGACTTCAGGAAGCTGCAAGCCAGAGATACCAATAACTTGTGACTTGGTAGGGGCCTAGACTTCAGGAAGCCCACCAAGGTGAGCCTCTTTCCCAAGGCTAGCCTAAAGCCTTGTCACAACAGGTCAATGAGCAACCTACCCAAATTTTCATTATTATAAATTGGAACAGCAAGCCTTAAAAAGGACATCGGCAAGATTGGGTTCCAACATTACTCATGACCTATCCAAGTTTCAAAATGGAAAACAAAAGAAAAAAATTCTAAAATCACCAAACCCTAATTCGCTTAAATTTTCAATGTACAAGAAGTGAAAAATTGAAACTGTTGGTCTTAAGGAAAATATGAGAATAAATTTGGATTTCTTATATGTGTACAGTACTGGTCATAACTTCCAAGCCTGTAACTGAAAAACAAGGAAACCATACTAAAATCCCCAAGCCCTCGAATTTTTATCTCCCCTAATAACTCGATATCAAATTGGAAAGGTTGAGAATGGGGTTGGATTCCTTATTATAACTAACAAATTGGAAAGGTTGAGAATGGGCTTGGATTCCTTATCATAACTGACAAATTGGAAAGGTTGAGAATGGGCTTGGATTCCTTAACTGTTATGACTGCAGTGTAATAAGTTCAACCCTACCTCTTACTGTTTCATGGCTACCTTAACATGCAGGAACAATCAGTGGGAACAGAAGTTACTGAAAGTAATATAGTGTGAAATCAATAAGATTTGAACCTTAACCAAGGATGTAAAGGTTGAGAATGGGCTTGGATTCCTTATCATAACTAACAAATTGGAAAGGTTGAGAATGGGCTTGGATGCCTTATCATAACTAACAAATTAACTAACAAATTGGAAAGGTTGAGAATGGGCTAATTGGATTCCTTATCATAACTAACAAATTGGAAATGTTGAGAATGGGCTTGGATTCCTTATCATAACTAACAAATTGGAAAGGTTGAGAATGGGCTTGGATTCCTTATCATAACTAACAAATTGTAAAGGTTGAGAATGGGCTTGGACTGTTATGACTGGAGTGCCATAAGTTCAACCCTAGCTCTTACTGTTTCATGGCTACCTTAACATGCAGGAACAACCAGTGGGAACAGAAGTTACTGAAAGTAATATAGTGTGAAATCAATAAGATTTTCAAACCTTAACCAAGGATGTAAGTAACTGAATTCTATCTTAACAGAAATATGCTGTACTGCCATAGACCCAAAACCATGCGCGTCTCCAGAGTGAACAAACCTGTAACTTTTTAAAGTTTGATATACTTTGTGTATACTGTCCAACAAGGTCGGCCTTCTGTTTTTATTCGATCAGAACGCGGATTTCCGACAAGATAATGGCGAGAGAGGAGCTATCCTTAGCCTAGAAAGCGATTGAAATGGGCACCAACAATGAAGAAATCTCGTTCCTCAGCTTTTCACGCATCCGGGTATGTATTCCGTTCAAGAAATACAATCCCCAGGACGCAATTTGCCCAGAGCAAAAAGGGCAAATTGTGCTCAAGACTTATCATCAGGAATATCGAGATTTTATGCTGTACGCAATAATATTCGAATGTAAAGGATCTCGTGAATAGTCAAAGTCAGTGCAGGCCTCCTTTGGATCTCAGAATCGTGCAGTGCGAAATCAAAGGGACCGGGTCAAACACAGTCCGCAGATTACTCCATATCGGATTCAATATTGCAAAGTCCTTGCTAGTAACAACTGGCGCAATACCAATGGCGATGCATCATGCCTCTATCAGATTCTCATATATTACAATTCTTTACTAGAAATACAAGTTTAACAAAAATATAATCAGAGACAGATTCTGAGCACCTTCTGAACCCAACAAGTCAATGATGAGGGAAGCCGATAGGAATTTCCAGGTCAGGAAATAGGAGAAAACTGGCAGCCCGACATTAAAAACTGTGAAAAGTGACCTTGGGTAACGCAGGCAGATCCGGCGCTGCGGTAGCTGGAGGAATTGAATAATAGGAAAGGGGTATATTTTATATACAGATAAGCTCGAGAAGTGTGAAGCATAAGGATGAAATTCCCATTATTTTTTCAAAGATGATGCGATACTGTCTGCAGCGCAGGGGACCCGCCCGAAAATCGCCTGATATGGAGAAGATCCGAGTCCCATGACGATGAGATGATCTCAGAATTGAGAACAATGAAAGAAGAATCATAGAATATATTCACGTCAGGTCTCGCCTGATTAAAATCCCTGCACGTGAACACATGAGCTGCCGAGAGTACGTCGCCTTCCAATACGTGAAGCCTTAAAACTACCATGTGAATTTCAATAAAGAAATCTTTACTTCTCCTCTATCCGCTCAAGAACTTCCATCTTATTCGATTCTCTTCGCCCGATTTTGCTCGCATTTATTAGTAAAATTATCAGAGCCGTATGAGATGTACAGTATTCGTGATATTCTTATCCAGTGTCATTTTCGATGACGGGTCGATGATGGGCTTACACTGATTACGATTTTAGAAACCTGCATGAACAGATGGCACGCGCTCTGGGTGGAACAAATGGTTTTGAGGTCATTGAAATCTGGATACAACATGACATGGTGTTATTGTTTGTTATTTAAATAAAAAACTGTAATCTTATGGATTAACTGTTTCAAATATGTTTTCATTGAAACAGTGGTTGTTAATTTGATAGCTGTGGCAGAGAAGTTGACAATGACAATGAGTATGAGTTAAGGTTTATTTTTGTTGGAGGGGTATTTAAGGTTTCAAAGTCATTTTTGAAAGACTTACTCCCTTATTTTTCTGTTTATTAGATGCTTTTGGAGCGGACTTTTTTAGTTTGCTGTTCTCATCTCTTTGGCCCAAGGTAGATATGGTTTGATGAGACAGATCCACTATATGATGAGACAGTACACTGATGGGAACACTTTCTCTGTTGATCCGCTATTGTCCCCCGGCCGCTTCAAGTAGTGAGGTGACTTTATCTTGTATGAGTTGTATACTCTCTTGGATGTAACCCATGCTTGGAAGGCTTTTTTCTTCCAGAAAAAAAAAAAGTCATTTTTGAAAGTAAGTTGATAATGACAATGATTCATTAAGAATTTTTGTTTGAGGAGTATTTAAGCTTTTCAATTTTTTGGGGGGGAGAAAGTCTTTAAATTTTGGATATCTTCTTGATGATGATGATGATGATTAACCTCTACTGAGACCAACTTTGGTCATTCCAATTTTAAAAAGGAAAATACTTGGTTTAAATACTTAGTTTACTTTAAAATCTTGTTCAGTGCTCAAAAAACTTGTCAAGAAGCTTTGCAAGCTCATTATAGTTTTGGCAAGTTAGGAGGTTATAAAGGTTTGTATTGTAACAAATACTATGAAACTCAAATCTAATTGGTGTAAGCAAGGCATCGGTTAAGAAAGTGATTTTCATCATCAATGTTCATAGATTCACACATATGGCAAACCCTTTCAGCCCATGGAGTTTTAGGAATAGACCAACGCCATGTTTCCCTATGGAGTTCATTCATAAGAGTTCGTTTTAATCTTGGCTATATTTTCATCAGAGTAGAATATCTCTTTAAACTTAGGAGTAATAATATTTTTGACATTGTCAATGTTCTCTAGTTTTCATTAATGCCCCAATGATTTAACCAAGCCATGGCATCTTTACACCAACACCACTTGAGGCTTAGTTGGTTTTGACTTAAGTTTAAAGCAATTTTAGGAAGTTTCCCGTTTCCCATGTTATTTATCTTATACTTGTACATCATGTACTAAATCATTTTTAAGGGAAATTAAACTAGAGTAGCTTTACAAATTAAGCTCACATTTTCATAGAGTAGCTTTGCAAACTAACTTATAGTTTCATCTAAAAAAGAAGATTGCCAACCATACCCACATTTTCATTTTCAACTTAAGAAAAATTAAGTATCACAAATTTTATAAATGTATAAAGTTTTAAATAAAAAATTATTATAAATTTTTTAAAATAAATAAGTTTATGAAATTGAGTATAGCCTCCAATTAAATCATTTTAAGAAGAATTGGATACCGGAATTGAGCATTACAAGTTATATATATATATATATATATATATATATATATATATATATATATATATATATATATATATATATATATATATATATATATATATATATATATATATATATATATATATATATATATATATATATATATATATATATATATATATATATATATATTAAATTTAAAAAAACACATATATATATATATAATTTTATGAAAATGATTTTAAATCATTATAATTAATTGATAAAAATCATATGCTTAAATTAATATAATTAAAAAATAATAAATAATGTAACCTTCTCAAATGTTTTTAAAGTAATGAATATAGTATTTTATAAAATAAAATATTATTAGAGTTTGATTATGATGTACATAGAATAACATGGATTGAATTTCTGAATGATTTATAATTCTTTTATTTTAAAAAAAATTGTTAACTTTAAATGAATAAATATGTTAATTTTAAATAAATTTTATGGTTGAACCATGATTAAAATTTGAATGATTTATCATTCCATATCCTATTTTGATAGGTCATTGGATTAAATGTATTATTATATTTTTAAGTTTAAAGATCACTTTTCATGGGTCAATGGAACCTTTATCGATTTTATTTTAGTAATTATTTATATTTGATAACTATGAGGAGATAAAATAATGTAATTAAAATATTTAATTTTTATAATAAAATATGTTTTAAAATTTTGAATAATTTATGATTTTTTATTAGTTTATTTAGTTAAGGTATGGGTGTGGTGGGGAGAAGACATTTACGATTTAACCAATTGATGGTGTATGTCGGCTATTATCTATGGATGATTTTGATGTCTTAGATACCAGTAAATCGTGGTTTTTTAAACCAATGAGTACTCCAACAAATCAAAAAATTCTACCAACCAAAAATATTACATGTATAAATAAAATTATTTTAATATGGTTATAACAACACTTTATCATTATTATATTTATGGTGATTTAAAATTCTTTATTTTTTTTAAGATTGATAAATCCAAATTAGTTTAATTAGCTTATAATAATCATCACTATTTCATGAACTTTCAATTGATTCTTTATTTTTTAATTTTTTTTACTAAATTAATTTAATTAAACAATAATAACCCTTATCAAGCTACAAAGTCCACCTTTCACTTTGCCGGTGCATTTTTTTCATCGGGAGTATAAATGGACAATCGCTATGCAATGCAGCCATTAAAATCCAGCTACAATACCAGAAGTTGTAATATTTTCTTATTTTTAACTCGAAGGTTGAATCTCAGACATTAACCGTTCGAATATATAAAGAAATAATATTTTAGGCTGTGCAAGGACCATTTTTGTCTGAACAGCTGTTTCTAGTTTGACAACTATAGCTTGAAAGTTGGCATGGTCGACGCGTCGTCCATCAAAACAGGCCAGGATTACTGCTATTGATCAGTTTAAAATGTGGGTTTTCGAAAAACACAAATTAAGACAGTATTGCTGAGTTATTAATGGTAAGTGGTAAGTAGTCATGGAATTTGACAGGCAAAATTATTGTTATGGGGTATTTTGACGGTCAAATACAATGGCATTTTGACTGTTATCGTTAAAATTTACTCTTAGTTCAGATTTTGTCTGTCATTTTCACAAGAGTAAAGTGTCCAAAATTTAGTAATGTAAACCAGTCGAATTAATTTTTGAAGCTAAGTTTGTAGGTAGATAATTATTATAGCTATTAATGGTAAGTCTGTAGATTCACGAAGAAGCAATTTCAGGTTGTCTATAAATAGAAGAAGAAGTTTGTAAATCATTTTGAACTCTACCAGTGAGAAAAAGAGAGAAAGAGAGAACTCTGAGCAGAGAGTGCTGAGGCTTCTGTGAAGAGAAAAAGCTATGTAAAAGTTTGGATCAGTGGACAAGTTTGTATTACATTTTGTTATTTCTCGACAAGTTATATAAATCAAATAGCTTATGATTCAATGCATGTTTATTTAGTGGCACATTTTCTCAAGAGTTACTTGGGTAAATATTGTTTACATTTACTGTTTGAGTGAAAGATCAAAGAATCCATAAATTTCTCACCTAGTGAAAGTTCCAGGTTTTAGTCTTCCTAAATATTTGATTGTGTTGGTGTTTATTTCTTCTCACTGATAGGTGAAAAACATTTGTAATTGCTTAAGTTTTTTAGACTAAGAAATATCATTTGTAAATTCCTACTAAAACCAAATAGCAAGTGAGTCAAATTAAAACTGCGAGTAAAACCCACAAGTTGTCGTTAAGTTCTGTCTAAGGTGACAAACTGACAAGTTGTCTAAGTGGTCAAACCGACAAGTTGTCTAAGTGGTCAAAGCCACAAGTGGTTGAAGTATTCTGTGTAAGGTGACAAACCGACAAGTTGTCTAAGTGGTCAAAGCCACAAGTGGTCGAAGTAAAACTTGTAGAACTACAAGTGGTTGAAGTAAAAACGGTAGCCATATTGGTATACTTGTCTAGTCGGTTTCACCCAACAAATAAAAAGAAAAAGAGATCTCCCTCAAATATTTTTTATAACTGAAAGGTAACTCAAGTTTGTCTACTCAGTTTTTGCTAACAACCTTTATTTATGAAGAGAATTTAAATTACTAAAACTTAATTTTGAAGTGCAATAAAATTTCTAAACCATCATTATATTACTATTTTTTTTATTATAGTGTCTTTTTTTATACTACCGTTTTTTTATATTACTAGTAGTTATCTTATATAGAACTATACTTTTTAAATTTCAATCTACAACCCATACATTCACTAAAAATTAGAAAGATCTGTTAAATTAGAAATATTTTGTTGCCTTTCTATTTGCAAGTTGCATTGATTTTTAAAAAAACATAAGAACTCATATAACTCAATGATTTTTCTATTATTTTTTGAATTTTTCATTATTGTAATAACCATGTACACTCTACAAATTTCAGTTCCCAATGCTCATTGATTACATTAACATGGTTGAGAGTTGGAAAGTGGGACTCATGGGAGTAAGAAGGCCTTGGAAATAGAGTTTGAGAGTAAATGATAAGGTAATGCCGTATAGTTTTGGCATTATATTTATTGATTTGTTTAGATTGATATATTTACTTGAAATTTATGATTTTGGCATTATGTTTATTGATTTATTTAAAGATTAGATTTATTTGAAATCTATGATTTTGAAGAATTGTTATAGAGTATGTCTCTGTATTTTTTAATCGTTTTAAATAATCTCAATAATGTATTGTATTAATCATTTTGAATAACATCAATAACGTATGTGTAGAGTTTGTCCCATAATTTATGTAATTACATAGATTCAGATTCAAAGAGTATTGATTAATTCTCCAGATATCTCATTAAAATTGAAATAATCATCTCTTATATTTCTCTTATGGTTCAATTTCAGTTAAAGATTCAAAATTTTAATGAAGCCAATAATTAAATAAGGGCATTGAGAGACATGAATTGTGTTCAACATTTAAAATGAAAATAGCCTTTACACACACAAAAAAGAACATAGAGAGCTATATTTTATTTCTATAAATCAAATCTTATTTTATTATGTATGTTTTTTATAAAACAAAAAAACTCTTTATGAAGGGTAAAATTTTAAACAAAACGTTTCAGGACGGATAATGTTAAAACCCAAAAAAGTAAAAAAATAATAATGGGACGGCTAGCATGAATGTTGAAAATAGCAGCAAGAAACTCAATTTAATTCTCTGTCTAAATTAAATTGAGGAGGAAACTTTCCCAGGCAGAGGACGGCAGTTGTAAACTAGCAGAAAGAAACTCAATTTAATTTTCTGTATAAATTAAATTGAAGAGGAAACTTTCCCAGGCAAAAGACGGCAGCTGTAAACTATTTAAGTGTACAGAGGAAGCAATTGTAAAAACAATCTCTTCCATTTTGATTAATGAAAAACAGAGCAGATGGCGTTTTGGGCATTAAGCTTTCCCCGTTTTTGATATATCTTGTCTCTGTATGAAAAACTGTTTCTGTGTGTGATGATTTTTCAATTTATGCAGTAGATTAGATTTGTGTCTCATGATTTAGATAAATTTTATGAGCAGTTGCAGATCTATTGAAATTTCTACATGGTATCAGAGCCATAATCACAGAAGAACAGGGAATTCGAAGTTTCTCCTCAGGTCTACAGGCCAGTGCAGCAACATCTCTACAGAGCTTGGAAGATGGCTTTCAGCGGGTTGAGGCTAGAATTTGCCTTGGAAGGCAGCTCCAACTTCGTAGCTTGGAAGGATCGCATGGAGGCAGTATTTGCAGATAATGGGTTGTTGGAATATATCGAGTCTGATATTCCACAGCCAGCTGCAACAGATGCCCAGCTTGTTCAGTGGAAGAAGGATGTGGCGAAAGGAAGAAGAATTATCCTCGAGGGGGTTCGAGATCATATTGTCTCAAATATCCATGGGAAGACTTCTCCATTCGCAATGTGGAAAACATTGACAGAGTTATTCCAGAATCAGAGTGACCAGAGAAAGCTGGCACTCAAAGATAAACTTCGAAAGATCAAGATGGAGAAGAACGATACTATTCCGCAATATCTGAGCAAGCTCACACAGTGCCGTGATGAGCTTGGTGGTGTTGGAGTTACTATTCCAGAAGATGATTTGGTGAGTCTAGCATTGCTAGGTCTTCCCAAGAGCTGGCATAGTTACCAAGATTCCATAAATGGTCGAGAAAAGCTACCTGATTGGTCGCGCTTATGGTCTGATCTTCAGCAGGAAGAATTTAGGCGAAGCATAAGAGATGGATCCTCATCCAAAGCTGATGAAGAGGAAAACTTCGCATTGATGGGAAAAGGGAAGAAAGGGAAAGGGAAGAAATTCCAACCCAAGCCCGATTCTAATCATGGCGGTAAAAAGGATTTGTCGAAGGTGAAGTTCTTCCACTGTCACGAGTTTGGGCACTACGCAACTAGATGTCCACAGAAGAAATCCAGCAAGAAAACTGCAGCTGTAGGTGAAGCCCTAGCTTCACAGTTCGAGCTTGATTTCACACTCATTGCATGCATGGCTAGCACAGTAATGAGTACCGTGTGGTATTTGGATTCGGGTGCATCTTTTCACATGACTGGATGCAAAGATTTCTTCAGTGAAATGGAGAAGGATCTTCAAATAAATATCGAGCTAGGCGATGACGGGCGGTACAGTGCAACCGGTATAGGCACTGTAACCTTCCATAGAGAGTCAGAATCAGATTTTCGACTCAAAGATGTCATGTATGTGCTAGGCTTGAAGAAGAACCTGATCTCGGTAGCAGTGCTTGAAGACCGTGGTTATGATGTGGTATTCAACCAAGGAAAAGCATTTCTGAGACACATAACCACGGGGCAAGTAAAGCAAATTGGAGTCCGCGTGAGAAACCTCTACAAGTTGGAGGTTGGAGATTGTGTTGCATTAATTAGTAAGGCAAAAAAAGTGCAGAGCCAAGATGATGGAGAGCTTTGGCATTGAAGACTTGGTCACCTACACCATGGAGCCTTGAAGATCATGTAGCAAATTACAACTGGACTTCCCAAAGGTGCCTTGAACCAGCAAAATGTATGCAAAGGATGCACTTTGGGAAAGTATGCAAAATCCACCTTCCATGAACGGGACAGCAAGGCGCATGCAGTCCTGGAAAGGATCCACTCGGATCTTTGTGGACCTTTTTCGACAGTTTCCACTGCCAAGCACAGGTATTATGTTATATTTGTAGATGATTTTTCTAGAAAGTGTTGGATCTATTTCATGCAGAAGAAAGATCAGACATTCTCAAAGTTTGTAGAATTTAAAACATTTGTTGAGAAAGAAAGTGGCAGGAAAGTGAAGGCTCTCAGAAGTGATAATGGAGGTGAGTTCGTGTCAAATACATTCAAAGAATTTTGTGCGAAAGAAGGAATTCGAAGAGAGTTGATAGCACCCCACAACCCACAGCAAAATGGGGTGGCTGAAAGGAAAAACAGAAGTATTGTGGGCGCAGCAAAGGCAATGTTGCATGACCAAGGCCTGCCATTACATTTGTGGGCTGAAGCATGCAACACAGCAGTCTATTTGCAGAATAGGAGCCCTCATCAGATTTTGTGCATGCGCACTCCAGAAGAAGCTTTTTCAGGGAAGAAGCCCGATGTATCACACATCAGGATCTTTGGATCATCAGTTTACTATCATGTTTCCAAGGATTCAAGGAAGAAGCTTGAACCGACAGCTGAGTTGGGGATATTTGTGGGGTACATTGAAACACCTCATAACTATCTTGTGTACATGCCATCCCTTAGAAAAACAGTTATGAGGAGGGATGTAAAATTTGATGAAGAGAAGGCTATGCGTTCCTCTCTTGAGAGGGAGCTTCAGATATCATCAGAAGAGGAGCTTTTAGTTCCAAAAGAAAAACCTCAGGAAGACGTGGAGCAGCCACATATAGAAGAGCAGAAAATGGAGTCAACCACTCAGGCAAAGAAACCCAGAGAAGGCAGCAAGCAAACCAGGGAAGTTGATAGATTGTTGCATGATGCTAGAGAGAATGTGGGACAACCCACATCTCAGCGTAGGTAGACAAGGTTACCGAGTCGGTACACTGACTACATGGCTCTGGTGAGCGAGAGTGTAGAGACTGAGCCACCCTCATTTAAAGAAGCTGTAGAGCAACCAGTATGGGTTGATGCTATGGTAGAGGAATTTGATTCCATTGTCAGAAATATCGTTTGGGAGGTGGTCCCAAGACCAGCAGACAAATCAGTGGTAGGTTCAAGATGGCTCTACAAAGTAAAGCATGCAGCAGACAGAAGCATCGAAAAACACAAGGCTAGATTTGTGGCCAAGGGGTTTTCTCAGGTAGAAGGTATTGATTACGAGGAGACTTTTGCTCCAGTAGCAAGGTACTCTTCCATTAGATCTATTCTTTCTTTGTCTTCGCAGATGGGGTGGAAGATCCACCAAATGGATGTAAAAATAGCATTCCTCAATGGATTGATTGAGGAAGAGGTGTATATTGAACAACCGGAGGGGTTTGAGACCTTTGACAGAGAGTCGCATGTGTGCAAACTCAAGCGAGCGTTATATGGGCTCAAGCAAGCATCCCGTGCTTGGTACACCAGGATCAACAACTATTTCACCGGGTTGGGCTTCACCAAAAGTGAAGCAGATGCAAACCTTTATCATATTGTTGTTGAAGGTAAGTTATTGATTATTGTACTATATGTTGATGATTTAATTCTAACCGGTGATGAGCAGTTGATTAGATCTTGCAAAGAGGATCTTGCAAGAGAATTTGAAATGAAGGACATGGGACTCATGCATTATTTCCTAGGCTTGGAAGTATGGCAAGGAGATGGAGAACTTTTTGTTTCTCAAGGCAAGTATGCCAATGAGATACTGAAAAGATTTCACATGGAGAAGAGTAAGCCCATGGAGACACCTCTTGCAGGAAACTGGAAGAAGGAGGATGCTACTTCAAGTGGAGTAGTAGATGCTACCACTTACAGGAATCTTGTAGGTTCACTTATGTATTTGGTGAACACACGACCGGACATGTGTTATGCTGTTAACCAGCTTAGTCAAGCCATGGTTAAGCCAACCAAACTGTATTGGAAGGCAGCAAAGCATGTGTTACGATACCATAGAGGAACTACTCAGTTTGGTCTTTGGTACAGACGGACAGAGGGAGTGAAGCTGCAAGGCTTCACAGATGCAGATTGGGCAGGGAGTCCATCAGACAGAAAGAGCACATCAGGAGGAATTTTCAGTGTTGGGTCAGCTGTAGTTTCTTGGTACAGCAGGAAGCAGAGATCTGTGGCACTCAGCTCAACAGAAGCAGAATATATGGCTGCAAGTCAAGCAGCATGTGAGGCTATCTGGATGAGAAAGATTCTTGTTGGTTTATTTGGTCAGTTGATGGATCCTACGGTGATTCACTGTGATAATCAGAGTTGTATCAAACTCTCTGAGAATCCAGTTTTTCATGATTGTTCCAAGCATATTGATATCCGGTATCACCACCTTCGAGATTGTGTGCAGAGGCAGATTATATTGCTACAGTACATCCCGACAGAGGAACAAGATGCAGATATTTTGACAAAGGCCTTGTCAAAAGGCAAATTTGAATTCCACAGGGACAGGATTGGGGTCCATGATAATCCCTTTCTTGCTGAGAGGGAGTGTTGAAAATAGCAGCAAGAAAGTCAATTTAATTCTCTGTCTAAATTAAATTGAGGAGGAAACTTTCCCAGGCAGAGGACGACAGCTGTAAACTAGCAGAAAGAAACTCAATTTAATTTTCTGTCTAAATTAAATTGAAGAGGAAACTTTCCCAGGTAGAAGACGGTAGCTGTAAACTATTTAAGTGTACAGAGGAAGCAATTGCAAAAACAATCTCTTCCATTTTGATTAATGAAAAACAGAGCAGATGGGGTTTTGGGCAGTAAGCTTTCCCCATTTTTGATATATCTTGTCCCTGTATGAAAAATTGTTTCTGTGTGTGATGATTTTTAAATTTATGCAGTAGATTAGATTTGTGTCTCATGATTTAGATAAATTTTATGAGCAGTTGCAGATCTATTGAAATTTCTACAATGAAAACCAAATTCCAACACCAGTGATAAGCTAAGTTTATAGCAATGTATCATTTTATAAATTTGGCATAAATCACCTAAAATTAAATTTTAGGTCACTATTAGAGGTTACATTTTATGCAATTAAATGATCAACCTCCCCACGACGGGCTAGTCTTGATACACAATTAAATGGTAATTGTCAAAACCCCAAGGGGGATTGCTATGACAGACCGGGCTTACTTAGCTTTCAAGGTAATGCAGCAGTTTTTCTTTCTCTGACAGATATACAGGTAAAGTTCGGGTCGCTGTTAACAGATCTTTTTAAAGTATTAGATAGCCACATGCTGTACCAATTTATGTAGTAAAAGGGTGATTCCATGAAGATGGGTAACACTTTTTGGCCAAATTTGGCGATGAAAACCTGATTTTTTACTCATGTGCTAGATAGAAGCCCTCAAAACGCATATATTCCATGTGAATTTTGACTTGCAGTAAGAAAACAAATTGTAGAATATTATGTTGGCTTCATAGTGATATTTTTTTTAAAATATTCCGATGTCATTTAATGTGTGAATTTTTGCATTTAATGAACTGTGTGACCTTAAAAATTTGAAGAAGCTAATAAGTGGCTCGTGTCCACGTAGAGTAATTTAATATTCCATTAATAATTTAAAAAAAATAAATATATGAGCATGATCTACATAAAATGCAGTGTGATGTGCAAATTTTTTTGTTAATTTTTTTCGCATTATACAATTATTTATTATTTTTCGAAAGTAACCACATTCGATTTCAGCATCGTTTTAAACACATATTTGTCCACGTAAAGGAATTTTTTCTATTTTTTAAAAAATTGAAAAACCAAAGATACCCTTTTGAAGAGGACATGTCGATATGTGATGTGAGCATTTTTCAGAAATTTTTGGCTGTGTATTTTTAACTCTGCGGATTTTTCTTTGAGCTGCTTCAAAGTTGCAGTGTGGTTTTCTAAGTATAAGTTTTAGAAGTAATTAAAAAA
>LPNX010966578.1:0-49799 GCA_001517045.1 Pseudotsuga menziesii
AACAGGTCATTAGAGACAGACGTAAAGGAGTCTTTCAACAGTCTACTGTAGTACTTCAACTTATCTTTTATCCTCTTGCATTATCATGATTGACCAATACATAGATTCATCTACTGCTACTATCATTACATGCATAATAACCAATGACAATAAGCAAATACAATCACATCCATTCAACACATAACACGCAGATTTAACGTGGTTCACCCCCGGGATGGGAGCTACGTCCACCAAACTGTGCTTCTATTATGTATTTTGAGGGACGTTAGCACAGTTTGTTGCACTACAAATGCAGCGCAAGGTCTCTCCTAGATCTCTGATCTTATCCCTGTATTGCTTTTCTCTCTATATCACTTCCCTCTCTGTTCTCTCTATGAATGATACATACAGACTCAAATGACTCACAGAGGACTATGTGTCTGGATCGTTACAACGCAGTCTGTCTGACTGATCCCTGAATCTACAAAACTATCAACTGACCAACTATCTACTGATTGATTGTCTAACCACCCAACCAACCCTTTACAATACAAAAATGAAAGCTTTTATAGGCAGCCCGAAGGTCGTGCCATTACAACACTGTTGGCCTGTCCCAACAGTAAACCCGTACCCTTAATAGTGACAGTCGGTCCTCTCTGTCCTTGAGGTAGCCGCTTCCCGTCACATCGCAGCTCTCTGCAGTCTTCCATGCTTCCCGGCACTGACCATGGGTACTATGCACCGCTTCTCTTTCTGTCCTTCGCCTTCAATGCCTGAGCCTTGTTGCTCCTCCTTCTTTATGAGGGTCGCTGAGCCCTCCTGTCTTCCGCCGCTGCCTTCAATGCAGTGGTTGAGTTTTCTTCTCTCGGCCGCTCTGTTACCGTCGCCTTCTTGACTCTTCTATCCCAAAAGTCATAGTTTCCGGCTCTGCTCTCCAGCTGGAAACGTGCTACGGCGTCGTAGCTCCGCCCTGTCCTTTTTCCGCTAAACTTCTCTCTTTCCGCCAAAACTAGCAGCTTCTTCTGTAGCTGCGGGATCCTGCTCCAACAAAAGCAAATACGAAATGGAGTGGGAAATGGGATAAATAGTCACATAAAGAAATTACTTACTGAAGAAAAACATGGCACAAGAATCTCTGACATGAAAAAGGTTTTACATTCCTCCTCTGCAAATTTCATTCATCTACTGAAAACGTGAAGCCATTACAATGTAGAGCCTCTCCTCTCTTGAAAATCCCCTCTAAAAATATCAATTACATTTTAATTTATAGAAGAATAACCTCTACCTAACCTTGAATTCAAAACCTAACTTAACTCTAAAAATAGAAAAAGTTACAACAAAGTTTCTCCTACATATCTCTAATGGTGATAGCTGTGTGAAATATGGCAGAGGTTTTTGTAACTGGACATGTTCCTGACAAAACCCATGTCTTATTTTATCCAAAATCATTTCAAGATCATTGGAATATGCCTTTGAAACTGATGACTCAGATAATAAAATTGTAGATTTCTGGAAAATTAACTTGCGAAGATTTTTTAAATTCTCCCAACCTGTGATTACGGTGTAAAAAATGAAGGATGTTTTTTATTATAGGCCTGTTAAGAATACAAACCTCTCTCATTTTTGTAAAATTAAATTCCATTTGTCTAAAACAATTCTTTGAATTTGATGGCTGAAATAGTCCTTTGGAAAACATGAAAAATGGCTTGTAAAACTGACTTTGTTTCTCCTAAACCATAGAACCTCGGAAAAAATGAGTGAGGTTATTGTATATCATAATGTTATGATGAAAAACCTCTTTCAGTTTTTGAAAGTTATTCTTTGTTTTCTGGAAACAGGTCTTTGAATAAAATGACTAAAACAATCATTTTCAGAAAAAATATGCTATGTTGCTTCTAATCCTTGATTTGTTTAATTGTAATTCATAAATAGAGAACATATAGCATCTATCCTTGTAATATCATCTATTTTAAGAGAAATCCCATGAATTGATTGATCAAGGTAGCCATATTTGTTAATAGTGCCTCCAAACACTTGAAAAATCCCAAGCTTTGGCACACTCTCCACTTTAAATTCTATTTGTAAGACTTTAAACACATACCAATACCTTAACGAATGTTCTCATTGTATATATTTCTGCAACACTTCTAGGCTGATGTTCTTTTTGGGCTTCCATTTTGCATTGTTGAGTGGTGGCTTCCCTTTTCTTGCTCTATTAAAATCAATTTCCAGCTCCTTGATCAGACTCTTTATCTCCACCATTTTCCCTGTGATTGTAAACACGTAAAAGTTGAATTTGGAAATATGGAGGACTGTCTCCTTCCTTTCGCCCGCAGCACACAAATGAAATGATTTTTAAAAATAAGTCAACCTCACCTTTATATAAAGGTCTATTCCGGAGGTTCCATTTAGGGGTTTTCCTTTAACCACTTTCCTCCGCAGAATGTACTGTGAACCGCTACGTGTATCATGGTTTTTATTTCGCTACCACCTTTCCACTTCAACTACCATGCAACTTTATCTTCCAGAGCTGCTGACAACCGTTGATGAATATTCGCTTTTTGTTTAAGCCGTTAGATTAAAACTGGATGTGCACATTCCGCTGGGCCTTTTTATTTTTAACAATGTGCATATTTATATATCGGACTCCTTATCAACCATAGATTTTACTAGCTTGGTCCCACAACCATCGATCTTCATGCTCTATTAATTACATTCGCTTCTCCTTATCTCCTGTGCATCTCCATAGAGAGGATCTATTCTAAACCATTGATTTTCACCTCTTTTGTTCTACACCATCAGATTATGAGACAATTTTATCCTCTATGCGCCATTTTATGGTATATTCACATTATTACTCTTAACCAAAGTTCATGTAACCTTTATTTTTTCTCCACCATGTTTCTTTCAATACTCTTCAAAATAGAGGTGTTAACATGTGGGAGATGACATAGATCCATGCTTTGATGATAGAGAAAGCTTGGACATTATTATGGTTGTAATCATCTATCTGGCGACTCCATTGATATAAGGTGGCTTCAAGAAGACCAAGTGCCAGAGCAAATCAAGAGAGGCCACCAGCAACACCTGTTGCAAACCCATGGAAGATCATCAGAAGAAAACCTAGCCCTATTGCTAGGGCAGATTTACAAAGATTTCTATTTCCTTGATCCATTCGAATTTAATAAATCTCCACTGGGGAGGACCCAGTTGATAAAAGATGAAGAGGCTGAATTCAAAATCCAGGTATCAGTTCAGTTGTTTACTTTATGAACTGTTGTTATTTTTTATCAGCTCCTTTATGCTTTTCCCTTCACATGTTAAAAGAATTATCTTATGCTTTATATATTCTGAAGATTATCAGCCATCTTTTATAAATCCATATGTACAAGAATATTTGCAGCCTCCTTGTATTGTAGAAGGTGAATCAGTCTATATCCCACAGATCATCTATAAAAATGACTGTCGTACCCAAATTCCTCCTAAATCTGATCAGCCATGTAACTTTGAAGAAACCAAAACTGATTCGAAACCTATGCAGACTTCAACACTCATTTCCATAACCGTTGAACCTTGTCAGCAGATTGTTATCCCTCACGATCAACCCACAGCCTTTCAAATCAAAATCAGGATGAAGTTGTTTAAGCCATTAAAATTGCCCTCTTGGCTTCATCATTATCCTCTTGACTATTATGAATATCTCCCTCGATTTTCCAGAGAGAATCAAGCTTAAGCGGAAAGGCACTTGGAATCTTTCGAAGATTTTATTGAACATTTTCAGATTTTTCATGAGGATGTAATCATGAGACTTTTCTCTAAATTGTTGATTAGAGATGCTGCTATATGGTTCAAGAATTTAAGAGCTGATTCTATTGGCTCTTGGACAAAATTCACTGATGCATTTTTGAAGAATTGGGGTGAGAACAAATCTCTTGATTTGTATCTCACTGATTTCTATGCTTTGAAGAGAGAGGAAGATGAAACTTTGCCTATTTTCAATCGAAGATTCTTCAACACTTATCATGCTACGCTTTTAGAGATCCGACCCACAGAGACAGCTGCCGGTATATATTATGTGATGGGACTACATTCAAAACTTTCCCTTCTTATGCTAGAAAGGAAATCCTCATCTTTAAGCATTCTGTTTGAAGATGCTTTAGAGGTGGAGGAAAACATTCATGCTTCAAAGAGAATCCCAGCGCAGTTTGATTTTGAAAAACATTATTTACCTGAGCTAGATAAACATCAGTATCAGTCAGATTTTGAACAGGAAGATTACGAGTCTGAAGCGGATTTGGGACAGCAGCAAGCATGTGAGCTCCTGTTAGATTTAGAATCATATTCTTCAATGTTTGCAAAGTACTCCCAAGACAGGTATGAATCTAGATTTTATGATCAGTTTGAAAACCAGGATGAAAAGATAAATAGAGAAGGATATCTCCCTCAAGAGCTACCTCATATCTCTTATGATCTTCACAATGAGGAAAGTTGCAGTAACCAAGAGGAGCAAGATTTCCAGGGACTATCCAATCTTCAGCTAGAGCATCAGGAAGATCTTCCTTCTCCTTATGAACAGGTTGCTTCAAATCATGACAAGGAACTAGGTAATATTTTTCCAGATCTATTTCAAAATTTTATTACAGATACTCCTATATAAGAGCCTTCATCTCTGTCATTAGAATCTTATCTTGATGCTCCTATAGTCAACAAATACAGTGATAAGGAATATGAGGTTGAAATTTTTGAAGACTTATTTCTTACTCAAAGTTCATCTAGTTCTTCTTTTCAGCAAAGAGATGATAAAAAATGTGAGAATACTGTGATAGATGCTTATTACAAATCTGTTGCTCAAAATTTAAATACAGATCTTTTTAGTTCTGGTATATCCTACAAAGGTATTATTGTGGAAGAGGAAATTGTTAGTGGTGATCATGATGTAGGTGAAGGGGAGCAGAAAGATTCATATCGGCTATTGAGCTCGCATTTTTATCAGACAAAGGTTGAGCAATCCACATTTAACATTGACATCAGTGAAGGAAAAGATCAGTCGCATAAAAAGGTATTTCCTGTTGGTTTTTATGACCCTGTTGCTGACTATCTAGAACTTATAAGCAATGTAGATATCAAAATATTTCTATTAGATGATGGCTCGTTCCGTCACCCTTCAAAACTACATTGCTGCATGCTAGGGTTTCATTTACTTTTTGGGTCAAGATCAGGGGTAAGTTCAGCAGATCAGCTTCTGACCTGGCTTCATTGGAAGCATGATGTCACATGATAAGAAGGATCTACTAATTAGAATTAGGAGTAGGAGTAGATAGGAAAATAAGCTCTTAATATGAGTAACTAGGTCATTTTCAGTTGTTTTCATGAATAAGCAAAGCAGGCTACAGGCAGGGTGCAACAGATCAGTTATAGAAGACAAATGACTCCATGCCCAATGGAACACTCGAAGATAGCTTTAATTATTGTTTTTCAGGAAAGGCATTTTGGTCTGGGGTTCTTGGGACCTCACACGGAGGTTCCCATCCCCAAGTAGGAGCCATATGTTATCTGCCAAAATAAATTTATTTTCATATCAAGAATTTTATTCACACAATCAGGGATATGAATGCCACTAACAGTTTGAAAGCCTCTGTTGTTGATAAAAATTTCACAAAGTTGTAGCTTCGATGGCTTGGGCGAGGATCAGAACATTTCATTAGCCACTGATAGACGTATAAATGGACAAGGCCTCCGCGATCAGATGAATATTTCGGCAATCAAAAGAAGTAAGGCCTACGGATCTACGATTTAAAGCTGAAATTTTCCGCAGTATCAACGTCGCAACTGGAAAACACTAACCATCAGTGAAATAGTCCACTAAGGAGCCAAAATAGCGAAAGACAAACTTATTACAGGTTCCGGGATCAGATGAAAACTTCGAAGATCGAAAGAACTAAGGACTAAGTTCTAACCATCGATGAGATAGTTCGATAAGGATCCGCAACGGTAAAAGATATATAGACTACAGATCGATGAGTTTACAACAAAGCTCCTCCGCAGTGTCGGCAACACAGAAGAATAAAGATCCAATCAATGACAAGAATCATTTTGATAGCGCAAAAATAGAATATCATCGATGATTGGAAGAAATACAGACTACAGATCAACGAGTTTACAACGAAGCTCCTCCGCAGTGTCGACGGTACAGAGGGCTAAAGCTCTGATTTAAATGTCATCAATCAACTTTCAGCAGCGTTCAGATAAAATATTCTGATGCATTGGTTATTTCAGCTCCCGATCACCGACGAGCTAGTGATGGAGAGTGCCAACGGTGAGATTTGGAGTGTCGATGGGCTAAAGGAAAAATCTCCCAATCACCGAGGAAGAAGCCATCGCGAAATTAGTTCATTCCAATTCTGAAACAGAGGCAGTGCTCCGGTCTTATTAAATTGAGCACATAGATCTGTGGACAAACACACAACTCACATGATAGATCACACAATTTCTCAATTATTGAAGAATGAAATAGTGCAAAAATGGCTTGCAGCTGTGAATGCTTTTCATTAATCAAAGAGTAATTAGATAGATAATTACAATGAAGTACAATGGCTTTAATAGCCACAAGCAATTTGAATCCACATGAGGAAGTTTGAATTGATTAGACTCTACGTGACTGTAGGTAACCAAGACCTTGTCTAAATCACTATCGAAGGACTCAATAGTTAACTGACCTTGTCTAAACCATAACCGGAGTTCATCGAAGCTCTAAAACACAACTCAAGTGTTACATTCAGTGTTGACTAAGGTTAACTGACAGTGGTAGGTGAGAAATGCACCCCACATGAGTGCAGTCAAGTAAACCTAGCGCTAACTGAATCTAGAGGACTAGAACTGAATGTAACTGACTCCTAACTTAGCTTGACTAGTCATCAACTGAAGTGAACTGACCTTGGTTGGTTTTGGCACTCCCAGTGGCTTCCTAAATTGTAGGGATTGGTCTAGGAGGCTCTTAAACTGATGCAATCAAGTGCAATCAGTGGCAGTGAGCCTTAATTAGTGTTCCCCACACTTTAGTAATTGAAACATGTGCCCCAATTAGGTCAAGTGGACCCAATGATTTTAATGACTATAAATAGACTGGATGGACTCCCAATTTAGACATATGACCAAATTTGGACAAGGGAGGATTAATAATCCTAACACCCCCCCTGAATGATAAATTGGAAAAACTATGGTCCCTGGTAACTAAGACCATAGGTCACCCATTACATCAAGTAAATTAAAGTAACTGTTCAAAAACAAGGTGCTGGGGAAAAACCACATGGGAAAAAATCCCCCCCTCTAATTAAGCAGATAGAATCAGGATCAATCTGGTTCTTCTGTGCATAGGTATCCTAGGGCTTGGCATGTGAACCTCTCCATAATTATGTCTGGAGGAATCTTCCTCTTTGGAAGAAGAATGATATGCTCAACTAAATCAGAAATATAGACAGCTGCCAGATGAAGACTGGACCCATGTAGAGCAACTAAAGTCAACTGAAAAGTGAGAAAATGTTCTTAAGAATTTAGAGAATGTGAGGAACACTCAAGAAATTGATATGTTGCATCTATGAACAGAAAACCATGAGTGGTAAGAACAGCCCCAAGTGTTAGGAGCAGGTGTCAAGGCGGATGCAAAAAATCTTCCTCTTTACTAGTTCTGTGAGGAGATGAGCATGTGATCAATGGTAAAGAAGCACTGGGACTGTTGAGAGAGAATGATTGAGCTCCATAGTCTGATATATCTTCTGAAATAGATAATGAATCACATAATAAAATATCAGCAACCTCATATGAGGAAACTAACACCAAATCCCCATCAGCAGTTTTGAAGAGAAAGTGTGGTACTTGATTTTTCACACCGGAATTGGTGAGAGTAGCTACAAGCATGACTGAAGGATTTTGGATTTTAAAATATGAACCAAATAATATCATATCAGAAATTAAATCAGATCTAAATAGGTTCAAAACAGATCCAAAACTGTTAAATGGAATCAAATCCCCAGCAACAATTTTGTAGGAGACTTGCGGTACTTGTTTCTTCACACCGTTGGTGAGAACAGCTACAAGCGGTACTGAACGATTATGAATTTGATATATTAAACCAAGAAATATCAGATCATATCTAAATAATATCATATAATATCCAATAAGGTTAATATCAGATTCAAATAAATGGTTAATCGAGACGGTGGATACACAACTTTCTTCTTCTTCAAAATTCTGAATTTTGGTGCATGCAATCCTGCAGGAATTTGCTGGAAAATATAGATCATGGGAAACAAATGGATCACTTTGGTAATCTGATATTTCTTCCAAAATATCCAAGGTATCACATATTTTCACACCAGCAGCAACATTAGAGGGAGAAAAGTCAAATTTCTCTTCACTTTTGGAAGCAATTATTGGTAAATTTTGCACAGAATTTAAAGGAAAATCACCGGTGAATGTTTGCATGGAAGTGCAGCAGAATTTTTCTTCAATATCAGAGATTCAAATGTCTTCTTCTGTTTCAGTAATATGAGAAGATGAGATATCAGAGATCTCATGAACTTCCGGAGCATCAGGAGAAGGAGTCACTGCATGGAGACTGTCTTCAATTCGAATTGACTATGTAGAAGCTTTTGCTTCTTCTTTATTTTGAACAACTTCATCAGAGAGAGTGGAGGCTGAGATTTTTGGATCAAGGATGCTTATGGTGCTGGATGTTCTCTCCAAAGTTCTATTATGATCCTCATAAATCATTCCAAAGGTTCTGTCCAATATTGTCCAGAGTTCCTTCAGGTCTTCAATAGATCTAATGAGGTAGCGCAAGCTAGGAGAAAAACATGTTGCTATTGTTCCAAAAGATCCATCACTTTTATTCATCCAGTTAATCTTACTAAAACACTCTTTATCGAGCCCAATAGACAGTCGACAGAGACCTTGTCTCATCAAAGATGAAATCATTTCGAAGTTGTACCTGCAAAACAAAAAAATGATCCAGTAGGAGATCTGAGGAGGAGAAGTGCCTTGTCCACTGAGGCTCTGATACCATATTAAATTGATCACATAGATCTATGGACAAAAACACAACTAACATGATAGTTCACACACTTTACTCAGTTATTGAAGAATGAAACAGTGCAAAAATGGCTTGCAGCTGTGAATGCTTTTCATTAATCAAAGAGTAATTAGATAGATAATTACAATGAAGTACAATGGCTTTAATAGCCACAAGAAATTCGAATACACATGAGAAAGTTTGAATTGATTAGACTCTACTTGACTGTAGGTAACCAAGACCTTGTCTAAATCACTATCAGAGGACTCAATAGTTAACTGACCTTGTCTAAACCATAACCGGAGTTCATCGGAGCTCTAAAACACAACTCAAGTGTTACATTCAGTGTTGACTAAGGTTAACTGACAGTGGTAGGTGAGAAATGCGCCCACATGAGTACAGTCAAGTAAACCTAGCTCTAACTGAATTTAGAGGACAAGAACTGAATGTAACTGACTCCTAACTTAGCTTGACTAGTCATCAACTGAAGTGAACTGACCTTGGTTGGTTTTGGCACTCCCAATGGCTTCCTAAACTGTAGGGATTGGTCTAGGAGGCTCCTAAACCGATGCAATCAAGTGCAATCAGTGGCAGTGAGCCTTAATTAGTGTTCCCCACACTTTAGTAATTGAAACACGTGCCCCAATTAGGTCAAGTGGACCCAATGGTATTAATGACTATAAATAGACTGGATGGACTCCCGATTTAGACATGACTCCCGATTTAGATATATGACCAAATTTGGACAAGGGAGGATTAATAATCCTAATAGGTCTATGGGGCTGACAGGTTAGAGGTTGGAGTGTCCGATCAGCAACTGCAATGATAAGGTAGAAAAATCCGGTGATTTAAGCAAGAAAGGCCACTTCAGTTAAACACTAAGACACTGGCTGTTGGCGGCAATTTCACAAGGAACTAATAGTGGTGATTATCAGCGAACACTTCAGTTATTAAAAGCTCGCTCATTGAACTAGATCTTCACAGTAGATAAACAAATAGTTAGCAAGGGTTTGAAGCCCTAATCTAGAAAAACTATCACTTTCAATTATTTTTTGTGTAAATAGATCAGATTTTTAGGATCTCTGATTTTTGTAGAAGGATATAAAGCCCGTGATTGATTTTATAATAAAGGTTCAACTTCGGTATTTTATGAGCCAATAATACTTTCAAGCTTCTCATTTTACGTATTCATGGTATAAGCTCTTTTGTTGTGATCTGTTCAGCCACCATCTCTTTCTTTACTGTGTTTATGCCTGAATGTGCATTCAGGTCCATTTCAGATTTATTAAAAAGCTGATAGCTGTCATCCTATTGGTATATTAGTGATATTTGATTTATAAATACCATCCTCAGCAGGATTTAGCCATTTACATGCATGTGTTATGTGTGTAAGTCTGCCAGCCTGGTGAGTTCTTCATCCCTGCACCTTATAGTCAAATTTATGAGCAATTTGCAACTAAAAGCCTTGTAAACGAGTGAGTCTTATGCATTTCTTGAGAGTGGAAAGGTTACATAGGTCAACTGAATTGACCCATATCTGAAAACCCTAAAAAACATTGTAAATTACCAGGCATCCTCGAGCTACAACCTAGAGGAGTTTCCTGGAGTGATAACATGTTCTTCACAAATATTTAATTTATTAATTCCTAAATTAAAACATAAATATTATTATTTATTGTATATAAACCTATCATATTATTTATTGCATATAAATATATCATGATGTAGATATGGAAAAAAAATATTATTAATTATATATATATAATGATGGTGGTTAATGTCCACTGAAATCAATTTTGGCTTATCTTATCGGCTTATCCCACCAAATAGATTTTAGTGGACATTAACTATCATCATCTTATATATATAATTAATTACTTTTCTTTTTTCCATACCTACATCCATGATATGTTTGTATGCAACAAATAATATCATTTGTTTTTATGCAATAATATTTATGTTTTAATTGAGAATTTAATAAATTAAAGATATGTGAAAAACAAATATATAAATAAAATGTTAAAAATAAACTAATTAACTTTTTATTATTTTTCTAAAACTAAAATAAAGTCCATTGAGATCAATTTTGGTTTATCCCACCTTAAGAAAGAAAAGAAAAGAAAAGTAAGGAACTACTTGGCTCAAAAGTTTAAAGGGGAAGGTCCTAAATTACTATAATTTTGATGAGATAGAAGGTTACGCAAGTTTGTATTCTGAATTTTTTTTTGAAACTAAGATCTTATGTGGGTGTATGTAGGTAAAACTAAGAGGAAGTGATTTTCATCCTCAACACTCATAGTCTTACAAAGATTGCAATTCCTTTGAGCCCACAAAGTTTTAGAAAAGGTCCAATGCCATGTTTCACTATGTAGCTTATGACAGTTCGTTCTTATTTTAGCTATGTGGATTTTCTTCTTGACGCTAATTAAAATAGAGAGATAATTTTGATTTCCAAGATTGGGGTTGATGACATCCTTGAAATATCTTAATTTTCTTTTATCATCTAAATTTTCAACATGCCACATCTCCTCTTTGAACTTCCAGGTAATAATATTCTTAATATCATCTCTATTTTGCGAAGTGACATTCTCATTAACTCCCCACATTCTTAGCTAAGACATGGCATCTTTATGCCAAGCCCACTTGGCACTTAGGTGGTTTTGAGTGCACTTGAAAGCAAATTTTATAATTCTTTGATCTTCCCAGTTATTTAATTTTTTCTTGTACATTAGGTACCTAGTCATAGGTATGCTCTTAATGGGGGAAATTCCCACTTTAATGAGGAGAATAAGATATGGTGTATCACTTTTGATTTTAAGATTTATGTTATAAAACGATTATGGATTTGCTCAATCCTTCTCCAAGATTCTCTAGAGAGGTTGCATCTCCAAAATTCACAACGATATAAGAGAACAACAGTGATGAGAGTTTCAAAATGTAAGATTTTGGAAAGCATAACATCACAACAAGTTTCGAGTCATGTGATATTCTGGCCTAGATCTAGATATAAAAAAACAATCTCACTTAGAATTATTCACAAAGAGATAGCAAGAATATAGAATAAATATTAGATATAACACTAGAGGAAAATCACTCCATTGGGAAACCACTCCACTCTGAAATTTTCCACCTTAAGAGACAAAATCGAGAGGCTTAGTGGTGAGTTGTGTAACTCACATTAATGTTGGATTATCTTGACTAATTTCTCCAATCTATGACATTGTGCCAAGTGTTACTCCAAGTAGTGGCCATAATGAGGTGAAATGAACCTAGATGGACCATGAAGTGGTTAGGGTAGTGAACAAGTGTGAAAGGAACCATCATGAGTGTAATATCCCTGATTTGAATCAAATCAAACTATTATCTCTTACTACTGATATAATTTAAATGTGAAATAAAATTTTACATTGAGATAAATCGCTTTATTTATGCAAGGCAAAGCACAGGAAGTATTGACAAAAATGGGAATGACAGAGGGATAGTGAAGAAACCAAATGATAGGTTTGGATAAAGAGAGTTCAAATCCCTATGCACCTAGATGTTGGGCCATTTTAGGTTTTGAGCATTAGCTATGCTGAAGTTTACTCCCAGTCTTCTAGGTGTCCCAACTGGTGCAAATTGAAATTGAACAATAAATTCCAATAAACCAAGGATTATGGAAGTCTTAGGTGAGTTGTTATTCACTGATTAGGAAATAAAAATAATTTGAATAGTTTTGGAAGAGATCTGAAACAGTTTGAGGGAGTTTGAGTTGTTTGGGTAAAAACTAGGGTTTTGGGATGGGGAAATCTTGGGTAGAGGAGGCCACTCAAACACTGTATGACCCCAATGAATTCCTGATCTTTGTATTATGTTAGGTTTTGGGTTTTACAGATAATACATAGCACTAAAAATGGTAAAAATAGTCAAAATTGACTAGTCAATGAGCAAGGGTAAGAAAATAACAATAAATTTCGATGCTCCAATTTATTAGACATGCAACTAATGATTATCAATGATTTCTATGACCTGTATTATGAATCATATAATTCAGTTAAGTTTATTATGGCCATTACATAACGTTTAATTCCTATAACTTACAAAAAGGCCCCTTAAATGGGCATTGGGGGACTCCTCTCATAAAAGTTTATCATTATGGATTCCTTGGACATAACTCTTACTATAAAACACATATCAAAATGTGAATATGGAGCTAAGAATATCAATATAATATTTGAGGATCTGATCTCCCTAAATGGTGCCCAAAACTGAGAATTAGAGTCCTGGAACTAGCACCCAACACCGATCTAAGAGCATAAGTGAAGCTTCCTTCACTGGAGCTCAACTTCTATGGATGAATGGTTTGTATCATAGCTCGATATGGATATTAGATGGTTTATCTTTGGATCTCTTTTATCTTCATCAAAGAATGGAAGATAAGAGAAGAGAAGGGAATGGAGACTTGGGGTGCATCACCCAAGGGGACCGAGGCTCATCACTCAGACTTGAAGATTGGCTTCACTCAACACCAAAACATTAACAATCCACACTAAGAAATGGAATTGGAAGCATCCTTAAATAAAACTTGAGTGACTTTTTGAGTAAGTCACTCATGTGTTGAGCAAGTTTCCCACTTACAAACCCTAACCCTAATCCATGGATGCGCCCTCCTTGAGTAAAATAACAAGAATGGAGCTTAGGTAATGTTTCCTTGTTTGTATCCTTCAATCCAAAGTGGAAACTGTGCCCCCCTTTGAGTAAAATTTTCCTTCTTAGGACTGGTGATGTTTCCATGCTAGTATCCTTTCATCAAAATGGAAACTATGCACTCCCTTGGCCAAAGTTTCCTTCTTTTGTAATGACTATTTTTCCTGCACTTTCTGCTTTTGAAATTGTCTGCTTTTCCTTTCTTTTGTCGGTTTCCATCTTTTTCTGACAGATTTCTTTTGTTAGTTTTCTTGATAGTTTCTATTTGTAATCCAAGGAAATTTGACTTGCCTAATGCGCCCTCTTGATATAACAACTCATTTCCACATGTATTATTTTCATATTAATTAAATATTTTCACATAAATAATCCATAATTAGAAATAAACTTAGTACATCCCTCCTTAGGATGAAATAATCAAAATTCCCTAGGAAATTTAATTAATTCAACTTTTGATGTTATTCAAGGAAGGGACATGACAATCCTCTCCTTCCAAGTCTGCTTGTCCCCAAGTAGAAGCAATCAAGGGTGCTACAAAATTTGCTCACCCTCCCAAGTGGAATCTTCACTAGGAAACCCTTCCACTGCACCATATATTATTTGATGGTCTTGTTCCTCAACCTTCTTTCTCTGGTATGTAAAAACATTTCTGGTACTAAGACCAATTGGACTTCATCACCAAACAACTATTTGTTGGCCTACTTCTTTCTTTAGGAAAGATACATGAAATACATTGTGGATCTTGCTCTCTTGAGACAACTCCATTTTATAGGCCACTTCACCAATCTTCCTCAAAATTTTGTAAGGCCCATAAAATCAAGGTTGGATTTTCTCAACTCCCTTTGTTTTTAAATATGACTACATGTAAGGTTGTAACCTCAAATATACTAAGTCTCCTTCTTTAAAGTCTCTATCAAATCTGTGCTTATCAACATTCATTTTCTGTTGGTTTTGCGCAACTTGCATATTTTCTTTGAGTGCCCTTAGTATGTCCTGATTCTCCTGAAGCCAATCTTTGGATTTTTGGGCTCTACAGTCCCCAAACATCAGATCTGCAAAAGTTGGGGTCTCATACCCATACAAACCATGAATGGATTCATCCCGATGGAGAGGTAAAAAGTGATGTTTTAGCAAAATTCTCCTAGGTGGAGCCATGTAACCCAAGCTTTCTGTTGTCTTGTGACATAGTTACGAAGACAAAATTCAAGCCATTGATTCACTCTCTCAGTTTCAACATCTGTATGAGGGTGATAGCTTGTGCTCAGATTCAGATTTATTCCCACTAGTTCGAACAGAGCTTGCCAAAAAATACTGGTTAACTTGTTGTCCCGGTCACTGATGATGGTTTTGGGCAAACCATGCAGTTTGAAGACATTTTTGAAAAATAATGCAACAACTTCACTAGCCAATATAGTGGAGGTGACTGCAAATAAATGTGCAAATTCGGTCAACCTGTCAACCACCACATATATGTTATCTTTTCCTTGGACTTTCGGTAGCCCGGTGATGGAATCCACGGAGACACTTTCCCATTTTCGTTTTGGAATAGGGAGGGGCTGGAGGAGTCTAGCAGGGTGTGTGTGATCCACTTTGTTTTGATGGTATGTTGTACACTCTCTCACATGCCTTATAACATCTTCCTTGAGGCCCTTCCAGGTGAACCTTTTTCTTACCTTCCAATAAGTCTTCAGAAAACGAGGATGGCCAGCCACTAGTGCATTATGTGCAACTTCTAGGATCCTCTTCTTTAGTTTGGATCCGGGTACTAAGAATATCCTATCCTTGTAATACATGAGGCCATTATGTACCTTGTATGCTTCATTTTGTATTACCCCATCCAAAATCCCACATGAAAACTGATTTGTTGAGTATTCAGTGCCCAATTGTACCTTCCATTCAGTTAGCATTTGCAACAAAGAGAGTCTGGGTTTCTGGGAAAGTGCATCAGCCACCACATTCATCTTTCCCTTCTTGTATTCAATGTCAAATCCATAGGATTGGACTTTTCTTACCCATTTTTTCCGTCTATCATTAAGCTCCTTTTGGGTAAGGAAGTGCCTTAGACTGTTGTGATCATTCTTCACTACGAATTTTATTCCCACCAGATACTGTCGAAACTTGGCCACTGCATGCACGATGGCCAACATATCCTTTTCATAAATAGAATACATCCTTTGATGAGGCTGTAATTTTCTGCTCTCATAGGAAATGTGATGCCTTTCTTGCATCAAAACAACTTCAATGCCTTCCCCCGAGTCATCACACTCCAACACAAAAGGCTTGGTGAGATCAGGCAAGGCTAGCACCGGACAACTCCTCATTATTCCCTCCATCTTTTGGAAATCTTGTTCTACTTCCCCATTCCAACTGAATGCCCCATTCTTAGTCAAATCTGTCAAAGGTGCAGTGAAGTTGGAGTAACCTTTGACAAATTTTTGGTAGTAGTTGCAAAGACCAATTAATCCTCTCAACTCAGTGAGGTTTCTTGGGATTCGACAATCCAAGATTGCCTCGATTTTCTCTTGGTGCACCTTGACTCCTTCTTGGTAGATCACGTGTCTGAGATAGAGTATCTCAGTCATGTCAAACTCACACTTGGATAACTTAACATAAAAAGACTGATCTATAAGTATAGTAAGCACACCATTTAAATGGATTACGTGCTCCTCCTATGTCCTACTATAAATCAAAATATGATAAAAAAACACAAGGACATACTTATAGAGCTACTCACTGAATACATTGTTCATGCAATACTGAAATGTTGTCGGAGCATTAGTCAAGCCAAATGACATGACCAAAAACTCAAAGTGGTCAAAGTGACAATGAAAGGTTGTATTTTGTATGTCATCCTCCCTCATTCGAATTTGGTGGTATCCCAATCAAAGATCTATCTTGGAGAATAACTTTGCTCCATGCAACTCATCCATCAACTCATCAATCCGGGGGATTGGGTACCGATTCTTTATGGTTTTATGGTATAGAGCCTAGTAGTCTATGCACATTCTAAGTGTTCTATCCTTCTTCTTCACTAGATCCATCGAAGATGCAATGGGATTGGAACTTGGTCTTATGAGACCCAACTCAAGGTGTTTGTTGATGGTCTTCTCAATCTCACCCTTAAATTTCTTTGGATGCTTGCAGGGGTGTATTTTTTATGGCAAGTGTACAACTTCCAATTCAATTCTGTGCTCAATGCCACATTTTGGTGTCCCGCCATGTGGGAGGTTTTAAAATAAAGTTCCCTCAGTGGTAATGCATTATTCAACAACCCATTCAATGTCACCATGCCTCAAAATGCATCTCATACTATTGGAAATAATTAATTGGCTTGGGTAGGTGTTCATACCCTTCAAAACTACTGGTTTCCCTTCTGCATCTTTGAAACTCATTTGGGGTATTTTGTAGTTCATGGAATGTTCCCCAATGGAGTACATCCATTGTACTTGCAACACCATGTTGGTGTCTGCAACATTGACAACAAAAGTTGTCTTCCACAGTGTAATCTCCTATATTCACTTGCAGGTTTGGAATCCACCGGTTGCATTCCATGGTATTGTTGTCCACGATGAACATAGTGAACCCTTCAAAGGATTCAGTTGGAAGCTTTCTTTTCTCTACTAGGGTTGCATCAATAAAGTTGTATTTGCATCTTGTTCAGTAAATCATACAAGAGAATCATTTAGTCATTGTATTGTACTACTAGATTTGATTGAAATCCTTGTGGTATCTCAACCCTATATCATTAAGGTTTAAATACCTCTCTAATTGGAATTTCGATCAGTATTGTACTCTACATATATGCTTATACTATCTCAAATAATGAAATTACAATACACTTGCAGAGAAAACAAAATTGTAAGCCAAGGTTAACACTTGTTTCAAAAATAGTATTATGCTCCACATCACATCCAAGTATCCTTGGCTCATAAGAACCTCCTCCCCTGAAAAATTAGATCCTTCCCTTATCAAAATATAGCAGTGTGGATGAATCTGTTGGGAAAGCTTAAATACCTTTTAGTCCACTGCAACGAGGAGGACATGCTTCAATAACTCTTGCGTCCCGTCACTGAGTCGAAGGCTCTAAATGTACAAATCTAGTATATTGTTTTGTTCCATCTTTATACCGGTTGTTGATTCCCTTCATCCAATGGGTAGGGAGTAGAGTTAATTGTTAGCTCTGCTCCTTACCCATTACCCATTGAATAAAGAGATCAACAATCAAGATAAGCTCAAACAATAATATCTTCTTTCTTTTATTATTATTATTTTATTTGATATAAGCCCGCTTGACAACCTCACTACAAGTCAACGAAAATAAAATCAATCTTGAGTCTAGTATCTATACCATACATATTTTCATTTAAAACCAAAATTTACATTTATTTTAAGATGAATTAATTAATAAATATGTTTATTTTATAACCACGTGTCTCTAATTTATATAACATGCCCAAATGTCAATGCATCCGCTATCTATAACATACATAATTTCATTTAAAACCAAAATTTACATTTATTTTAAGATGAATTTATTAATAAATATGCTTATTTTATAATTTTTCCACGTGTCTTTAATTTATATAACATGTCCAAATGTGAATGCATCCATTTAAATATTTAAATTTGGAATTACAATGCCCTTTAATTTATATAATGTTTAGAGTATTTAAAATTTGTAAAGGTATAACATGCCCAACTGTGAATGCACCCATTTAAAAATTGCTTATAATATTTTCAAATTAGGAATTACAAATATTAAAAATTTGTAAAGGTATAACATGCCCAATGTGAATCCATCCATTTAAAATTTTCTTATAATATTTTCAAATTAGGAATTACAAATGCCTTTAATTTATATAATGTTTAGAGTATTTACAATTTGTAAAGGTTTAGTTCATTGTGTCGTTTAGATTATTTAAAATGTGTGAAGAATTTTTTCATTTGTCTTATCAAACCAGGAAATACAAATGCCTTTACTTTATATAACGTTGAGACTACTTAAAATATGTGACATTTTAACTTACATGATTGCTATTATTTATTCAAATTTATTTGGTCTTTTTTCGTTTTAGAAAAATAATAAAACGTTCTTTAATTTCTGTTCACATTTTATTTATACATCTGTTTTTGCATATCTTTAATTTATTAAATTCACAAATTAAAACATAAATATTATTATTTATTGCATATACATATATCATATTATTTATTACATACGATGTGTAAAAAAGTCATATATATATAAAATAATGATAATAGTTAATGTTTATGGAAAGCAATTTTGGTTTATTTTATTGGTTTATCCTACCAAATAGATTTTAATGGACATTAACTATCATCATCATCTTTTATATATAATTAATAATTTTTTATTTTTATTACATATGATGTGTTAAAAAGTCATATATATATAAAATAATGATAATAGTTAATGTTCATGGAAAGCAATTTTGGTTTATTTTATTGGCTTATCTCACCAAATAGATCTTAATGGACATTAACTATCATCATCATCTTTTATATATAATTAAGAATTTTTTATTTTTTCTATATCTACATTTATGATATGTTTGTATGCATTAAGTAATAGTATTTATGTTTTAATTTGGGAATTTAATAAATTAAAGATATGTGAAAAACAAATATATAAATAAAATGTTAAAATAAACTAACCAACATTTTTTATTATTTTTCTAAAACTAAAATAAGGTCGATTGAGATCAATTTTGGTTTATAGGACCTTAAAAAAGAAAAGAAAAGAAAAGTAAGGAACTACTTGGCTCAAAATGTTTAGAGAGGAAGGTCCTAAATTACTATAATTTTGATGAGAGAGAAGGTTAGGCAAGTTCATATTCTGACAAAAAAATTGAAACTGACATTTTATGTGGGTGTATGTAGGGCAATCTAAGAGGAAGTGCTTTTCATCCTCAACACTCATAGTCTCACAAGATGGCAGGTCCTTTAAGCCCATAGAGTTTTAGAAAAGGTCCAACGCCATGTTTCACTTTGTAGCTTATGAGAGGTCGTTCTTATTTTAGCTATGTGGATTTTCTTATTTGCACTAAATAAAATACAGAGATGTTAATGACATCCTTGTAATATCTTAATTTTATTTTATCTTCTAAATTTTCAACACACCACATCTTCTCTTTGAATTTCAAGGTAATAATATTCTTAATATCATCTCTATTTTGTGAAGTGACATTTTCATTAACTCCCCACATTTTTAAACAAGACATGACATCTTTATGCCAACCCCACTTAGCAGTTAGGTGGTTTTGAGTGGACTTGAAAGAAAATTTCAGAAGTCTCTGATCTCCCAAGTGATTTAATTTTTTCTTGTACACTAGGTACCTAGTCATAGCTATGCTATTAATGGGGGGGATTCCCACTTTAATGAGGAGAATAAGATATGACGTATCACTTTTGATTTTAAGATTGCATTTTATAAAACGCTTATGGATTTGCTCAATCCTTCTCCAAGATTCTCTAGAGAAGTTGCATCTCCAAATAGGAGAACGACAGCGATGAGAGTCTCAAAGATGAATTGATTTTTATCCCACGTCATAAGGTTTGTTGACTTACAATTGCTTTCAAGACCAAAATAAGCCTTTCCACCCTCCATTGATCCTTTTCTTGATGTTGTAGTTCCAGTTGATCTTGTGATAGATATTAATCCCAAGATATTTGTAGGAGTCACATCCTCCAAGCATGAATTTTTTTAAGGATCCATACTTAATTAAAAGTGTATAAACATTGGCAAAACTTACCAATTTTTAAAATGTCAACTATAAAATATTTGGTGATATTTTTCTAAAAATATTTCAAATTCTATGGATTTAACATAGTTTATATAATAATTTGGCGATTTTTAAAGTGAAAATATTTACGTCGTTAAAATTGGGCGAAATAGGCCTTCGAAAAATGCAAATTGGGGAACGTTTATTTTGAAAAAAGGAAAAATAGCCCATGGGATAAATTTCGCCCCTAAAATTTTCCCTGCCTCCAAGTTGTTAAATTATCATGCAAAAAATGAGTGTAAGTTACTTATTAGATTTTTCATCATGCGACCAAACAGGTAAATGTTGTCACGGACGGAGAAGTGCCATTTTGGGCTATAACAACTAAGCCAGCGTATAAATCATTATGTTGTACCACCTGTGAGGCAATTTGGTCAAAACTCATTCTTGAAAACACAGGAGAAAGGAAAGGAGTACATATACCTATCAAATGTGACAATCGAAGCTCAATAAATTAGGAACACAATACATTGTATCATGCAAGATCAAATCACTTTGAAACTGATTACTACTTTATTAGAGAAAATATACAATTAAGAGAACCTGAATTGATGTACTATAATATAAGTGAGAATATGGATGGAAATTCATTAGGCCCTTAGGAAAGGAAAAAACTGTAATATGTAGAGATGTTCTAGGAATAATGAAGAATGCATTTCTCCATTAAGGGGGAGACTTAGAAATAAAAAATAAAAAATCTAGAAATGTATTACCTAGTCATTAGAAAACCAAATGATAACTGTCTAGTGTCGTCATGGAGACTCGTATGATCACTATTACTTATGACTGAAAATGACTAAGGCATTCATTTAGGGAGAATCATCTTTGGATTCACACAAATTCAAAGTGTTATTTCATATTTTTCCAAGTCATGGGTTTTGCATGTGAATTTGGATTGGTTGCATGAAAAATGAAGACATGAACTTGACTTGTAGGAGGAACGATTATAGTATCTTCAATACTTGGTTTGTGTCAGATTGTTGGGAATTGACAGAAGGATTATTCACCTTAGATTCAGTGTGCACTTTTGTAAAAATGTGGGAGACATGTGGGTTCCTTCCCTTGTTGTCTATTGTATGTTGGTTAACTATTGAAACTGGCAAGTGTTGAATATTGTTAAGTATATTAAGTATTGTTGGGATGTTTTAAAAGCTATTGTTGGATGCATGTTGGACTGTTGGATGGATCTTGTTGAGTAGAACTTAGTTTCTTTTGATGGTTCACAATATAAGGCGACGTTATGGGTAGACCTTAGGTGAAGAAGCATAGTCTAGTTGTAGTAGGTGCACACTGGCCAAGCTCCTAGAATTAAGGAACGGTAGTGCCACACAACCTTAGGTGCCAAAGAAAGCTTGGGAAAATTCTTAAGTTTGAAGGAAAAATTTCTGGTACACACACATACACACACACAAGTTGGTTCATATATAATACCCCCAATTTGACCTTTATAATGTATTAAATTAGATTATGTAAAATGATATAAATGTGATTTCCTAGTACGGAGCTCAAGGCCAAAGCCCGACTAGTGAATGGCTAGGCATGTATTATGCAAGTATCCATGTATCAAACCATGTGGTTGGCTTGTCATGATGATGTAAAAGATAGGTAAATATTATGTTAGAAAATTATAAAAATGATCAAAGTTGTGTATGTAAGGATCACTAAAGAGGGACTATGATTCTATGAGAGGAGAAAACAAAAGGGAGCCTATGGGAGAGTAATACTATGTTGTCAAGTGTCAGCCTTAGAACTCACCGATTTGCTTCCATGTTCCTTAAATGATCCATTTACCTATTTTGACTTATTAAAATCCAAGTATTGAATGGTGTGTGAGGTTGATGGTGAAAGTATTCTCATGTAATTATGGAAGCATGGGATGAATATGCTTTTATGACAAAGTGTAATAGTACTTCAATGACCTAGGGAAAATTCAAGGATCAATACTTATCTAAAAGTGTATAAAATTTGGAGAATCTTACCAATTCTTAAAATGTCATTTATAAAATATTTGGCGATATTTTTCTAAAAAAAAATTCAATTTATAAGGATTTTATATAGTATATATAATAATCTAGCAATTTTTCAGAGTGAAAAAATTTACCCCGTCAAAATTAGGCATAACGAGGCTTCAAAAAATGAAAATTGGTGAATATTTTTTTTGAAAAAAACATGGAAACATAACCCATTAGATAAATTTTCCCCTAAAATTTTCCTTGCAAGTTCAACCTATGGTAAAAAAGCTATGTCATTTGTCTTGTCATCAAACCTCTCATCCTCGTTAGATTTTATCCTTCATTTTCCAAGAGGGATTTATGCATGGAGGGCATGGATGAACCTCTACATAGATTCATGATGTGGAAGCCATTGCTAATGAACTAGAAATAATAATTGCAAAGAGGAATTTACAGGTGATAGAGTGAAGGGGATGGCTACAAGTGAACTTGAGGACAAGAAGGATATGAACCATTCTACCCACTATTATTTGCTTCTCACCAAATGATTTAGAAGATTTAGTTTTGATTCCACATGGAGTTCTCTTAGGAATACAATACCTTGAAATCTTGATGCACACAATGGAAGCACTATAAGGGTTTCATTTCCTGAGTGAATTGCAGAGAAGTGAAGGGAAATTCCTTCATTGTGTTGTGTGGGTTAGTGGAAGAGATTTCTATGGATGAGTGAGATTCCTATAGTGATCTAGGATGAGAATATTGGTTAAGCAAGAGAGAAAATGGGTTGAGTTGAGGAGAGAGTTTATCCTATGGTTGTTTCCTTTTCACTGGTTTTTTCATATCCTAGCTAGGGGATGGTATCTATAGTTGATACCTACGGTTAAGAGGAATGTGTCCTTTACACAACTAGTTGCTTGGATCTCTTCATATAAAAGATAAGTATCCTTTGTTGTTTATGAATGTGTAAAGTCAGATTTTCCTTATAGATATGAATAGGAAATTTATGCATGTTGTATATATGAATGTAGTTTTATATTCTTTTGTGTTTATTATTCATGCACCTACTCATCCATTTGTTTAAATTATGACCTTATCTTTTGGAAGAAAATTATATGTGAAATTGTGTACATCGAAGTTGGGGACATTATAATATGGTATAACAACTCAAGGTTGCAAAAATAGGAATGCATGGGATGAATTTTAATTCTACAGGAAGAATTCCAAGTTGCACAGGAAGTGTTTGACAAAATCCGCATGAGAAAAAAATTGGGGAAAATAGGGGCGAGTGCACAAATTTGAGGGACCTTTTAGATGCAATGGTAGATTGAAGCCAATGATTCAAGTTCCATAAAACAAAAATCATCCCAAGCAATGCTGACACTACCAATCCTAGTCCCAAGAATACCAACATGCTGGCTAATTAGGATAGTTAAGCAAAACACATGCGCGTTATGTGTCTCTAAAATGTGCACACGTTATAGTTTAAAAAACGCACACGCATTATGTAAAACATGATTTATGCTTAAAACAGGTTGATCTTGTCATTTTCTCCACAATAACACGCAACAACATCTTCGGGACAACCAAAAAAGAAAGGGTGAACACTATTTGTGTGATAAAAAGCAAACAAACTCCACATTGGGGATCAATCTCTTCATTGTGAGGTATTTATACCAAATTCTCTCATGCTAGTTTCCCTATTTTCAATAATTTATATGCCCTAATATGAATTTAAACCAAACATTTTTTAATTTCTATTCCCATAAAGAAATTTACATCCCCAATGGAATCCAAAACCCCAATTTACTCATAACAAACAAATTAATTTCATTATTTTTCATATGTATATTCACAAGCATCCTTGTGAAACCAAACCAAAATTCACAAATATGCAAAGTTTCTCAACTATATTGCAAGGTTACATAAGAAATTTACATGCCTAATGGAAACGAAAACCCCAATTTAGTCATTACAACCAAATCAATTTCACTATTTGCATATGTATATTCATAAGCATCGTTGTGAATCCAAACCAAAATTCACAAATATGCAAAGTTTCTCAAGTATATTGCAAGGTTGCATACAACTAAAACAAATTTCAAGTAGAATTCATATCTTCCCTAAAATACATAAACAAACATGGTAAATCCCTTGCCTCTATCTGAAATATCAAAGTTGGTCGTCCAAGAACATTAATCAACACCTTATAGTTTTGATGAAACTTCTTATCCAAGTGTTAAAATAAGGTATAGAAGCTTGCCATGCTTAACAAATATTTTTCCTTGACTAAAGGGTACATCTTGATTAATGTCAAGACAACAAAGTTCAACAATAGTGTTATCTCCTCAAATAAATTAGTCAAATTTATTTTATTAAGAGGTAAAAAGTCATTAGAAAAAACTTTATTAAATTTTTTAGGCTCATTTTAATGAGTTCTAATTTGTAAATATTTAAAAAAAAAACTTTGGAGTTAGTATTATTTCAAAAAAATCAAAAAACATGTTTCGGTGGCTAAGCATTGTTTCAAAATGGCCTCTAAGCCATCGAAAGCTCCGCTTTTGGCAGCTAAGACCGCAATTTCAAGGCGCTCCAAGCCACCAAAATTGGCGTTTTTACTATGAAAAGTCATCATTTTCAAATGATTATTCTGAGCGATTGGAGAACAATTTTGCAAAAAGGTCGGACGTTTTTGTTCCTAGAATGTTAGAGAACAATAACCTCTCTCAGTTTTCATACAGGTGTTTCATATTTGGAGAATAGAGTCCATCTCTGAGATCTAATTTTTGGATCTCAGAATTTCCCTGTTTGACACATGTTTTTGAAATACAGATCTCGGGAAAATGAAAACGAATTTAAAAAAAATGAGAGAGGTTTTTGCTCTAAAAAAACCAATATAAAATAATCACTTTCAGTTTATGCACAGGTGTCATATATTTGGAGAACCAAATCCATTTCTAAGCCCCAGTTTTCAGCAGTTTGGCCCATTTTTTTGTGGCAATAGATGACCTGTCAGTCCTCCAGGTGGCATTTTTGACCTCATCTATCAATCCATCAATATTTTCTGTAGCTGTTGAATACCATTAAGATAGAGGTGGCCCCTTAAATAGGATCCTTTCCTATTTTTCATAAAACTATTTTGACTGTCTATTTTTAGCAAATTTGATCCAGTTTTATAGGATCTTGAACTGTTTTGTAAAGGCTATAAATCCTGTGACTTCTGTAGAACAAAGGGTCGATTTGGAGTTCTAGCTACGCTGCTGTTGTGATAAAGACACTTTCTATAATATATTCAGTATGCAAGCTTCTTTCATTGTTATTTGTCAGATCTTCTTTTACATTTATGTTCTATTCTTATGAGTGAAATTTTGTTCTTTATCTATGTTTACATAATCCATTGGTGACTATCATCTTACCATCTGATTAGTGAGTAAAGGATCATAATTAATCATACTATCTTTATTGGCCCTTTATATATATATGGTTGTGTGTGTGTGTTCTAGTTAATAAAGTCAGTTTCTTCATCCACATTTATATATTACCTATCTGATAGTAGCTCTTGAAGGTGTTGTTTTGTCTGAATGTACTTAAGTCTATCTTGAGTATACCATTCAGTGAGTTAGATATTCATTTTGACCCAATATTACCCATCATTGAGAGAATAGATTAAGTTACCAGGCATCTTCAAGCTATAACCTAGAAGAGTTTCCTGGAGTGCTAACAAATAGGTGCTACGAATATCAAGATACAAAGGGAGGTTGATGTGTTTCATTACATGCCAATCACATACTATCATACATGATAGAATCGAGTGGAAACCTTACAACCCTAAAAGCCACTATACAAAAATATTCAAAGTCTCTCATGGGTATATAGAAAGAGTGCATACAATAAAATAACATCAAGTGGAATCTATACATTCCCCAAATTACATATAAACAAAGATGCTAAATAGCCTATGGAGTTCAAAACAATTCACACTACAACAAATAATTACATATCTATCAAAATCCTTTCCTACATTGGGATTTTATTCAGTAATAGCACCTTCTACCACCTCTTCTAAGCTCTAGCCCTTTTTTCTACCTGCAATCTGGGAGTTGGTCCTCTAAGGGCATTAGTCAACACCTCATAGTTTTGATGAAACTTCATAACCCAAGCCTTAAAATAAGGTACAGGAGCTTTCCAATGAACATATGCCCCAAATTACATATATAAACAAATATGCTAAAGGGCCTATGGAGTCCGAAACAATTCACGCTACAACAAATAGTTACACATCTATCAAAATCCTTGCATATATTGGGATTTTATTCATCAATAGCACCTTTTCCACCTTCTCTAGGCTCTATCCCTTGCCTCTACCCACAATTTGGGAGTTGGTCCTCCAAGGAAACTAGTGAACACCTCACAGTTTTGATGAAAATTCATAATCCAAGCCTTAAAATAAGGTAGAGGAGATTCCCAATCAACATATGCACATAGGACATTTAATGTATGCATTTGGAAATTGGAATTAATACAAATTTATGACATAAATTTAATATGAAAAAATGTTAAATGATTATTTTTTAGTGTAAAATTCAAGATTAATTTTAAAATTTAAATTATAAATAGGTTATGTTGTTATTTGTCGTACATTAGTTTTACAGTTTTCATTGCTTAGAGATGTCATTATACCATGTGATTATTTTTCTAATGATATTTTATTTGTATTTATGATTGTAGTGGCTACTATGGACCACAATGCAGATATTTTGAGAGTTATTGGTCATTTGAGAGGTATCGATTCAACTAGGAGTTGTGGAGATGAACTCCGCCACTCCTTATCAACTTCATTACTGACCATAGTGGATACCATCAGCAGATCTAATGATGCTTTGTATATCATAGCATCATAGAGAGAGACTGATGGATTGAGCTACAATGAGATTAATAAGCTCAAAATAAGCAAAGTGCATATATATTCACAATTTAGAGTGCCTTGGACAAATGACATTCCAGAGATTAACATACCACATATTTACATTGAGTGGTGCATCTGTCAACCAATTAGAGACCATTGGATGGACATATGGTACATGGTTAGAGATATTCCCCTGCACCACAACAGGAAAGTACCGTTGTACTTCCTTCAGAAACTTTATGCAAAGTTTGTGATGGGAAACCATGTCAACTATTTTGACATGTTGGGGTTCAAGGGTACTAGAAATGGGATGACAAAAAACCATCCCGATGCTAGGAATGGAGATGCCAATTGACATATATCTCCACCCCATGTCCAGCTACCGAGGCCAGAAATCCCTCCTACACATGATATGATTACCCAAACACAAGAGGCATTCTTACACTAGCTGAGATGATTTCTCGCCACACCACAACTATTGTCCAAGAAGGTCCCTCTTCCTCTTGTGGGGTACAACCACCAACTTCCGGTGGTAGAGGACCATCTATTGGTGGGGATAGACTGACATCCCATGAGCCCCATATCAATCCACACGTGTGCACGAAGTGTTGTCTAGCCTGTTATGGCTGTGGACCAACACATGGTATCTCTAAGATGAATGGTGGTCAGTTAAGGACATTGTAAAAACTCTATTATTGTTCAATTTAATTTTTCCATATTGTACACATATTAAAAGATTCTTGATATATTCAATTTTTAATCTTGCGGTAGCTTGATGCCTCTACGGGGGGTGGTAGTGTACCGGGTGCTGTCGTATCCAAGGCTCAAACAACTAACACCGAGGTAATATTTCAACACATGTCATTTTTTTAATACATATCATTTTGTTAATTCATGTTAGTTAATTATTTTCTTAAATGGTCTAGTATTTATAATTTTTGAAGTTGCAGGAACCACATTTTGAAAAGGACATCAGAGACATTGATCTCAATGAATTCCTCATAGGTGGATTCTATGATTACCTTAGGAATGTAAGTACATGGTTAATGAGTGAATATTGTTCAAATTATTTATTTATTAATGTACACTCCTTTATAGATTGCTAGTATTTATAAGTTTTAAACTTGCATGTGTATCTGGCTCTATAGAGGGGAAAGAAATTGCTAGTATTGATCCCTCCCATGGGGGAGATATGTCCCAGGAATAGGTAAGTATATTACAACATGCTATTTTTTAAGTACATATTATTCCATCCATTCATGTCCATCTCTAACTATGGTAACACTTTATGACTACAGACGTCAACACAAATCCCTGTAGCACCTCTTTGGTTTGGATATCCCCATAGTCCAAATGTACATAAGTGTGTTGTCTACACTAGATGATCCTCTTCCATAAAAAGAGTGGGTATCCATGATGATGAACCTACTAATTCCATGGTAATGTACACATAGCCTCCAATGCCAGTTTCTGGTTAGCTTTCAATTCACTTCACAACTAGTTTTTATTAATTCTATTTTTGCATGTTTACAACATCAGGATGGAGAGTCTAATGGTTAGCGGGGTTTTTGATGATGTATATAATGTTGCATCTACAATGGAGATAAGTCACACAGAGGTATCTACTTGAATATTTGTACATGTACAGTTCATTTGTATTGTGTATGGACATGCACAATGCCTAACTATTTTAGCATTTGTTGAATGTAGCCACACCTTGGTCCATTAGTGCATGCGACTAAGGTTGATTTTCAACCTACAATTCCTCTTGTTACCGAAGAAACCCAATGTCATGGCCTAGAATAGATTTTTTCGACGAGATGTTCATTATTTACATAATTGGTTAGTACTTTCTCATGCATGTGCATGTTGATAATTGTTGAGATAATTGACATAGTTTTTTTTATTCGCATAGAAGAATTGCAGAGAGATTATCTGCAAGGAGGAGGACACTAGAGGAATCTATACCCCGGATGGATTCAGCGAGTGTTTGTTTTATGTACAATCAAGTCGTATTATAAATTTTCAAACTTTTTTAGTGCTAGATAGTTTTAGTTTAGTTACCTGATCAAGAAATACTATCCTTGATTTGCAGCTGCCAGAGATGCATAATGGTCGTGGATAGAGGAAACAAGCATCACAATTAAGAAAAAACAAGAGAAACTTATAGTTTTGATGTGTTAGTCCAGGACAAATCTGTACTTTTGTGTAGAAGAGGAATAGAGAGTTTAGGGGCACGGTCTAGGACATATGTAGTTTTGTTTGCATGTATATCAATGATGTTTTTGATACATGTACATTGACATGCCATCTAAGGGCCTTCTATTTTTTTATTATAACTATCATGATTTAAAAAATATTTCATATTGGCTCTTGAGATCTTCATAGTTTAGTCTTATGTGTGATCATACATGTGTGGACAAGAATGTTTCTATTTGTAATCTTCCCAATTTTTTATAGATTTTATGATTGCATGGAGATATCAGTTATAAATTTGAGAACAATGCACAATTAAAACATTGCGTAATGACAACAATGTACATTTAAATTGTTTTTTACCATGATCTAATTGCATATACAATGTTAAATTGTATTCACAACAGCACAACATACCTAACACACATAGGCACCCAATACACCTAAGCAACTGATCCAACTAAGTGGAAATAAAATCACCTTACTCTCATAGCAACCTAACAAACATTTAAAGGATGCACAAAGTTGACACACCTAAGTGATGTACTTGTGTGGCCCACATAAATGAAATTGGTGTTTGGCATGATGAATTTCATCTAACGAATATATGGGATACACATATATCATCTACAAAAAAACACACAGAGATTTCATGCATGAAATACAACACATAATAAACCATGTGTATGAATAGTTGTATATGTTAAAGTTAGTGTAGCTCCAAGATCCATTCCTAGGGAAGATGATACCCTTTAGTGACAAGATCAAACCTAAAAGTATATGAATATAAGGTTTATTCAAAATAATGGTTATGATTCTTTACTGTTGTATCTCCTATACATTATTTTATCATTTTGTTACTATACATGGCATTTTATGAATCACCTCGAGGACCAACTTTAACGCAATGACCAATGGAGTGTTAAAGTTGAAAGAGATGAAAATTACATGTGATTTTATTATAGTTTAAATTGATTGGAGAAGTACTATTCTAAATCTTGTTTTATAGTTCGATTTATGTATTGAAGTATATTTATTTACCTATGTCAAATCTGAACTAACCCTAAACTTTAACAGTATACCCAAAAATAATTACAAATGACTTGAATACTTTAAAGGACCTATCTCAAGCTCTTAATTAGTTACAATATTACTCATTGTTATTATTCTACCCATTTCTAAAATGAAAGTGACGAACTTGAGTCCACAAGTTTGTATTTGATTGACTTGGACTTGAACAAAGAGTTCTTATATCCAGGTATTGTAAGGAAAAAGAGTATGAGCAACACCCTGGTGCTCTAGCTTGACCCTTTGCATGACCAATATCTTTCTATGAATGAATATGAGTGTCATAACCCCAAAATTTCACAAAAATTTAAAATTTGTTAAGATAACATAAAATGTTTGAATACGCAGTTTAATAACTGCTAGCAGTTAGCGGAAAATGAAACAGTCTAACAAATAGTATTAATTAGTTTCATAACATGATAACTAATACAGCTTCCACTTTCGTAATGTATAAAAGATAGATCTGCATTCAGGTTTCTCTCAGCTTTACTAACAAGTTACTTTTTGGCAAGTAGGTGAAATCTATCTTTGAAAAATTGGGCTTACTTAGCTTTATGCTAACGTAGAAGGACTGCTGATTCTGACAGGTTCAATAGGTAACGATCGATCAAGTAGAAGTTTAATTCATAAGTTGCAAGAAGTAATTCTATTTGCATGTTAATATGCTAGTAAATAAACTGATTATTCTCAAGCGAGCTCTGATGAGGTAAAGTACTTTGTCCTCTATAGTTTTTGTTTTCAAAACAATATTCAAAGTATAAATATAAATATTGTTATCTTTATCCCATTTAGTGAAGCAAGAGATATTTACAATGAGCTTAGAGCTCATGTTCTTTGTTTTACCTTTACTTCTATTTTATCATGCTTATAACGCTAATGTTGGATTTAACTGTAGGGTCTTTTATTCATGGAAGTATTCCTGTCAATTTCAAAGGTAAAGTTGTTCAATAGAATGCATGTTTCTATCTCGTCTCTATCTTACTAGCCATGGAAATTATTAAGCTCTTGTTTGCATGTGAAGATGCTAATCATCAAGTTTTGAACTTTAGCATTTGAATCATTGCTTTGATGCATGTATTATTGTAACTATATACATTACCATATCATTTTATAATGTACCAATCTGATTGCCATTTGCATCCTGTAGAGATCTTACGACCTGGTAATTTCTATAATTACAAACTTTGTGCATGGTTTACTCCATAAATAAAACTACTATTGTCATGTTGCCTTACTGATAATAAGTTGTAGTTGATTATGTTTACTATAGTAGATTACATTACTTAGAAATTCTAATCTAAGGTATTCATCAAGTGAGACAATATGACAAAGATTCTTATGCTACACTAGAACCAAGTATACATAAACAATCACAAAATGTTTTGTAAAATAATGATAGGAATCATTATTATTGTCATTAATAAGTTGATCCTACAAAACACTAATGTAAAAGCTTACAATAAAGTTAACCCTGTGATTGTTTGCTTGATATGGTTAAATACTTTTGCTCCATAGTCCAACGATGAATATAAGTTATTAGCAATTGTAACTAGTCTTAACCACAGATTGCAAATGATATGGTTGTAACTAATTTTAAGTCAATTGTAAAGTAAACATACACTTCATTATTTTTGAAATGTTATACTATGGTCGACTTGGTAATGTTTTTCAATGGCAAGGTCTCGCCATCCTTACTCTATAGTCAACGTTATATATATCATTGTTAATAATTGACACAAACCTCGACTCCAGCGATTATAATGATATAGTTTTTACATTGTAATCAGTGAATATATATATATATATATATATATATATATATATATACCTTCCACCGTCGATTACATAGTTGATTTGTTGATTATTGCAATAATGAAATAAATAATTTGGAATGCAGGTTGACTATAGTCTAGACCCATGCATGGTTAAAATATTTGGAGACCACGTGGTTTTTTCTCGTCCATGCAGTGATGATTTAAAATATTGGAAACCCTATTCACCGGTCATTTGTCTTCGAGGGTTTCGCTGGCCTATGGGCTGCTCTGTGTATTTTTTTCTTAGCGGCCATGAGAGACTACTCCTCTGCTTGCTTCCTCTGTGGCTTGTATTTTCTGTTGTTGTAGTTTCATTTTTCAGTCCTCGGCTCCAGAACTTCGTTGTTGTACCCTTACTACTTGAGTGGTTACTTGTTTATGTGTTTGGCTCTCGGCCTATCCATAATTTTCAGTTTTGGTCCTTTCTTGGCTTGTCACGGTGTGGTGAAACTTAAGCTTGTTGACACTATCTCCATCCAGGTCAGTGTAGGGGTTGACTCTCCTTTGTGTACATTGCTAAGCTGGTGACAACTTATTCGTTGCTCAAATCCTCTTCTTGTTCACAGGTAAGACCACTCAGTCCCTTATCATGACAATTTCTTGTTAAGTTATTAATACGTTTTAGGGTTTTTAACTTAGAACTGTGCATTGTTCTAACTCTCTATAAATGTGCTCTTTACAAGAACTAAGACATCTTGAAACTTTAGTGAAGAGGAACAACAATGGTCAGCTCCCGTGGACTTGTGGCCCCAATCGGTAAGCCCTGTTTTCAACTGGGGTTTACCCTACTTGCAATGAGGGTTGTGGAAGGAGAAATAAACAGTGCTTGGAAGCCTGTTTCGGTTTCTTGTTAGTTAGGAGATTTAATATAATGTTGCTTTCCATTTTTAAGTGCAGACCCAAGCTATTATGCTGGGTAAAACCGGCCTTCGAGCCATGACATGTATTTGGTTTTTAAGTTAGGATTCAGCCTTATGGCTTGACAATGTATTATAGTTGGTTTTATAAATAAATATTTTATTTATCTTGAGCTCTGTCTCACGATTGTTATGATTTCATTAACCTGTAAATAATGTTATTGTAAAATAGGTTTTTATTTCCTTCTTCTACTGAAAGTGAAGAAATTTACTGTTTATGCTACGTTTATAAATAATAATATTAATATAAAGACTGTGGAACAGTCGTAATTTAAATTTATAAATTTTATTCTTATTAGTAAGTAAATAATTGTTAGGGCCCTACAGGAAGTGAAACCCTTGTATAAGTGTATTCTTAAATTAATTATTATTTTAGCACAACTTTTTGTTTGCTTCTATTTCGCCTGTACAGGTGTATTGATGTTTATTAACCTGTCTAAGAAGTATTTAAAATAAATGAGCTTATAAATATATTATAAAGTTTTAGAGATAAGACTTTAATCAGTCTAGCTTAAAGTCTTCTTGTTTAATTTATTTACACAATTATCAATGTATATGGTTAAAACTTATATAAATCAATTTATAGAAAGATAAATGAAAAGTTAGGGTTTCGATCCTCAGGTTTATCTTGCATAGGTTATAAGCCTGTTTATTAAATATAAAATAGTTTCTAATAGGAAAATCTTAGTTTTATTTTATTTAATGTTTACATCTATACTTTTTTATTTTATTTCTATTCTGTAAATTATAGTTATTCAGAACTCTGTAAAGAATAGATGGTTAACCTTGGAACTCTGTTTATTTTTCACAAAATAAGAGTTTATATAAATAATCCTAATATGGTTTATTTTTAAGTAATGGTTTAGAATTTAGTAATTATTTTATAAGATATAATGTGTGGTTAATAACTATTATCTTCTATAACTTCTATTTGTATCAGTATACTCTTACTGTAACTCTAGTGTAGTTACTATTTATTTTCCTGCATTTTATTTAGTTATACTAAGTAAAAACAACAAACAAAAATGAACCATAACACTGTTTTTCCTAATATTTAAAATATTGAAATAAATTTACTCTGCTATCTATAGATACAAGATTCTATCTGCTATTTTCATTCTCTTCATAATTCTTTCATCTACCTAAAACATTCTAACTGTGCTAGAGTACGACCTAGTTTCCAGGTGGGGAAAAATACAATGTAGAAATTTATTTTCAATCTATTTCATTAATTCTCTAAACCACTATCATTTCTGTAACAATCTAATAAGAATACTAAATCTAGCATTTCATCAACTTTGAACTTATAACATACACATAGTAGTCAAACTAAGATTTATTTAACTAACACAGTAAAATAAAATAACATAGAACCTATTGAGGACAGATGACAACAACTTTAGGAGGTCGTTCCTCCCTACCAATCTCCTGGAGAGCGCTAAAAAAATGCTTCCTCAGGACCCCCGAGCCTGTTCCTGGTCTTCTTGGCTGAGAACTGGTGGAGAATGCAAATAGTAGAACCCTCTGTCAACTGACTAGTTCAATACCTCAGTAAAACACTCTGCTCTCAGCAGTATAATCTTTAGCTTAAAAGCTGCACTAGATCAATAAGCATTTATCCCCTCAAATGCTTTCCAAATTCCCCTTCCATTGAATTTCTCTGAAATACATTCATTCAACCTGAATGATCACATCTCTAGAATGAGCAGCCTCGACTCTCTTCAATGGGAATTTTTATAAAGATTGCTTAGGTTTTTTCAGTCAGTTTTTATTAATTGAGCTACCTGCTCTAATTCCACTTTCTGTGGGAATCATGACCACAAATGTAGGGAGGTTGCCACTTGCAACAGTTGGAAGTGGTTAGAGGATGCTGCCACATGTTAGTTTGCTCTCCACCTAGTCTCCACCAATTTAACCAGTAAACACTCTTTTAACAACTCTCCTAAGTTGTTATCTCCTCCTTTATTTATTTATAAATAAAATATTCAGAATTTACATTAAATATCCTTGACCCTACTGAGTCATCAATTACAACTTAGCATAAAATTTTAACATATTGTCCTCAAATAATATAAAATTGTTATAGCAAATTTTACCACACCAGGTGAATCACACTTGTATGGCCTTCCCCTATCCCTCTGCAGACTCCTTAAACCCCTTGGAAAATTTTTTGTCCTTTGATGTTTCCTAGACCATCCCTAAAAGCATGTGAAAATTGCTATACACGACTTTTAAACCTTTTATCGCGTATATACGCAAGTTTGACCTCTAAAACCGCGTACATCGGGATGTGTAAAAAAATCCAAATCATTTTGGAATTTTCCTTGGCATGGATCTGACTCACTTGTCTCTTGGCCTTCCATATGCCTTGAGATCGCTCAAATTCGACCTTTCATTACCCCATTGAAAAGATATATAAGGAAACCTTTGGATACATTGAAGGCATAAGAGAATTGAGAGCAAAGAAACTATAGTCCATTGTTGTCGGAACTTGTGCTTGAGTATGCATCCCTTTGTCCCTTGGAGAAATTTAGTGTTCTTCCCAAGCTTTCCTTTTGCTTGTGAGCTTGCTATCAAGAGATGGAGGATTGAGGTGGTGGAGGCCCAAGTGGGGGATTCAGTTTCTCCGATTCGTAGACGTGCCGGCAGAGGTTGTATTCATTGTAATCTCTGATTTTATATTAATAGAAATATATTTTCCTGTCCAATAATGTATGTTTGAGTGAATATTTTATCCATGGATGATTTCAATTGCTTATATGTTGTTGATTATATATGCTAGAGTAGATCTAACACCCATATATATAGTATGCTTGTCTTGTTTACTTATTGTTGAGGAAGTGATTCATCAATTCAAGTTGAAGTTGGAAATCTCAATGGGGATCTTCTTCAACCGTCTGGAATAAGGTACGAGTTTTGATCCTTTAGTGTTAGATATTTGATTTCTCTTGCATATTGGAAAGGATTGATTTCTGGAGTCAACTGTCTGTTGTGGTACCCCAAGCCATAGGAATTTCTCTCCGTAACAGAATTGGTGACTCCACTGGGGATGTTCCTTGTTTTTATTTGGGGTTTGCAGGCATAATGGGCTTGATATTCTTGACTTGCTCTTTGTTTCTCCTTGTTTCTGTGTTGCATTTTATAGTATGTTCATCCATTGACACTCCCATTTATTGGTTTGACCCTTGGCCTGCTTTTTACCACTGTCTTCTCTATATACGCAGGTTTTTGGCCAAAAGTTGCGTACATACGTGGATTTTTGGCCAAAAGTCCTATATACACGCAAGTTTTTGGCCAAAATCCGCGTATACATGCAGTGTTTTGGCCAAAAGTCACGCATATACACATCTGTTCTTTAAATAGTCACATACATCCTCCCTTTTGGTGAGTTTGATGTTATGGGAAGTTCTTGGGTGGGTTGTGAGTGTGGTTGGGTCTTCCTTGGGTCCGATGTTGTCTGTTGGATGCTTCTTTTGTGACCAGAGACCGCTTTTTCATTGATTTTTCTTTGAAAGTAGTTTTAGTCATTTATCTTTTTTGTTTTTCCATTAGTGCATTACTCTTTTTTGTCTCAGTGTCTTGATGGGCTTGTGTTTTATACTTGCTGCGGAGACTGAGATTTTTAGATGACTTTTATTGCATGTTTCATTCTTTTATATTGAAAAATACAAAGTAGTTTCACTCTTAGTTGCATCTTAGATATGGATTTGTGGAGGTACTTGCATTGGATTGCTTGGATGAGATTTGTTTTTAGGCTTTCATATAGGAAGGATTGCATTGGCATTTAGAAAGGAATATATATTTATGCATCTCATGTAGTGGCATACCCTATTTTTCATTTGACAAAGATTGCACTTAGCATTGTTTGTTATAGTGTGCATATTTACTTCACTACTGAGTCATAACTTCATTAGTTGGACGATCATTTCCCTTTGAGTAATTATAGCCAATCAAAATCAACACATAATAAAATGAATTACACTATTTTATTTTATAGGGTGCACCAACAAGATTAGGTTTTAGAGTCTTGGAATAGTTCATTGTGAGTTAATTCTACAAGACCAATAAACAACAACATGTATGTGTCTGTCCAGGTGAGAGTGTGAAATTCCTTGGTATAATTAGTGTTTCTCAGGATCCTCCTCTCAAAAGGGAGTTAAGCACAAGGCAGTGTGAGCAGTTATTGATTGGGATGACCCCCAGTCATAACTGAGTAGCACCGGAGATATTTCCAGGATTGTATTCATATATGGGGGATCTTTCAAGAGTTTTGGGCTTTGCTACCCTGCCCATACGGTCAATCCCACCTGCGACTGTCCGCCTGAGCATTGATTATATTGAGATGACCTTAGTGCCCTTACCTAGGTTATTGAGGGGGTACTTTGCAGGGGTTATTCTGCAGGTGTCCTGGCTAGGTAGGGGTCGGATAGCATAGTCGCTATATGTGTTGAAGCTGAGGGCCACTATAATTGGTTACGTACCTCTGCTTGTAGTGTATGGGAGTTTCAAGCCTCTCCTAGGCGAGACATACCTACTGCATTCGAGAGCTCACATATCCTCCCATTGGTTTGTTTGGGTCCTTTTATTTTCGGCATGCCTGGTATCCTATCACCCGTCCTTGGTCCTGGTATGGACCCTGGTGTCAGACTTGGGGGCATCACATCCCCTTACCATTCTCATAGATTTGGGAATGTTCATATTCCATCCTCTACTCTACTTATGGAGGATTTTTATTCCTTTCGCTCGGTCTTTACACTGGTGGTCACCCTCATGAGGGTGGTAGCAGATGCGTGAATGTTGGGTCTACACCTTACTTTCCTTTTTATGTCCCATTGTTCACCACATTTTTTCCTTTGGGTGCATTTGTCATGATCATTCCTCCCTATATCCTATAGTTTGGATTCTTTATTGACTATTTTGGGTTGTTTTGGACTAATATGGTTGTCATGTAGGGTCCATTTTTTGTACACTCTGAGGTTTTAACCAATTCATTCCTATCACAAGTATGATGTTTAAACTGGCATATAGGTTAGGATCACCTCCGATTGCATTTTGCATGACCTTATGACCGTTTCATTATAGCCTTAGGTATGAACACATTCTATTATGTCACAAAACCTTCTTGTTGTTTTAGAAGTGGTACTATATGAATGGTAGAGCTTTCCTATACATGGGTGTCCTATTTATCTCCCTTTTGCATTTGGTATGCATGCTGTGAATCCTCTCTTAGGTTTGGGATTCCCCCTTTAGTCTTGCCATGTCCTTGAGCAAGAGCTTCATACTCCTCTTGAACTTTATGCTGGCCATTTTCCCCCAGGACTCCCTTATGTCAAGTTGTAATTGCGTTATCATGAGCTTTGCCTGCCTTCTTGAGCCTTATGTCGGCTTCCCTGACTTTGAGTTTGAGCCATATAGCCTGAGCTTGTCTCATGTCTAGCCATGTAGAGCCATGTTTTATATCCTTTGCAGCTTGATTCCCTATTTTACTAGGAGGGGACTTTCCCCCGAGTGTCACTATCCTACACATGTATCCTTGCATTGAGCATAGGTATGTTCTACTACTTGGAACTAGTTTTTTTTCCCATATGACACTCGTCTCCTCCTAGTCTGTAACTATAAAGCAGTTTTATTCTTTTTAAAGCTTTTTAAATATTTGAAAAAGTCCAAAAAAAAAAAAATTAAAACCAAAAAGCCAGACAAGGAAAGATGTCATCTTTTGCAGTTGTCGAGTTGTGTCATCTTCGAACAGAGAACTGTATATCACATCTGTTGGTTTGGTTTATAGTTTGACTTTAGGAGCTGTAATCGTTTATCTGAGTTTATCTCCATCGACTAGTTAAGCTTCCAGTCCCCATGGAGCCTCTATCGATGCCTCCTGTGTCACATAGATGTCCCAGTTTTGTATATCGAGTCTATGCTGCCTTCATTCAGTCACCATTCACCGTTATGCTCTTGTTTGAAAGAAGTTGAAACCTGAGTTGGCCATTCCTCAGTTATCTTGACTTTGCATGTCGGCCATTCTCGATACAGTTACTGCTTCATGCACCTTATGATCGAGTCCTTCCACATTATACAGCTTTGCTGAGTACCTCGTGTTGGATGATGGGGGATGCCTTAATTCCCTCCTTCCAACAAATTTCATCCCATATACTTCAGATCATTTATTCTGGGATTGGAATCTAGAGTCATTTTTGAGTGCCTTGAGACTTGCAGTCATCAGTGGCAGGTTCTCTCGCCATCGACAGTTTCTGGGAATACATCAATGTCCCCTGATCGATGGATTCTCTCAAGTGTTCGAACTCAACACATTTATTCACACTTTTTAGTTTGCACTCTAGTATCAGTGGGTGATCTTGCATCTGTTAACGGTATACATCAATGACCGGTAATTAGATGATGGACTACTATGTTTGACCTCAACACCTCTATTCACATAGTAGGACTTGTACTCGTAGCAGTTTGTGTAGAATACCTTCCATATTGGTGGCATCTCTTATATGCTACCTCCTTGATCGTGCCAGTGTTCATGAGATTTCAGCTCTTGTGACTTGATTCCAGTGTGTGTCATACATTTCCAGCCATTGTGGAGATCTTGATTTGTTATATATCTCCAATTTTCATGGAGATCATGATCCTTTGTATATCTTCATCATGGAGATTCTGATCTATGTATATTGTATGTGGCGATGACCACTTATGTCATATTTTGTATCATGCTTGTTCATGGCCATTGTAATCTTATGTATCCAGGACTGCTATATGTATTTGCAGTTATATGCAAAGTTGTATCATTGTACTATGATGATTGGGTGGCTGGTCTTCCATTTGGGATTCTTCATCACTCCACTTCTGGGATGGACTTATAATGTATTTCGGCCATCGTATGATCCCTCTGACCTCACACATTAGGGGGCATCTGTTATAGTATATTTTACCACACTAGGTGAATCACACTTGTATGGCCTTCCCTTGTCCCTCTGCAGACTCCTTAAATCCCTTGGACCATTTTTTGTCCTTTGATGTTTCCTAGACCATCCCTAAAAACATGTGAAAATTGCTATACGCGACTTTTAAACCTTTTATCGCGTATATACGTGGGTTTGACCTCTAAAACCACGTACATCGAGATGTGTACAAAAATCCAAATCCTTTTGGAATTTTCCTTGACATGGATCCAACTCACTTGTCTCTTGGCCTTCTGTATGCCTTGAGATCACTCGGATTCGACCTTTCATTACCCCATTGAAAAGATATATAAGGAACCCTTTGGATACATTGAAGGCATAAGAGAATTGAGAGCAAAGAAACTATAGTCCATTGTTGCCGGAACTTGTGATTGAGTCTGCATCCCTTTGTCCTTTGGAGCACTTTAGTGTTCTTCCCAAGCTTTCCTTTTGCTTGTGAGCTTGCTATCAAGAGATGGAGGATTGAGGTGGTGGAGGCCCAAGTGGGGGATTCAGTTTCTTCGATTCGCAGACGTGCCGACAGAGGTTGTATTCATTGTAATCTCTGATTTTATATTAATAGAAATATCATTTCCCGTCGAATAATGTATGTTTGAATGAATATTTTATCCATGGATGATTTCAAATGCTTATACGTTGTTGATTATATATGCTAGAGTAGATCTAACACCCATATATATAGTATGCTTGTCTTGTTTACTTATTGTTGAGGAAGTGATTCATCAATTCAAGATGAAGTTGTAAAGCTCAACGGGGATCTACTTCAACCATCCGGAATAAGGTACGATTTTTGATCCTTTAGTGTTAGATATTTGATTTCTCTTGCATATTGGAAAGGATTGATTTCTGGAGTGAAGCTATCTGTTGTGGTATGCCAAGCCATAGGAATTTCTCTTCATAACAATATTGTCCTCAAATAATATAAAATTGTTTTTGCAAAATTGGGGTATGTGACAATGAGCAATAAATAATGTGAGTAAACTCTAATGTACTTTATTGGATCTATTATTTCCATAGCATTATTTTATATATTTCTCTATTATATTTATTGTATGCTCTAGTGTAAAACTTTACCTAGTAGTATGGTAAAATTATCCGATTATAAGAGGAATACTAGGAACAAAATGCACTAATAAGATATCTTTATTATGCATGCTTTCAATGCATAAATCTTAGTCAAACATAGATATCTGAGCCACATACATCATTCTATGGCACAATGAATCTCACCTCCTTCATGCTTTCAGGGGCACCTGTTGAATCCCTAATCACGACATAGAATTCAAACCGTGCATCAAAAATGGATCCATGGGGGTCATGGACATGTGTTTAGGTAGGTTCCATGTGGGACATATAGCCACAAGTTCTCGATCGAGTAATTTTCAAAGTTGACCCCTATGTGCAAACATTTCACATTCCCTTAGTGAGAAAAACCCTAGTTTCCAAAATTGACCTAAAATAGGATCCCTTATCCATGAAGATATGGGAGAGGTCCACCCCTAGCACTATACCAATGTATTGAATCTAACGAATTCAACGGTTCATCCATATGAGCCATGACCATCATTCAATGTCACATTGAAGCTCACCTCCTATAAGCTTTCAGGGACACTTGTTCAATCCCTACCCGAGGCATAGAATTCCAACCATGCATCAACAATGAATTCCAAGGGTTCATTTAAGTGTGTTTAGGAATTTTCCATGTGGGAACACTAGACACAAGTTCTCGGTTGAGGAATTTGCAAATTTGACACCTGTGTGCAAACATTTCACATTCCCTTACTGAGCAAAACCCTAGTTTCCAAAATTTACCTAAAACATGATCCCTTGTCCATCAAGCCAGAGGTGAGGGCCACCCATAGAAATATCTCAGTATCCTAAATCAAACGGATTTGATAGTTCATCGATCCAATCTACAATCATCATTCTATGGCACGTTGAAGCTGACCTCCTACACGCTTTCAAGAACACTTGTTGAATCCTTATCCAGGGCATAGAATTCGAAATGTGCATCAAAATTGGGTTCCAAGGGGTCATGCATGTGTGTTTAGGTAGGTTTCATATGTAAACACTAGCCACAAGTTCTCGGTCGAGGAATTCAAAAAGTTGATCCCTATGTGCAAAAATTTCACATTCCCTTACTGAGAAAAACCCTAGTTTTTGAAATTGACCTAAAATAATATCCCTTATCCATGGAGCCAGAGGAGAGGGACACCCTTAAAAATATCTTGATGTCCCAAATACAACAGATTCAACAGTTCATCAATCCGAGCCACGGTCATCATTCTATGGCACGTTGAAGCTCACCTCCTACAGGCTTTCAAGGACACTTGTTGAATCCCTACTTGGGGCAAAGAATTCCAACTATGTGAAAAAACTAGGTTTTGGGGGGTTATGTAAGTGTGTTTAGGAAGGTTCCATGTGGGAACTCTAGCCACAATTTCTGAGTTAATGAATTTGCAAATTTGACCCCTATGTGTAAAAATTTCACATTCCCTTACTAAGAAAAATCCTAGTTTCTGAAATTGACCTAAAAGAGGATCCCTTGTCCATGGAACTAGAGGAGAGGGCCAACACTAACACTATATTGATGTCCTAAATCCAACAGAGTCTATGATTCATCGATCTGATCCACAGTCATCATTCTATGGCACGTTGAACATCACCTCCTATAGGCTTTTAGGGACACTTGTTGAATCCCTACCCATGGCATAGAATTACAAAGTTTGATTAATTATGGGTTTTATGAGGTCATGCAAGTTTGTTTAGGAAGTACCATGTGGGAACACTAGCCATGAGTTCTCAGTCAAGGGATTTTCAAAGTTGACCCCTATGTGCAAAAATTTCACATTCCCTTACTAAGCAAAGTCCTAGTTTCCAAAATTGAACTAAAAGAGGATTCCTTGTCCATGGATCCATATGAGAGGGCCACCCCTAGAACTATCTCTATGTCATGAATCCAACAGAGTCGACGGTTTGTTGATCCGAGCCATGATCATCATTCTATGGCATGTTGAAGCTCACCTCCTACAGGCTTTCAGGGACACTTGCCAAATCCCTACCCAGGGCATAGAATTCCAACCGTGCAACAAAAATAGGTTTCATGGGGTCATGAAAGTGTGTTTAGGAAGATTCCATGTGGGAACACTAGCCACAAATTTCCGGTCAAGGAATTTTCAAAGTTGACCCCTATGTGCAAAAAATTCACATTCCCTTACTGAGCAAAACCCTAGCTTCCAAAATTGAACTAAACAGGATCCCTTGTCCATGGATCTAGAGGCAAGGTCCACTTGTAGCACTATCCCAATGTCTTGAATCTAACAAAGTTGACATTTCATTGATCTAATCCACAGTCATCATTCCATGGCATGTTGAATCTCACCTCCTATAGGCCTTGTTGTAATCAATCAAATTGTAAGGTTACCAATGATAAACATATAGATTCATATAACAATGATACAGATAAGAGACAACAAATGACAGACATAATAATAACTTATATTAATAAAGTACACATGAGGGTTCATACATAAAACTGAACCCAAGTATCTATCCGTCTCTACAGCCTATATATAGGATTTACAAAACAGTTACAAGAACTACCTATCAGTTCAACCAATTGACATGACCTATGAGGTCGACATAATCTACAATTAGTCAACTAGAGAATCTAGTCGGTTTAGCCGACTAGGATTCTCCAACATCTCTCCCAGCACAAAATCTTTCTTCGTCCCGGACAAATGAGGAGATGACAATCTTCTGTCTTGAGTAGCCATGCTGCTGAGTTGTTCTTCAGTTATAGACTATGTTGTGTGATGGATGGTTGCTTCTGATCCATACTTCTACAATAACTTCTATAGTGATTGATAACTGATGTTGAAATTCTTCCCAAGTGCGAAGTGCTTTATGTATGTCTATAGTCAAGGTGGTGAGGATCTCCAAGTTCTCTATCTTGTGGTGCATATCTATGTTGAGTATGTTGATCATGTCGGTCCCCAAAATTTGTGTCTTGTCTTTAGCAGCGGAAAGTAGTATTTGTATTTGCAGTATGATTTTGTTGAGACTAATGAGACTAGGTCTATCCTGTCAGATCCATTAATGCTCCTGTTTTTATAGTTTTTCTAATTTTTTCATTTCCAATAAGAGCTGATCATGAAATGTTTGTGCCATTGCTTCAGTGGTTGGTCGACAGTTCTGAAGTGAATTGATGAGTTCAGGTTGTAATCAATTAGATTGCAAGGCTACCAATGATACGCATATAGATTCATATAATAATGATACAGATAAGAGATAAGGAATGATAGACAAAATAACGACTTATATTAATCAAGTAGACATGAGGGTTCATACATAAAACTAAACCAAGTATATATTCGTCTCTACAACCTATATATATGATTTACAAAATAGTTACAAGAACTACCTGTCAATTCAGCCAACTGACAAAATCCTATGAGGTCGACATAATCTACAATTAGTCAACTGGAGAATCTAATCGGTTTAGCTGACTAGAATCCTCTAACAGGCTTTTAGGGACACCTGTTGCATCCCTATTTGGAGCATAGAATTCCAATCGTGGATCAAAACTCAGTTTGTGGGGGTCATGAAAGTTTGTTTAGGAAGGCTCCATGTGGGAATGAGAGCCACAAGTTATCGGTCGAGTAATTTGAAAAGTTGAACCCTATGTGCAAAATTTTCACATTCCCTTACTGATCAAAACCCTAGTTTCCAAAATTTTCCTAAAGCAGGATCCCTTGTCCATGGATATAGAGGAGAGGGCCACCCCTAGCACTATACCGATTTATTGAATGCAACATAGCTGACAGTTCATCGATCCGAGCCATGGTCATCATTCTATGGCATGTTGAATCTCACCTCCTATAGGTTTTCATGGACACCTGTTGAATCCCTACCCGGGGCATATAAATCCAAGCATGCAACAAAACTGGGCTCTAGGGGATCATGCAAGTGTGCTTAGGAAGGTTCCATGTGGGAACGCTAGCCATAAGTTCTCGGTCAAGGAATTTGTAATGTTGAACCCTATGTGCAAAGATTTCATGTTCCCTTACTAAGAAAAGCCCTACTTTCCAAAATTAAACTAAAAAATGATCAATTTTCCATGAAGCGAGAGGATAGGACCACCCCTAGCACTATCCTGATGTCTGAAATCCAACAGAGTTGACGGTTCATTGATCCAAGCCATGACAATCATTCTATGGCATGTTGAAGCTCACCTCTTATAGGCTCTCAGGGACACTTGTTGAATCCCTACCCGGGGCATATAATTCCAACAGTGCAACAAGACTAGGTTATGAGAGTTCATGAAAGTTTGTTTAGGCATGTTCCATGTGGGAACTCTATCCACAAGTTCTTGGTCAAGGAATTTACAAATTTTACCCCTATGTGCGAAAATTTCACATTCCCTTACTGAACGAAACCTTAATTTCCAAAATTGACCTAAAACAAGATCCCTTGTCCATGGATGCGGAGGCAAGGGCTACCCCTATCACTATCTCGATGTCTTGAATGCAACGGAGTCAACGGTTTTTCAATCTAAGCCATGATCATCATTCTATGGCACATTGAAGCTAACATCCTACATGATTTCAGGGACACCTATTGAATCCCTACCCATGGCATAGAATTACAACCATGCATCAAAACTATGTTCCAAGGGGTCATGCAAAAATTTCACATTCCCTTACTGAGAACAACCCTAGTTTCCAAAATAGACCTAAAAGAGGATCACTTGTCCATGGATCCAAAGGAGACGACCACCCATAGCACTATCCTGATGTCTTGAATCCAATGAAGTCAATGGTTCTTCAATCTGAGCTATGGGTAGGGATTCAACAGGTGTCCCTAAAATCCTGTAGGAGGTGAGCTTCAATGTACTTCTCTCTCTTCTGCAACCTTCTTTCATATTTGAATTCATTCATGCTTGAGGATCCTAAGTTTCAAAAAATTAAACAAATTAGATACACTATTATCAACAAAATTCACATTCCTTAGTAATGTATTAGATCTATCACTCATTAAAGATGTGCCACAATTATATCAATTATATATAATATAAACTAGAGATTTATGTTGCAAATTGAAGATCATCACCAGGATTGTAAGTGGACCCCAAAAAAAAATCACTCAAACTGTTGTCCAAAAACAAGAACTCTTCCAATATTTTTAGTAATGGATGCTCTTGATGTAGTATGTCAGGTGGATACTTCTCTTTTGCTTCATTTGGCAATGTTAAAAAATACTCTCCATCATAGGCTACAATTTTAATGGTTCACTAACACAAGGGGCCACAATACCTCACCTTTCATGGACCAATATCATGGATTTTCTACCAATACCTTAAGATTAAAGGGGCTCTAATAGAATATCAATAAATAGAACATTGGATAAGAACTCAGTGGAAAAGGATTACACCACTCTTAACACTTGTATTCATCCAATGATATCACTTTGTAGTACATGGATCTAACCACCTATAGATATAGATCTTTTTAACAACTCATTAGTAGATGACGGTGACACCTCATATGTATATACTGATAACAACTGGATATGATTCCTCATTTGTTCAATTAATTGATACCGGTGAGGGAACAAATCATTGACTTAGTCTCCTTCATTCTAAGATTTGAATGTTTGATATGAGATAATAGTCAATGGTGACATCAAATAAATGGTACTAGTGATCTATAGATGATAGTTAGTGGCTACAAACTATGGTTTCTAGGATTTTGAACACAAACTAGTATCTATGCTACAAACTAGGGTTTCTAGGTGTTGCATCCTTTCACACACCTGGGTCACGTGGCAGAAATCTTCAAGCCACTCGGTGTGTCCTTGGGGGAAAGTCTCAAGTCAAGGCTTTCACCTTGTTCTTGACTCCTCCATTTAGGCTCAACTCCTAATGAATCCAAGAGGGGTAGACCCTATTAAGTTACTAAGGATAATTACTTAGTATGGTGATGTTAAACTGAATGAGTTACTTAGGATTTTGAGATTTAACTATAGACAATCAAAGATGACAAGATCCAAAAAATGAACACACGAAAGCACAATGCTGAGACACAATATATATACAAAGCAAGAAAATAACTAGTGCCTTAGAATGGAGTCAAAATAAAATCAATGTACTTGCATGTTCTTGGAGTGAATGTTTTGCAATTGCCTCTTGGTACGTTTTAAGTTAATGTGGGGTATGAGTTGATTAAAATTAGGCGAAGGGGTGGACTCTAGATATACCTTAGAGTACTTGGAGTATGTCCAAAACTAAACCTTCACGGCTACCCGCAAGGAATATGTGGGCTGAATGGAGTCTCTGAGGCTATTGTTCATAACGCACCCGTTAGGGTGTGACAGAGATTGGCACGTCGAGGTCACTTTTCAGAAGTTCCTGCTTCCTTTGGGTATTTTGCCACCCTAATGGTTTGATCTAGGTGTTGGATTTTCACCTGATGGTTTGTCAATTTGGGAGAGTGAGTCCTAATTATTCTAGTCACTCAAGTTCTTTTGATACAGCTTGACTGATCGGATGAACCATAGCCAAGTGCAGAGCGTACACACCGGAGTCTTGTCAATTTTAGTAAATTTTAAACTAGATATTCTTGTTAAAAAAGAAAACCCTCCAGGAACCTCGTTCAATCCAAGTGGATCTCAATCGGGGAATCAAGGAGGGGTTAATTTTATAATAGTTGAAGAAATAAGTGATGAAAAGGAAAACACAGATACACAATTCTGGTTTTCTAATTAGTCCTACCACGAATCTCTTTCCCCTTTCAGGTCAATTGGGAAATCATGGGGTAAGTATTAAGATTACTTTGAAATATCAAATATGGAATATGAAATTGATAATGAATTAAAGTATAATACCCTGCATATTAGAGCTACGCTAGTTTGAAAAGAGATGAACAAAAAGTAAAAAACTGACACCGACGCAAATCCCCCCAGGGGGGATGGGGAATGGGCTTGAAAGAGCCTATTCAAAAATTGTTTTTATTAACAGTGATTAAATTATTAGAGAACTGATATGATTCCTCTTGATCCTTATATAGAGTGAAATCAAGAGCTTGCAAAGTGCGAAATTTAAAGGTTTTAGTCAAATGGGAGACCCCTGGGGGAATTTGAACGCTCCTGAGGCCACTTTCGAGCAACAGCTTCCTTTATTTCCTATCACACCTGATAAAAAACAGCAAGAATATTAGACTAAAATATTCCCAAAATCACTCTGAAAGTACCTTTGGGTCAGCTTGCTTTTAACCAAAAAAAACTAAGTTAAAACTAGTTAAAAAGGTAAAAAGGGAACCAAGGAAAGCAGGATTTCCTTGGGATATTGAATTTACTTTTGGGAATCCAATAAGATGTGCAATTTTATTGCAGAATATGAAATTTTAATGGACAGCAAAGGAAACTACCTTAACAGCAAGCTACAAAGTTTCATTAAAATGCTTGCAAAATTAGGGTAATTTCAGCCAGATCTCTAAAAATGTAACTTTATATGAAAAACGAAACTAAGATATAGACTTAGGAAGGGACCTTACTAACTATATCTATATGTAATTTTATTAATGAGACAGATCTAAGCAATAAGACTCCTTAATAGTAACCAATTTGAAGAAAATTTAAGATTTTTAAAGGAGGAAAAGGAGAAGAGAAGTGCTTGTTGCTGAAGCAGATCTGCAAAGGAAACTTGGTAGTGAAGCACTGAGGGGCACAATCTTAGCAATATCTATTGGAAACCAATGGAATCAAACCTGAACCATATATCTTCCAATCACGGAAAACCTGTAAGCTACACAACAAATCCTGCAAACAAAACCATAAAATCTGAAGATACATATGAGAAGTAGATGATACAACATGCAAATAATCTTATTTAGCATACAGGTATTAGCTCATTCAAACATATGCATAAAAATAGAAGTAATTAATCTTACTTACAATGATCTATCCCTATGATTCCAATAACCATTCAGGCAGACAACAGTTAAGTGCAAAAAATTGAAAAATAGTAGTTTCACCTCAAATGCAGCATGATAATGATGATCCACACATGAAAGGTACTCCACAATTGAGCCTCCAAAGCTTCTCTTTATTTCAACAAATGATGATCAATACACAATTAAAATAGCAAGCCCTTCAATCCAGCTCTAACTAGCTTGGAAGAGGCTGCTGTGCTTGGATATATACAAAAACCAGGAGATCCAGCCCAGAGGGGGTGAAAATCCCAAGGAGATAGACCAAATATGCTGATGGAGAGTCCATCAATGCCTGATCTGTGTCTAACTGAGCCAGATATGGGTCTCACTAAGTGCAACTGTCAATCAGAGAGTTGATCTGACTGACACCTCAACCTGTTGACTGAATCATCCACCAAAACTCATCCAGATGAGCCAAAACATGTTGAGGAGAGAGGGAGGGTGAAATTCCCCATAAAG
>LPNX010966578.1:56826-116163 GCA_001517045.1 Pseudotsuga menziesii
GAGAGAGAGATAGGGGGGTGTGGGTTAGAGTTAGTTGGATGAGTCGGGGAGTGAGATAGAGTGGAGAAGGGGTTAGAAAGAGTTAGAGGGGAAGAGGGAGGGGGTTAGTATTCAAGTTAGTGTGAATATTAGGAGGAGGGAGATAGAGAGGATGTAGAGTGTTAGTGGTAGGGGGAGACATAGGGATGTGTGTGTGTGTGTGTGTGTGAGAGAGAGAGAGAGAGAGAGAGAGAGAGAGAGAAAGTTGACACACTTCTGTCGACAGGGTTTCACTCCATAGATCTAACAACACCCATCAACACAATCTCCCTAAACATTAGCCTATACATGTTTTACCCTATCCAACAATACCTACAAAGCAGATGCAGTCTCACCCGAGATCTCTAAGGGAGAGATGCAAGAACCATGTTCCTGTAGATGGAAGATGACTTGTGCACTATCTCTTATTCTATCACAACATTACTCAGATAGCTAGGGTTTACGCATATCATTCAAGAGATCTACTTATCATCATTCACAATAAACTCAGACATCACAGTAACATAATTTAGATTATCTTAATGAAAACATCGACATACATTAACCCAATGGAAACTGCAAGACTTCATATCATTCACAAATATGCAGATAAAAGGAAAAATAATTTTATCATCAACATTCTCCTTATATTAACTCCAAAAATATATTACAAAAGACAAGAATTCCTTGGTCTAATAGCCTAAAAACAAAACACATTCATTCACAGATCGACTCACTTACAACATAACAAATCTCATGATCATCAAAACAGATGATTGTTATTCTTTCGGCGATAACCTCATTCATTCATTCATTCTTGGTTATCTAATGAATCTACTCCTAACTCTACTTATAGGATTGAGCCATTGCAAAATGGTCCACATAGGATGATTTTGTTACTATTTTTGACCAAAAGTTCTAACTAATTGGACCAAAATGACCACACTTGTCAGTATCTTCTTATGCACAATTGACTCTTTATCTTGTCAATGTCTTCCTTGTTGATGGTGGAAACACACCTTGTGCATCCTATCTCCCTTGCCAACAGGACCCCAACACAAAGTTGTGTCTTGTCCTTGAGACACGTCAGCTGGAAATGATTGGTGCATCCAACTTTGCCCCGAATTCTTCATAGACAGTTTTTACTTCATTGGCAGATGCTTTATCCTTTGCTCTGATCACTGCGCAATTCTCCACTTCTTGCTCCATTGGGTGGTCCTCGTTCATCTGCTAGACTATGGTTAAGTCCTCCTTTGTCTTCATGATATCTTCCAATATCGCTCTGAGTGCCACTTCCTATGTTGTGCCCTACAGTTCATCTAACTGCATCGAACTCCTATGATGTCTGGTACATGCCTTATTGACCAACTGTTGCAGCTCCTTAAGCTCTGCTTCCTTGGTCGCCTATGCCAGTAGGGGAATACCTTTGAGAGATCCCCGCAAAGGTGATAATTATGCTTTTTCTTCTGTCACTTGTGCTTCCAACTGGTGTAACTGCTCATCCTGCACCAAATTCCCCCAATACTTGGTGACCTCCTCAACAATTATGTGAATTATATTCTCGCTGTCCACAAGTTCTATTGCAGTATCCTCAATGAATCCTCTTCTTTCTATGAGCTTATCTGGCGGTGTTCTTCATACTGTTCGTGCTTGCAATTATGTGTTCTCTTTTCTTAGATCGACGACTATTTGTCCTAGTCACAACACTTTTGCTTCGACAAACATTTCTAGGGTGATGTTTGGAATCTCTTCGCATGCAACCAAGACTTATTTCTCCAATAACTTCCTACCATCAAAATCCTTGGTCCTTTAATTGAAAATTGTCTCCTGCTCTGTATTTAGTCATTGAGGTTTGACTTTTGTGCTTTATGCTTTCTCTCGAGACTTGACCAATTGGTCATGCATGATCGCCTCATGGTCTCGAATTTCTTGACTTGCTTCTTTTTGGCACTGGGACACCATATGCATCAAAATATCATTAATGTTGAGGTCGACCAAGTCAAATTGGTGCAATTTGGTGCTTACATATTCATCCCCTATCGTAAGTACCTGCAACAAAATCTCTATCATCCGCACTTCTCTTCACAACATATCTATTTGTGGTACCCTTGTCTACATCATTGCATTTGTCAGCGATTGCAATAACCCCTTCACCTGGTGGAAATATCCCATGGCATGTTGCTTTAATTGTGCTTGTATTTCACTGGTCATTGTAGTAATTGCGACCAGTATCTTGCTTACTTGATCGTCTAAGAGCTTCGTCGTACTAATCCCTTCACCTGCTTCAAACCGGCATTTTGTCTATACCTCTTCCTATTGCTTCTCCATCTCTGAGTCTTTCGGAGTTGCTGATGATTCGTCATATGAGTCGTCACCAGAGTCCTTTTCCTACTCCTGCTCGATCGTAATATTTAGTGGTAGTCCAGCTTCCATTTTTGATAGTTCATCAATGTTGACTGGAACTTTCCACTCTAGTGGCCATTCGTTGATGATGGCATCTATCTCTTCACCGATAAACTTGTACTATGTAATCAACCACTATTTCTCTGTGTCATGTCTTTCCTGAATGTGGATAGCATGTGGACCAATTGCTAATCGCGCAAGCCTCCTATACTTTGTCGGAGCCTCGTTTGTGAATCACGGGATTTTTGTTGCCGCCTCCCACAGTGCATCAAAGTACAAGTAGAACTAGATTTTGTTATCAGTTTGTCACGTCTTGTCGTTAAGCACCCATATATTCTTGTATTGCACTCCTTTGTATATGTTTAAAACTTCAATATCTATTCCTTAAAATTACTTTGGCTCCATCCAACCCACAAGTCCAATAAGGATCAGTAACCAAGAGTAGTTAAATGGTATTTTCCCCTCTTGCATCAATGCGACATCTTCCATCAATTGGATGAGAAAAAATAAACCCCAGTTCATCTGAACTCATGCTGCACATTTCTCCACACATGTGATAACTCATGATGTGCACTAGTTTGGCCTGTTCTTGTGCACGATTTTCACAACCAACAACTTTGTTGCGATTCAAACTCCCTGGTCATTAATGGTGCTAATGACATATGCTCTCTTGTTGTGTATCACATCATACTTATTATTTATCCTTGCCACCAACCATTTGTCATTGTCCTTCCCTTTGAAGTATTGGGACGGTTCGGCCCCCGCCTTGGGAAAAATAGTGAGCTGTGATATCAGATCGACCGTGATAGGTATTTTTGTATCCAACCATAGATACCCCCCATGGAAACATGATATCAATTGCTTCACACAGACTTTATCCTCCGCTGAGCACCCAAAATATGGCATGTGGATGATGGCCAACAACCTAGACCGCTGCAACCCCAATGCCCATTGCATTGGTTCTTTGGTGATGAGACCCTTATCTCCATGTGCTCTATGTTTGTATGTCTCCCTTGTGCATTTTCGATAGGCCAAAATGTCATGATCGTTGTATTACAGTGTCTGCAATTGCGGGACAATGTTCATTGTGACATGTACCCCCTTGAGTGTTTCCAGCATCTTGATGTTGTACTCCTGATTCTTTCTGATGCAAACCGATGGTATATCTCATAGCGGTACATATCCCAATATATCATCTACTACTAGAACAGTCCGTAATTTGGAGTCCTCCCCTCCTGTCGTCGATGGACCATCTTTTACCTCTACTTCCCTTGCTGAACTGTGTGTTTATTTTATCCATCGTTTTAGGGAGATTGGGTGATTTGCACTCCTCTTCTTAATAGGTGGTTGCGTTGATGCGGTTATAATTTTGGGCTGCTCTTCTATGATTGGTATGTTGTGCAACAGTGATCCCTACATGCTAGTGCTCAAAATTATTTGGTCCATGGCTACTCCTCTACTTTGTGTCTCCTTCACTCTTCACGACTCACCTATTCTTTCCTTTTCTCTAATTCATCTTTGCAAATGTTCTCAATGGTTCAATCCATGCCTCCGGGCCGATTCTTATAGCCTCCACTACTCCAATGCGAATGATTTTTACTATCATTTCCAAATCCATCGAATATTGACCAAATTCGACATTGATTACATAAATATGATGATCTGATTTCTCCATAATGCACATATTTCCCACTCGCACCGTCTCCTATTGGGTTTAATTGCTACATTTATTGTCTTATTGGACCATGTCATTTGACATCCGATATCACGAAGCTCCAAAATTTGTTGTGATTTGTTTTTTCTTTCTAGTCGACACACTTTGCTTTGATCATTTTTTCCTTTTCTTTCGACACTTCCCCCCCTTTTTTTTTCATCAGCGTGGCTGTCAACAATGGTGCCACATTTGGATATCCCAATAGGGATTTAGATGACTTCAATTTACTAGTTTCAGTGGCAATGCTTCGTCTAAGTGTCATAGTTGTATTGCACCTCTGTCGGTGACGAAATGAATAAAATAGGGTCCTAACCAATGCATTTGTTGCTTACCTGGGTGCTTTGCAAACTTGTTGTCGTATAGAAGAACCATATCTCTGCATTAGAAGTAATTTTATTTTACATGGACGCCATGCCGTGCCTTTTGTCAATCCTTCTTGACTTGTTAGTGGAATCTTGTGATGAACCCATCCTCTTCGAGCTGCAACAACTGCGTCAACCGTTCTTCAACCGCTCCTTCGTCACTAATGCATGCCACTACCTCTATGTGTAGGATAGGAATAATGTACTCCATCGGCATTACCGCTTATTATCCATACACGAACTTGAATGGAGTTTGTCTTGTCAATCTCTTAGATATTTTCCTATAGGCCATAATATCAGAGGGATTTTTATATCCCAATCATTGCGATTTGTGTTTCATACCTTTGTTAGTGCATGTTCCAATACCTTGTTGAATGCCTCGACTGCTCCATTCGCATGTGGGTGATATGGAGTACTCTGCTTGTGTTGTATCTGAAATTACTCAGTCATTACGCTAATTATCCAATTGACAAAGAGACTCCCTTGGTCGCTCATTAGTATCTTAGGACAATCAAACCGAGTAACCACATTGTCGAATATGAACCTAGTTGCTGTCGTAGTTGTACAATCCATCACCGGTGTCGCTTCTTCCATCGTGTCAAGTAGTCCATCGCAATGATGATATAGCGTGCACCCATCTGTTTCCATGGAGGATTGATGGGTCCCACAAAATACACAATCCATTTATCAAATGGTTGTAGCGTTATTTGAGGTACTAGTGGCATCTCGTCCTATCGTGATGGCTTCCCTGTCCTTTGACAGACATCGCAACTTTTAGTATAATCTACGACATCACTATGCATTGTCGGCAACCATAAAACAAATCTAAGTATATTTCTAGCAGTTGTACAACCTCCATAATGTACTCCTACAATTTTTTCATCTGCCTCTACCAATATTCTCTCCTACACATGCGGTAGAACATATCGACGTAGAATTTCATCTGGCCCCATTTTGTAGAGTTGTCCTGTGATTAGCTGGAAATTCACAGCTCTGATGACCAGTTGATTCTTTTAACTCATAATGAATTGCTTCAGTTATTTTCCTATCATAAAAAAAATAGACAATTTGGTCATAATGCTCATCCACCCGATCCGATATTAAACAATTGCGCATCAGGTAAACCGTCCTCGATGCTGCTTGGTTCTTCTCATGTCTCTATCCTTGATAGATAACCAGGTCCCGCATTCAATCACCTTGGATTCACAATGAAATCAAAGTAGAACTTTTGGAATAGTAATAATCATCGGTAATATTCCCCTCTAACACAAGCTTGTTAACCAGGTACTTTAGTGTTGAGTGATCTATAAACATTTGGAAATGTCCTCCCAACAAGTAGTGGCAAAATATTTGTAGTGCATACACCATCACTAATCCTTCCCTCTCTATCATTGTGTAATTTATTTCCACAGTAGACAAATTATGACTTGCAAATGTGATTGGGTGATCAATCGCTCCTTCCCTTGGTTGAGCCAAAATCACTCCTAATGCGACTGATGAAGCATCAACATGGATGTGAAACTCCTTTGTCCAATCCAGAAAGACTAATATTGTTGTTGCGACCATATTTCTACTTTAGAGTATCTATACTTCTTTGACATTGGTTGTTCCATTCAAACTTCACATCCTTCTTCAATAGTTTCCCCATTGGTGTTGTGATCGCTACGTATCCCCTTATGAATTTCTGGTAATATCCCGTGTGACCGAACGTTGCCCTTAGATGCTTTACTGTCATTGGTTCGGATAGTCGACAATTACTGCAATCTTGGTGGGATTGACCAACATACCTTCCTTGCATACAATATGTCCCAACAGAATCCCAAATGGAGCACAAAATACACATTTCTTCATATTTAGCAAGATCTGATGTTGTCGACATATTTCTAATGCCAATCAAAGGTTCACAGTGTGGTATTTTACCAACCCATAGATGGTCCAGCCGTTCATGTAGACTACCGGGAATATATGAATGAAGTCCTCAAACACAACAATTCCTATCCTTGAGAAGATCGCAGGTGCATTCTTGAGACCAAATGACATCACTATGTACTGAAAATATTCCCATTCCATTACGAAATTGGTCTTGTGTCAATCCTCCTTTGCAATCCTTATCTAGTGGTAGCTTGAAAATCTGCCCATGAATGAATAAATCTCCTGTCCTTGGACTCCTTCCAATGCTTTGTCAGTGAACAGTGTTGGGAATAGATCATGAAGACTTGCATCGTTCAGCTTCCTTATGTCAACACAGATCTAGATTTGGCCCATATTTTTCTCTTGTACAACCATCAGACTGATCCATTCCAACTCTTCAACATTTTTTATAATGCCAGCATCCGTCATTCATTCTAATTCAGTTTTGACACATTCCTTGTATCACAGGTTCAATCAATAAGGTCATTGCTTTATTGGTTTCACATTTGAAATTAGAGGAATTTTCATTTCACCCAAGTCATCTGAAATCCCTTTCATCTCAGTGAATTTCATCGAAAATAAATACTGGAATTCATAGAGTAGATCAGTGATCTTTTCCATAGTTGTCTCATCCCAATAATCCTCGATATTAGCGAATTTTGGGTCCTTTGTCGTCCCAATATTGACCTTTCCTATCTCGAGCAGTTGTTTGAATTGGTTGGATGGTATTTATGGTGCTGTGATGTCCCAGCTTCCCTCTGATTCTAATATGTTGAAATCTCTTGGATCATCCTTGTCGTTAGGCTCTCTTGTCACATTGTAGCATTCTGACATTAACTGTGTTACTGGTTTATTCTATGATTCCATTCGTAACTCCGCCTAAACTATTTCCAATACCATGTTGCAGATGTCCTGAAGTGCACTATGTATGAATGAATCACCATTCGCAAAGCTAAAAGCATGACTGAAGCTGATAGTCAATTCTTCCCATGTTGTAGTTTCCCTTCATAGTTCTGTCGAAACCTACCATCTCCATGGTATTTCGTCCAACGTATAGAAAAATGCATGAACCCATTATTCCTTTGACTTCAATCCCCATGAAGTTTGGCATGCAACCAGAAGATCACTGGGATCATTCCTTCCATCATATTTATTTCCTTGGTAGTGATCTGCTTCCCCAAAAAGAACTTCCATTAGTTTGTGACATATCTAGCATTCTCCTATTGAGGTCTGGTGTACATCCAACCATCTTGTCATAGTAGCCTTCAGTACTTCTTCCAATGCCAAGAGACGCTGAGGTTTTGATCCTATATCCTTGAATTTATCAATAAATATGACTAAGTTAGACTCCTTCATACGTCAGTAGTTTGGTGACTTTTGTTGCTACCCAGCACAATGATTGAGTAACTCGCCCACATTTGTTAACCGATACTTCATGTAACTGGTTCTACCAATTTTTGAGATTATCATCAGAGTCCAATTATGAGGAGCTAACACTTCTCTAGCCTAGCTCTCCATCCCCAGTGGGGTTTATCTAGTCTTCAAAAATATTATAGGTACTATCCCATCCTCCCAGAACTTCCTCTTTTACTAGTTCAACATATCTTTGGCCTTCGTTAGGATCTAATAGGGAAATAATCCGCATGTCGTGATTCTCAAAAGTCATTACTCTTTTCTAGAAGTTGATAACTGCGAAATTGTCATTTTCCCAACCAATCCCCAACAACGTGGGATATGAGCTACTTTCGTCGACTATCTCAATATTGTCGAAGTCTATGTATGTCTTTAGTCCCTCCACTTTGACAATTAGGTGTGGTACTCTATCGATTGGAGACACCCTGGCCTGATTTGCTAGTCGCAGTTGTACGAGAGACCAAACCATATGCGGTTTCCCCATCCTTTCCCATGTTTTCTTTGTTAGGATATTTACGTGTGATCCTAGGTCCAAGATGATTGAATCCACATCATAATCACTGATTTGGACATTCATCCTAATTTCCCTTCCCAATTTCTTCTTATGCAAAGAATTCACTAAGTAGTCTTGTCCGCATCTCTCCTGTCGGTACAACAAGCTCTCTATTTCTGCTAATGCATCGAGATATTTTGCTAGCCAAATACAACTTTATAGAAAATTTGCAAAGTAATAACCTTTCTTGATGATCCTGGCATAGCTATTGAATCAAAAGTTGGCGGCATTTCATAGACATGTAGCTTACCATTGTTCTTGTTCAGTATGTTTCTTGTGTCAAAGAAGGTTTCTTTCTTAGCGTTTATCAGTGGTCCATCAACTCCTATTGTCTCTCCTCCTCGAGTTACCACTCTGACATTTGTTGGCTGAGTTTTGGGTTCTACTGATAATTTTCCTACAGTTGGTCCCTGATTTTGATTATGAGTTTGGTCACATTTTGGTTCGATTGTGGTTGCGGGTGATTCTTGGATTGCCACTTCACATTCAACTGCGTGCATTCTTCAATAGTGTGATCTGTCGCACTGCAATAAGTACACTAAAAATGTATATTTGGACAGTCTCTCTAGTAATGTCCCAACACTCCACAGTTATAGCACATCACCGGTCTGCGACTTGTTTTGATAGATCCTGCGCGACCAAAGCCTCCATTGCGACCTCCGCGGAATCCTCCTTGTGGTTGATATTGCAGTTGGTTGAATTGTTGTTGCTGATTAGGTTGTGGCTGAGCATATTGCGGTTGTTACTGAGTGAACTGTGGTTGCTGCTATGATAACTATTGTTGCGGTTGCGGTATTTCTGCTGGTCGATGTTCTTCTCATTTCATAAAATACGTATCCATGGTTCTTTCTTGGAGAAAATTATATGCTATGTAGTCCTTTTCTTCATGGCCAACTGATCAATAAAAGTTATAAAACAGATTTTCTGGATTCAACACAACCTTATGAAGGTATACACATTCCTCGGATCGATGTCTTCTAGTCTGACAGATCCAACACCATGGTATTCTTCCTTGAATTAGTGGATTCGAAGCTCCATCCTGTAAATATTCACAGAAGTCCAGGCATTGATCCTTATGATGCCCTTATGTTCTACATCAACTACACCATACTTCTTCACAAACTTATTTTTCCTTCTTGATATCCTACAATTGAATAGTAAGGTTCACTAATTGCGACTGGATCTGGTTCATGCCAATCCCCATTTCACTAGCTGGTGATGCTTCCGACTTCATCACGATTTCTGTAGCTTTCGTATGGGACACAATCTTTTGTTTCATTAATGGCATGCATATGTGTGGTACCAAATATGTGATAAACCATTCCTTATGTTGGAAATCTCTCATTACAAAGATGGCCTTAGCCCTCAGATTATTGAACCATTGATCGAAATTTCTTACAAATTTATTCAGATATTGCTTTATTTCCTTCAACTCAGTAATATATTGCAACTCAGATTTTGAATTTTTAAACTCCTTGATTAGTCTGGTCCTAATCTATGCCAGGGTCTTCTAAGGATGCCATGTCGCTACTTGCACAAATTTCATGTACCGATCCAATGCTTGGCCTCGAAAGGCTGTCACTAGTTTTCCTTTATATATGGATGGTAAACTCTTTTATATATGGATGGTAAACTCTTATTAGTCCCTACCGTTGGCTAGCAGGGACTCTATGAATCAGGTTGCCATCAATTTAATTAAACGACCCGCATTTCAAAACATCTCAAAACATTTTAGCCTAACTTGTATTATATTTTTGTTAGTTAACTTTATCTTTTGCCAATTAAAAACATGTAACCATTGTTTCATGCAATCAAAGAATTTGATTCCTTATTTGGCCTCATATCTAGGCAGGGGATGATTTTTTGGTTTGAAATTTAGATTAGTCACATATTACAATATGTTTATAGCATTTTTCTAAATAATGCTACAATCTATTTATAGCGTTAGTTTACAACATTAAAAGTTTAATGTTTTGTTCGCCTAAAATGGCAGCCATCACCCTAATCTTATACCCACGACCTTACTCTTCCACCGAACACCTCCTTACTCTTCCATCGAAGACTCAAGAATGCTTTGATAGAGGCCAAGTGTTGTGCATACAGTGCATGTAGTGCATGTGTCTTTTCCTTTGACATATGGGAAGAGACAAGCTGCTATAGGCAGGTTAAACCTTGGTAGGTTGAGGCTTTGGAAAGGCCATGTCCCTCTTCATGTTACAGATGCAATCAAGTTGTTCAATCCACCAGCAAGTAGCATTGTAACGGAGATAACAAAAAGCCTGCAAGCTTGCGAGAGATAGTAGAAAACATGGAAACAAAGGCCCGACGGGAGCAAGGAAAAAAATAGAGAACACCGAGAGCAAGGAAAAAAATAGAGAACAAGCAAGATGGAAGTTTAGTTGGGTGGTGAGCTTATGCAATTGATTTGGTCCAAAGCTGTGCACTTGAGATGGGCCGATGTTTTCTCAGCTTCCTCATGAAAGGGAAACTTAGTGAATCAACCACGAGAATAAAAGTCTAATGGTCAAATGGTCTGCATAATTGAATATCATAACGCATTTCTTATTGTATACAGTAATAATATGTTCACATACCTGTTGTATACTGGGTGTAATTTTCATGCAGGTGAAGTTCTAGTGCATAGCCTCAATAGCCAGACCAATGAGCCCAGTTAAACTTTATCATGTAACCCATCATGTAACTTGGTGTTGTAAACAACTGAGAGTACTTGTGTAGGTATCCACCCTGAATAGCCCTATATCCCGCGGAAGGTAGACCTGTTCTTGAATACCATAGCGACTTATGTGACCCGCTTGCAACCAAACTTGTTTTTTTTTTTTTCCATGGTAGACTTGTTCTTATTATGATCTCGAACAACCTTCCTATCCAAACAATGGTACACCTTACTCTTAGCCTTTTAAACCTTTGCCTCACAATTAAGAGACTTGTGATTCATAGAGTTATAATGATCCAGAGAATATGTCGTATAGAAAACAAAAAATTTAGGTTAACATCGATAGGTACCACTGTTTTCATGGGGAGATTTCAATGGTAGTGGAGAAAATACTATTTGTTTAACCACTGAGCCATACTTTTAATTGCAATTGCACTGATAAGCAAACCTTACAAGTCATATTTGGAGACTGAGTAGACACCGCTAGAAAGACATCGTACTAGGGCACATAACCCTTCCAATTATGTTTTGAAGGCCAAGCCTTACAATTTGGATACTGACTACAATCTCTCAAAAAAGATCTTGTCTCTGCCCAGAGCTGGTATCCCCTTTCCTGCTTTCATGCCCTATGTCAAGGGGGTACGACTCGCCTAGGTATGGATCTAGCTGTGGTCCTGCTGCGAATGGTGTTGAGGAGGTAGTATGACTCTAGCTATTGAGTTGGACTAGTTAATAGACTTAGTTACCTCCTTGAAATTACTAATTAAAACTTTAACTCAAGTCAATGCAGCTAATATGGCTAATACACCTAATAAATAAGGCTTCAGCATAAGCGACAGTTGCACACTTATATGTTGTTACGACATTCCTGGCATACAGAACTGCTGAGAAACTTAGATGTTGCTGCACGCATCTCATCTTGCCTACTTTTACTTTTATATTTTTATCTTTTAAAATACTTTCAAGTTTAGGCGGTTACTCTATCCAAGAGAGCATAAACTAATTTGAACGCGTTGGTTAGTAGCAGATCTGTTTTGGTGACGAGGCTCGCTCGAGTCACCAACTATTCCCTTTCCCATTCTTCTACCCAGTGCCTGGGGGAGTAGAAAGAAGGCTCGCGGGAAACATACACAATCATATTCAATACAAAAAACAAATTCGGGCCTATGAATGCTCACCTGGCCTTGTGAAGAAAGAAGGGTCGTTGCTGATCAGCTATGGTTCCACTACTCTGCTAGCCGGCTCGTGTAACGATATCCATGAAAATGCAAATTTTGAAGAATGAAGAAGGCATGGGAAAGAGCATGAAACGTTTCTTACATGTACAAATAAAGTATAATTACTCCTAAAAAATTGTGAGTCTTTTCCCTGTTCTTTGGGTTGCGTTGGGTTCAGTGGCTAACGTAGGCTATGTGCTTCCTTCTTATGCAACATGTATAACCTTTGAAAAACACATGTTGGCCTTCGTTTTTTTTCGAACATGTCAAGGACTTTAATTAATCAGGCACCTCAAGACAAAAGATGAGCATCATTTCGTTCGTTTCATTACTTATGGACTTATTGCCGATGCAACTTCTCATTATGGTCCCTCATGCATAGTCTTAGTTCTTGACTTCACTTATGGGCACTTCAAAATTTATTTTAAACTTTTTCTTCCATGTTAAAGAGTTAATTTTGGCGATTATAAAAGTCTTATGTAAGTTACCTTTTACATACAAAGATATGAAATATTATTAAATGTGCTTCATGCATCTCTTAAGAACATTTTAATATTATCTTGCGCCGTTTTTTCCAAAAGTTTAAAGTTTGAACTTGTGTTATTCACGCACTAGCAGGTGTGCATTTAATTATGTCACTGTTATCTAATCAACACAGCATAACTCTTATAAAAACTTCATTGAGGGACTGTTGTCATAGCTGCAAACTGATGGTATTCTTCCAAGGGAATACTGTTATTATTAGTATTGTTGTTGAGGAAGTATTTAAAACCCGATTGACCAAATAAATATCCAAGCTGAAGAATCCAAGCTGTGTTGTTGTGGTTAAGTGCGCAGGGTCTCTGTTAAGCCATGAAACGGCTATGTGATGGTATTCTTGTGCCATGTGTGTTGTTCGGTATATGTCTCTGTTTCACTGAATTTGTAAGCAAGTCCCAGTAAGCATAGCTAATATCTTTTTTCCGTTTCAATTCAATTTTTCTTATTCGGGATGGAATTCTTTTTTTCTTTTCAATTCAACTTTTCTTATTCGGGATGCAATTCTTCTCACTGATAGCTACCCAAGCTTTGCACACTCAGATTAGTTTCATAGTTTTCAAGTCTTACCCAACTATCACTTCTTAGTTCAATGCAGATCAGATTTAAATCTTTCACTAGCTAAACTAACATAGCTATAGCATATTCTCTTTGTTCTCAAGCACTAAAGATACAAAATATGTGTTCAAAAACCTTAAAAACAAGGGCTAAGGAGCAATTGCAAAATATGTGATCAAAGACCTTAGAAGCAAAGGCAAAATATGTGATCAAAGATCTTAAAAGCAAGGCTAAGGAGCAATTGCATAAGGCACATACTTGCTGCCTTTAACAAGTCTACTTGTTTAATATACAACTCTTATATATATGGATGGTAAACTACTATTTGATATATTAAGTAAAAACTAAACTACTTTAAAATAAATAAGAAAAAATATCATCATTAAAGTTAACACACAAATTTTATATAGAAGCATTGGTCATTACAACAATTTCACCACCCAAAAATATTCATATTGTTAAAAATTATATTTCTCCAAATCTAACCTACTCGTTTATAATTATATACAACATTATGGATTCTCGACAGATAGATAGGTTAAAGTATTCAAACGATGTTATCGCCTGAACCATAACAGTGATATCAAATTAAGATTATTTTATTGTTTACCATAATAATATAATGTTATAATGGTAATGGAGGGACGACAAGGACCATTAAATGTTTTAATGCAGGTTTTGCTTATAATGACCTGACATGCGTCTATGGTCCTTGACGACGACACAATAGCTGCCAATATTGGAGTCTTAATCGTGGAACTGTTGACATAATTTCTATCCACGACTATACAATGACTATCCAAATACAACTAGGACCCTTAACCAATCAAATTAGTATTTTTCTTTTTTGGGTGACCCTTAACCAATCAAATTAGTATTTTTCTATTTTGGGTGACAACGCAAATTCTATGGGCGCACGGCAACAAGTCAATCATAGCTAGGGTTAACAATCTTGATATGTACTCTTCTATAGCTGTCCAAACAGTCAAGGCTGACGAACTGGATGATGTTTTTACAAAGTAAAATTGATTGGCAGGCATGTTCAATCCATTTCCACGTTGAGAGACTGATGACATCGTAAGAATTTTTAATTTCTCTGTATATTATGATTAACAATTTTTTGGAATGATTTTGATGAGGAATGAAAGATAATGTATCCATCAATTTTAAATTTCTACGCAATATAAATTCATAATTTTAAATACAATTATATTATTTAATTTTCAAATTAATCCTTAAAAAATGATTGGATCACTTTTAAATTTCTACACAATACAAATCCATAATCATTTCTAGATGTTTTTTTTCAGATGGAAAGATCCACGGGAAACCCAACAATACTTCCCCACATTAGTGGATGGTAGAGGTGGTAAACCCAACAATACTTCCCCACATTAGTGGATGGTAGAGGTGGTAAACCGCCGACCATCCTTGCAGAAGGCCTAACCCCAAAGAACTCAAGGCTCGAACCCATGACCTCTCCCAGAACCTAAAGAGTATGCGCACTTCTTACCAATTGAGCTAACCCTTGGGGCTAATCATTTCTAGATGTTATTCGTTACTTGATTCACAAGCAAATCCGTGGAAAATTATTGGAAAACCCATAGATAAACCAAATACTTCGATGAAGGAAAGTGGATAACCACAAGCTTGAAACAGCCCTTCGCCAGAATAAGAAGAAAAGTGGGAAACAGGTTAGCTGGCCTGCTTCTGTCTTGACTATCTTAGCCTGACCTGCCAACCACCATCATCGTAGTTAGATGAAATGATAACTTGATATCATTTTTCTTCTATTGTCTGCAAATATTTGCTGTGTATCGTTGACTCGGAGGATTTCTGTCTGAGCTCAATTTGATAGCAAGAGACATAACTTGTTGATCCTGCAACCATGGTGAATCAGCAGCTGGAGAACAAATTGCAGGCCATTCAGTCAACAACGATCTGTAAATATGCAATTATACTATGCATTTGCATATTCACAATAGTGATTACATTGACATATTATTATTCCCCAATTGGACAGAGAGATGGCAGAATTGGTTTCTACATGTCGACCAACCATGTAAGTTGGATCTTCATCTTACCGATTACAATAATTTTTCATGCGACCAATCTTGATCTGGAATAAAAAATTCTGTAAATTTCGTTTGTCTGATTGATCATATGCTTTTTATAAGTAGATTTCCATGGCTTTTCTGTTCAAATAAGTGTCAATCTCTTGCAGAGTGCAGAGTTGAATTCGTCTGTAACTGCTTATGATTTAGAGAGTGCTCTAGAAAAGGCTTCAATGCCAAACAGGACTCTGATAATCACAACAATTAACGCAGCTTGGGCAAAAGAAAACAGTATACTAGATTTGTATCTCCTAAGTTTTCGAATCGGTGAAGGGACACAACATTTATTGAAAAATCTTCTCCTTGTTGCACTGGACCAAGAGGCTTTAAGACGTTGCCAACAGATTCATAAGCACTGCTATCTTTTGCTGAAGGAAGGATCTGATTTTTCTGGGGAAAAGGCTATTATGACCCAAGGTTACTTGGACATGATGTGGGCCAGAATATTATTTCTTCAACATGTGTTGGCATTAGGTTACAGTTTTGTTTTCTCAGTAAGTATATTTCAATTTCATGGTTTTCAGACAACAAGTATAGTAATAATGATCAAAATTCTATCAGAGCTCGGTAATCAAAACCTTGATCAAGGCCTCATGGCCACAAGACCACAATCAAGGGGACCTGATATACCTATCTGAGACAGGGATTTCAGTTAAGAATTTCAATCAAAACTTGTAGTACAATACCATGACTAATTGATTCTAATTATGATTTGCTCAACAGGATGCAGATATACTGTGGTTTCGGAATCCGTTCCAGTTGTTTGATAAAAAGGCTGATTTTCAGATTGCCAGCGATTATTACAAGGGCAATCCACACGACCTATCGAATACCGCCAACGGTGGTTTCAACTTCGTTCGATCCAACAACAGAAGTATTGAGTTTTATAAATGGTGGTATGACTCCAGGAAATCTTACCCCAAATTGCACGACCAGGACGTGTTAAACAAGATCAAATCAAGGAAGCGCCTGTCTGAAATAGGGTTGAAGATGTTGTTTCTGGATACCAGGTACATCAGCGGGTTTTGTGAGCAAAGAGCGGGATTGAAGGATGTGTTCACTATGCATGCCAATTGCTGTAAAGGCATGAAGGCTAAGATTTCTGATTTGAGTTTAATTCTGCACGACTGGATTTCCTTTCGCTCTCACAATTCCAGTGATCATGTCCACTGGACAGCTCCCGATGCTTGTCGACATTCGTGGTGAGATAAACTGTAAATTAATTTAACGGTCGAGGGCTGTTCGCTTTTCCTCTGAGATAGGCACTCTCGTGGCCCTCTGTAATAAATGTTAATACACAAGGTTATTTGCCTTTACTCTGGGATTGGCACTCCCTTACCTCTCTGTAATAAATGTTATTGCGACACTTCACTGTGACTCCAGACAGGAAATTTCAGTAGTTTAGGCCCCACTGTTTTCTTATTCAACGGGCATTAGGTGCAGCATTCGACTTATGCACCCTACACATCACATGAATACGATGAATCCAATAGGATAAGTTTCGACTAACTACCAACCTTGACAGTAAAAGTGAATTAAATTATAGTTACTGGTTTGATTTTGTTCTAAACCAAGTTCTAAATTTGACTGTACAGCTGGTGACAATCTTTTATTGCCATCCAAAATTGTACTAATTATATTAATAATATTATATTTATGTTGATAACCATCATCATCATCACATATATATATAATACTTGAAATAAACAATTATATAAAAAAAAAACTGGTAGCAATGTATATGTAACTCATAATTGATAAATGGATAACTAATAACTAGAGGAATGTGAGATTATATATATAGAGAGAAAGAATGTCCCTGATGACATATAGCAATGTATGGATAGCTCAGATGGTTTAACTAGAATAATATGACGAATAAAAAAATAATTCTAAACTATCTTCCATTCCATGGCTATCTTTCAACCAGTTGATCCCTATCCATGTAATCCAACCACAAACTATGCGGGTGTGCTAGAAATATGTTTGAATAGGTATATATTTGATATTATACATCATTTTATTTTTATTTTTTGTGCCTAAGTTCTAAGATTGAGAGTTTATTAAGACTTTGGAGAAAAAAATGTTATTAGGAGTCTATGTGTTACACAAATTGCACATTAGGTGGACTCCCACCTGCAAAATGGAGTTGGAGTAAAGCACATTAGCTCAAGTGCACATTACCTTGAATCCTAGCTCCTAGATGGAGTTGGACTCTAGCATGGACTACACATTACCATGCCACTAAGTACACTCTTATCACATGAGTTCAAAGGAGTTTATTGGGAGTTTGACTAAACCTTGTGCACATTAGCTTGAAAATAAACAATTATAAAAATAAATGACAACAATGCATGGATAACTCGTAGCTAATGAATGGATATAACCAACACTTCATGGAAGATTAGTAGAAGAATATGAGATAATAATAATAAAAAATCTAAAAAATAATTGTAATTGATAAATAGATAAAAGGAAGAAAGCCTTGATAACATGTAGCAAAGCATGGATAACTCAGAGTTGAACTCATTTAAATAGAAGAATACTAGGAATAAGAAAAAACAAATTGTCTTCCATTCTATTACTATCTCTCAACCATTTGATCCCTATTGGGCTCATCCAAAGAGGAGCTATTTTCTAATTTTTTCTATAATTGTTAATTATGAATTTTGAACTACTACCATAAAATCAATCTAGAGAGTAGTGTTGTCTCATTCTTGTCCATAGATAAAAAAGTATAAATGATAGTCTACCCCAAAATTTTAAGATATAAAAACTTATAAACATAAAAATAATTTTCAAACTTTAAATAAATAGTAATTGAGTTTGGTTATAATATTTCATGCTGCTCATGTAAGAATGTTATTCCAGAAAGGACTTGTTAATAAGTAAGCCCATCCAATAGACCGGAATGCTTGATAGAACAACATTGACAAGAACGAGTCTCTTGGAGGGAGACTGGTTCTTGTCAATGTTGTTCTATCAAGCATTCCGGTCTATTGGATGGGCTTAGCTCCTCTCCTTAGTACTATTCTCCAGAAGCTCAGAAGTACTATGTTCAACTTCCTGTGGGGATCCTCTGATATTACTTTCAAGTATCATTTGGCAAATTGGTATGACCTTTCTCGGCCCAAAGAATATGGAGGTTGGGGAATTAAAAATCTCACCTGGTTTAATCAAGCTCTGCGACTAAATGTGTTTTGGAGAGCCCTCCATTCCAAAGGATTATGGTTCCAGGTCCTCCAAACTAAATATTTAAAAGGTCTGACAGTTGTTGAATGGCTCAGAAATAAATCTTTCAGCACTCGTAATGCCTCTTTAATATGGAGGGGATTCCTACAGGTTATTCCCTGGCTGGGTATGCACTTGGCGTGGCAGGTTGGCAATGGTGAAAGTATCTTATTGGGTATTGACCCGATAGTGGGATCGTATGCTCCTGTTTCTCTCCCTGAAGAACTGAGATCGTATTTGGAAGATTTAAATATCTGCTCTTTATCTCAGGCTCACAACCCCCTGTCTAATGCGCATCATTATTGGTATTCTGCCGAAGAACTTGATCTTGGTGGCTCCTTTGTGTCAATTTGGAATGCTCTTATTTATGGACTTTCTGGAGCAGGCATTCGTTTAATGAACAACACTGACAAACTTGTATGGATTTATAATAAAAGCAGGGACACTATTTCTGCCAGGGATGCCTATGACTGCATCTTTCGTTCCTCCTCTCGCCTGGGCTCTATGGATGATGGTATTCATATATGGCACAAGGCCCTTCCTCGCAAGATCTCATGCTTCATATGGCTTATACTTCACAACATAATTCTCACTTGGGAGAACTTGCAGAGAAGAGGGTATTCAAGACCTGGTATCTACCCACTCTGTTGGTCAAATGAGGAATCTGTGGAACACCTTTTCTCTTACTGTTTGGTTTGGAAATAAGTGGTAGATTTTATTAGTGATTACTACAACCTTCCAGCTTGTATTTCAGGGGTTCCTACAGCTGATATTTTCAATGACTGGTATGGCAAGTTTCCAAAGAGCTCGCCTCTCTTTCTGCTCCCTTTCAATATGATGTGGATTGTATGGAAAGTGTGCAATATGGCGGTTTTCGAAGGGGAAAAAAGAAATATCCATGGTATCATCCAGCAAATCTTATCGACTGTTCAGGCACCATTTTATGGGATTGTATCCAATAAAGGTCGAAGCAAACATATTGGGAAACCTCGAGTCAAGTTTTTCCCCTGTGGTTTTATAGATGGTGCTTCATATAACCTGAATGCTGGTGTTGGCCTCTACATCTTTGTCAATGACACACACTACTTGGAGTTTTCGCTGGGGGTCGGATATGGCACTAATACCAAAGCAGAGCTGCTCAGCCTCTGGGCACTCTTGCACATTTCCCATATGATGGGGATCCCCCTGGCCCACGTGTACGGTGATTCTCAGGTAATCATCAACTCGGCTAAGGGATCGACTGCTCTCTCCCCACCTGAACTTGTTCATTGGTGTAGGGAGACTAAAAAGCTAGCTACTAGCTTCCAGGATTTGTCCTTCACTCACATCTATCGAGAGCACAACAAGACAGCTGACCGCCTTTCTAAAAAGGCACTCTCTCTTTCTTAGGGAAAAGGCTGTATGATGGAATATATTGAGAATCTCTTGGTCTCTAAAGATTATTATCAGCTCTTCTGAGATTGTATAGAGGTTTGTACCTCTCTTTGTGATACACTGGATACTTTGATGTTTTTCTGAGTTACTGAAGGTTTTTTTTCCCCTTCCCTGCAGCTGTCATTTGATTGTCAGAGTGTTTCTCTTTAGAACGATGTTCAGAGCCTCATTGGCCCTCGGTTGATGTGATTGATCGGACAGTCTTCATCACATGATGAGATAGTTTTCTGATGGGTTATTTTTTGGTATTATGTGCCTTTCCCCCTGGCTGGGTACTCCGGGTGGGTAGCCATGTTTAAGTGTCTCGATGATGCGGTTGAATGTACTAATGCCCTTTGATTCATTATGAATAACAAGGACAGGTTTTTTCTTCTTGAAAAAAAAAAGGTCAATGTAATTGAAGATATTGAGTTTCAAAATGGGTACTTAGAAATAAAGTAAGGCAAAGATGTATATGCGATTTTCAAAATATCTTACTGAGTTTCATGTTGGTGAAGAAGAAAGTAACAAGAAATGGATTGGAATATAGGTCCAAAATATTGGAGTGTAGTAAAATTGTAAATGTATGTGGAAAGGATGATTTTTTTTATTATTATTGTGACAATAATGAAAAAAATTAATAATAAAAAAGAGTTAGAAATTATATTAGTGTGAAAATTATTTTAATAATAAAAATTATTTTTATCTATATTTTAAAATATCTATACTTTAAAATAATGTGGATTTGAATTTGGTTGGACTTTATAAGATTGTCTAATTATTATAAATTAAATTTATAGAAAAAAAATTATATTTATTTTAAATTTATAGAAATTTTAATTATACTATATTGATATAGATTTTAATGTTTCACCTTTTTTTTCACATTCATATTCATATTTTAATATTATGTTTTTATTTAGCAAATTAATGAATGCTTTATTTTGTTATTCATTGCTTCACTTAACCTTATTCACATCCATATTTTAATAAATCAATACATGTTTTATTAATTTACATTTATTAAGTTATTAGTTGCTTCACGTAACCTTATTCAGATTCATATTTTAAAATAAAAAATTCATTAAACCTCGTGAGTTTAACAAATTAACATTTGTTTTATTAAATTATTGATTGTTTCACCTGGTTTCATCTTTGAAAATCAAAAACCTTTTAATATTTGAAACCTCAACATTCAAATAAATTATATATATTATAATTTAAGTATATTATTATTTTATTAATTTTAAAATATGTAAATTTATATTTTTCTAATTATAACGAGTATACTTATTTTCTCAAAAATCGGCCTTGACTTTACTTTTATGGTTTTGGTACAATCCATAACATTCATGACATAGAGGTTATAAATTCAACATTTTGAAATTTTCCCATTTTCATTGAATTGACCAAAGGGGTATTGCCTTCGCAAACTGGGTGCATAATAAAAACTAAAAATAATACATTGATTATTGAGTGGATTGAACTTTTTCTTCTCGGTTTTGAAGAAAATAATCAAAAGTAATATAATAGCTTTATTTACTTATTCTTTACACAAGGTTTATTATTGCGCTTTCTTTATTCATGAGAGTTTTTTTTTCCAAGAAGAAAAATAGTGGTTTCTTGTTATTCATTAAAGAATCAAAAGTAACCACTAGAACCTTTTCTTTATTTATGGATATCATCTCCCTATACTACATGCTAGGAATCAAGATTCTACGAAGGTTGAGCTAAGGCGGTTGCCTCTTCAAACACAAAATGTTCTTCCTCATCAAGTTCAACATAATCAACCAACTGATCTGGAGAAAAGGATCTATCTTCTTGATTCAAACTGATATGAGATGAACCTATTTTTATTTCATTTTCCTATATTGAGTTGTATTATAAAGTTATCACCTGTTTCTTGGATGGAACATGATCACTACCAATAACCTTTTCCTTAACTAGAGATGACACTTATGTGTCTAGAATAATCAAAATGATGTCACTTATCTATGCCCTACAACGAAGTAGGTTTTATGCCATATTTAGCCTTTGGACTTGTTTAGGTTTTATGTCATATTTAGCATTTGGACTTGTTTAGAGGGAAATATGTGGAAAAAAAAAGACATTGCATTTAAAGGCTACATGTTTATAATCTAGTCTCTGCTTCCAACTTTCATTTGCAACATAGATGAATTCAATGGTATTTCTTTGGAAGGCCTTTGGCAATGTCCATCACAACTTAGATGCTTGTTAAGGTACTTAGATCTCTAGTATTGACATGAACGGATACTCACTAAGAACATTGCCAATGGCTTCCAAAGACTCGTATATCAAGTGTCGGGATTGGAAGAAAACCCTTGTTAGGATAGAAGAAACCAACTCCATGGACAAATTAAAAGATGAGAGCCAAGTTTTATACATAGTTTGACACAATCCATGTGACAAGGACCTGAACAAAAGATCCAAACTTTTTTTCCTCAAGTCAATAGAATTTAATTTAAAGAAGCCTCGAGTACAAGGATGAATATGGGATTATTGTCGCAACAAGGGTTTCCATGTTTGGGAAATCCACTTGTGACCAAAACCACATGGCTCAAGCATCAACAATGAATCTCTCTTACAAGATAGATGAGAAGCTAGGTGGAATTAGAACCTAGACTTATAGCCTTAAGATCTTCAACTTGCTTTGTGTTTCCTTCACAAGGAGTAGTTACATAGAAACACGTAGGAAGAAGGATAAAAAGATTTCAAAGATTAAGTGGATTCATTTTTATGCGTCTTGTATATTTTTTTTTGTTACATGAGATGTTTTTGTATTTTTATGTTTTGCAAGAGAACTTGGAAAATAAAAATATATAAATCAAAAGGTTATGAATGAAATAAATCTAAAATCAAAACAAAGTGTTTTAGCGTTTTTCATATGTTTAGGTTTTTTTTTTTTGGCAATATGTCAAATCTCAATTGACCAAAAGAAAATAATATTTTTTAGTTTTTTATTTTTGTCAATATTTGAAATCTCAATTAACTAAAAGCAAAGAATTAAATGAATAGAAAATGGTAGTAAATAAATAAATCACATAGATATATTTCAAGAACCAAAGGCTTGAAAGTTGAATGAAAAGGGGAATTGCTACCTAAACCAAATGAAAGTAAAATGAAATTGCACCTCAAAAGAAGCAATTAAAGATATATGGGTGCAAGTAATATGACCCAAACTCCAAATTATTGATTGAAAGATGATTCTTTAATTATAATAAAAAAATTAAAAACATTGGTAGCATTAGTGGAATGCCCCTTGTTTTGACCTTTGGAATGTATTAAATCAGACAATGTACATGATGTTAACATGTTAGTATGGATTCCTAGTGCATAGCTCAAGGCTAATGCCAAACTTGTGAATGACTAGGCATGCATAATGTAAATATTTATATATGGACCATGTGGTTGACTTGCCATGATGAATCAAAAGCTATGTAAATATTATGTTGGAAAACAATATTAATGGTTCAGGATGGTTGTGTAAAGAGCACCAGAGGGGATATGATTCCACTAGACTATAAGAGGAAAGGGGAATTGTGGGATATTAAATCCTCTTTTGACAACTATCATCCTCATAACTCATCGATTTTCTTCCATATGCCTAAAATAAGACAATTACTTCCTTTTGACTTATTAAATCCAATCATTGAATGCATGTGTGGGGTTGGTGGGAAAGTATTCTCATGTAGTTATGGAAACATGAGATGAATATACTTCTATGGAAATCATAAGATTCCTTCTTTCTATGTTCATAACTAATGTCAGGTGTATTTTCACCAATCCTTTCATCTCCATTAGGGTCTATCACCCATTTTCCATGCAGGATTAATAGACTACACATCTTCATGCTTTTTTCTCAATTACCAAAAAATTGACTAGGAAATTAACTAGAAATTAACATTGCGAAGAGGAAATTGGAGATGTTAGAGTGAAGGGGATTGTTATAGGTGAGCATAGAGGATAGGTGAGATAGGAAATATTAGCACTGGAATCTACACATCAACTTTTTGAAATCTCCTCCAAATTCTGCAATTTGTTTTAGCTTATTCTAGTGTATGAAGAAGTGCCAATCTAGTGTATGAAATGGAAAATCTTTCTGATTCTGCAATGAAAACTACAAATCTCATGAAAGGTATTTAATGATTTTACAAAAAAATATTGGGAATTTAAGCCCAATCAACAATTCAACTTCAAAGAAATCACATATCATATAATCGCCCAAGACCAAGAGCCAAGAAAATATCATAGGTATCGAGGGTCAAAATGTTGAAGAAGTGCCCACACCAACATCATCAAGGATCAACCAAGGATACACCCTATATCAAATCACATGGGAAGTAGTAATGTGCTACCAAATATATAAAGGATGCACCAACAACGATCGATCTCATCCACAAATGGAAGTGTGACCACTGATGAACCATGCAAAGGTGAAATATTTTGCAAAGTCTCACGATGGGAAAAATATTTATTAAAAGGTTTTGATAAGGGGGATTCACTTGTGTAATTTTGAACACGAGCGGAAAGAAAAATAGTTTTTTTCAAGATAGCATCAAAGTTTAAGTGCATAATATATCTCGTGGCATATTCATTTATAGTTATAAATTTGTGAGTTTCACAATCAAATTCGTAGAGTGCTATATTTGTCTTCATTAAAGACAAAGGTACAAACAATTCCGAGTGATGGTGAAGTTAAATATATGTATAACAGGGTGTCCAAGGATGTATTCACTTTTAGCCATCTTGACGTGGAAATTGAAATGCATGAACCAATTTTTAATATTTTCTTTTCTTGTTTCCTGTGATGGAAAGAGACTAATAATTGCTAAAATGGATTTCCATTGTGTGTCGATAGTGGTTTTGAGGTTGCAATGATTTGTCATGAACACATAAGTTTCATTACAGGATAAACTCAATATTAGGGTATAAACGAGCATCAATAATAATGATATGCAAGAAAATAATAAGCACAAGCAACCATTAAATATAGAGACACAATGTACCTTGGAAAACACCATACGGAAAAAAACCAGCACATGGCCAACACTAGCCAATTAGGCTAAGTGAGCTAGCCACCGCTCACCTCCAGGCCACTTTACAATGGAGCCTCCTCAAGCCTTATAAAGGATTCGTTACATAGATTATCCTAGAAAACTCCATATGAGGAAAAACAAGCCAATGAAGATCTTCATTACATGGACACAACCCAGCATATGATCTAAGTGAGCTAGACACCACTCACCTCCAGACCACTTTACAATGGATCCTACTCAAGCCTTATAAATCCTTCTTTACATGGAATACCTTGGGCTACAAGAAACCATGTGCTCAACCTAAACCACCTTTGACTCATTATCAAGTCAAGGTTAACCCTAACAATCCCCCCTTTAAGCTTGACTTGAGGATCTCACATATACACCCCCATCACCTAGGTCCATTTCCCAACTTTACCGATGAGTTTCCAGGGGTATTCTTTCCTTACCAAGTCTTACATCCATATTCCCATTTACATGCAAACTAATACATAATTTTTTTATGTGTCTTCATGGTGACTATACCATCACCATCCATTGCTTCATCCTCTTACTTTTCCATGCTCACTTTATTTCTCATTTACACACATTTTATAAGATTTCGTTCTTGCATCTTCATAGATTTCTCCAACGCCATAGATGATTCATTGATGGGGCACCCTTCTCTAACAAATCACCACCATTATCTTTGTGGACACACTGCTTCTCAATGCCCCACACAGAGAGATGTGAGAAAAAAATTTCAAAAAGGGAGTCTGTAGTATACCAACAGTAACCACTGATACTATTGATGTATTTGTAACTTCGGAATGTATTCACTTGTATATTTCTTACTGTATTTCATTGTAGCCCGATGGAGATGTTTGTTCCTCCAATCGAGGGAGTCATTAATATAATAAAGTCATGTAAAGTCATTGAGGTTAACCATCCATTGTAAGTCGGGGCAATAGACCCCACAGTGAGTTATATTAGGGTTATTAGAATCTCCTAGAGAAGTTGGCCATGTAGAGTAATTTTCAAGTGGAAATCAAGTATAAATAGAGAGTGAGACTCTCTATTTGAAACACACACTCACTCAACAATAGCGCATGAGTGAGAGAGGAGTAGCTCACACAAGTGCGAGAGAGAACAACTGTCGGATATCATCTTTGTATCTTTGGGTTTTACTTTTTCTATTGGTGCTCATTCTATCTTTGAGGAAGTTGCGGGGTTTTTTCCTTTATGGTTTCCCCAAGGAAAATTATTTGTGTCTGTTGTCTCTTGTGATTATTGTTGTGCATGTTATTCTCCTAGATAAGATCCTAGATCATATTCATTAAATGATAAAAATCTAACATGGTATCAGAGCTTACCTGAGAAGAAGACATTGTGTATCTGCAAAATCTAGGGATTCTTACTTTTTGGGTTTCTCTCCACATATCATCAGCAAAAGGAGGCTAGGATAACTCTCCATTGAATGGCGCATCTTTCTGTCGAAGCAGAACCTGATTCCGAGCATTTTCAATTTTTAGTCTGTCATTACTGTGGGAAATTAGGGATTTTCACAGAAGTGGAATTTTTTAGTGATCCTAGCATAGGATTTCTCTCCTCCTCAAAATCGAAATTTAGAGACCAAGATCAAAATTTTTGGTTGAGTAGAACTCCGAGAAAGTCAAACCCTAATTTGACCCTAGACCATAAAATCAACACTACAAAAGATCAACTCTAGATCCAGTTCAGGAATCTTAAATTGGTAAGATCTAAATCTCTTGTATTTCCATTTGAGGTTCTCTTTAAAGATATCTCATCACACCAAGCTTGATGAAAATCTCGAAGGAGCTGATAACTTCCGAGCATGGAAGTATAGGTTTTCACTTGTTATTGAAGAAAATGAATTGGACACATACATAAGTGGAGAGGTTCTAGTTCCAGACGAAGATGAGGCTAAGGCCTTACACAAGAAGAACTTGGTTAAGTCCAAGAGGATCATTGTTGATTCTATCAAGGATCACCTTATACCACATGTGTCTTCCCTAAAGACACCCAAAGAGATGTTTGATTCCTTGACCAAGCTATTTGAATGGAAGGATATAAATCGGAAGATGCCTTTGAGAAATCAGTTGAAGAATGTAAAGATCCAGAATGTAGAGACCATACAGTCATAATTTACAAGGGTCTCTCAAATCAAAGAACAACTTGAAGTTATGGAAGAAGAAGTAGAGAATGGAGAAATTGTGATGACCACCTTGAATGGTCTCCCTTGGTCATGGGACTCCTTTATTCAATGGATTTGCACTAGAAGAAATTTAATCACTTTCAGTAGGCTGTGGGAGGAATGCTCACAAGAAGAAGCTTGAATAGTAGCTCGAGAAGAAAAGATGGGAAATGAAGATCAAGCTCTCACATCATACACCAATAAATTAGAAGGGATCACCATCATCTCAAAGGTAAGAATTCTCACCAAAATCAGAAAGATAACCCTATAAGGTCTAATAGAGATCTATCTAAATTCAGATGTTATACATGTGATGAGAAAGGACACTTTGCCAGAGATTGTCCTAGAAATAAAGGTGGCTCTCACAAGAAGAAGGAGAAAAAAATAAAACATCATGCTCACACTACAGAGGACGATGAACCTCCCAGGAAGAGAGTCAAAGAAGAAAGTGAAGATTCTTCAAACAATGAAGAGTATGTTTTGATTTCTTCCCTCATGGGAACTGTTACACATGGAAGCAATGATTGGCTCATAGATAGTGGGGCTTCCAAGCATATGACGAGATTCAAATAATCCTTTGTGAACTATTCGAACATGAGTCACCCTACAAAGTGAAACTTGGGGATGACTACTAGTATTCCATAAAAGGTAGCGGTGAAGCTTCCTATAATCTAGTCTCTGGAAAATCTATGAAGATGAAGGATGTCTTATTTGTACCAGGACTAAAGAAGAATATTCTCTCCATATATGCATTGGATGCAAAAGGTATGAGGGTTGCATTTGTAGATGGACAATTCCTTATGTGGCCAAAGGGAAAGACTATAGATGATGCAGTAGTGATTGGAGAGAAAGAGGGAGGGTTATACAAATTAAAGGGCCAACCAAAACAAGCTTTGGTCCATGACTCAGTAGATCCAAGTGAAATTTGGCATATAAGGCTTTAACATGTGCACTATAGGGCACTGCCACTTGCAAGCAAAGTTGTTGAAGGTATTCCAGAAATCCAGGCAAAGCATGAAGGTGTTTGCAAAGGATGTACGAAGGGAAAGAACACAAAGAAGACATTTCCAAGTAGCAAGAGCAAGGAAAAAATAATCTTGGAAATTATTCACTCCGATGTATGTGGTCCGATGTCATCCCGTTTAGTAAGTGGGTATGTATATTATGTTTCTTTCATTAATGGTTTTTCTAGGAAGACATGGATACATTTATTGAAAAGAAAGGATGAAGTATTTAGTAAGTTCAAGGAATTCAAAGCCTTGACCAAGAACCAAACATAGAAGAAAATCAAGACCTTTCGATCAGGCAATGGTGGAGAATTCACATCATATGAATTCAAGGAATTATGCAAAGAGTCAGGGATTAAGATGGAGTTGATCACTCCATATAATCCACAACTAAATGGGTTTGCAAAAAGGAAGCATAGAACGATTATGGAAGAATCAAGGGAAATTCTTCACGATCAATATCTTCCTATGCATCTATGGGCCGAAGCTGCTAGGACAACTCTGTATGTACTGAATTGCACTCCACACAGAGTACTTGAGAACAAGACACCAGAAGAAGTCTTCTCTGGAAAGAAACCATAAGTCATCCATCTCAAAATATTTGGTTGTCCGGTGTAAATACACATTCCAAATGAAAAGAGGATGAAGTTAGATCCTTTAGGAAAGAAGGGTATATTTGTGGGATATAGTGAAATATTGAAGGCATATAGAATATATTTCCCAAGATTCATGTAATAACTCAAAAATTCGTAAAAAATTAAAAATTTTCAAGTGGCATAAAATGTCAAATGTCTATGCTAATGAACCATTAACTGTTAGTGGATATTTAAACAGTTTGAAAGAGAAACGAAGATTATTTATTTTATATGGTTCTGTATAACTTAAAGGCTTATCTTAAATACTGTGTTAGTACCGTTTTAACATAGTAAACCACTTATACTATGAAACGAGAACTTTATACTAAGAACGAGAACACTAGCCATAAAAACGATGATTTTTGCATAAAAATACCTAAAACACCTCCCAAATAGAAAAGTGTTGATACCAGTATACACGTTTTTTTTTCGAGGTAAAAAATAGAGCCATGGCCTAAACATCCCACATTGTTGTTTACAAAAAATTTAAAATCAACCCCTAAATTGGAAAAATAATTTTTTCTTCAAAAGATAAATTACAACTTTTCTGAAACTTGCATTTTAAACAAAAAAAAATATTTCATAAATAATTTCACCACTCTAACCATATAAAATCAAACAAATTATGTTGTGATTCATAACGAAATCCTTTATTACACCATACAAGAACAAATTATTCATATAAATATTCAAAAACTCCTTTAGAGTTTCAATTACAAACATCATAGTAATAAAAAACATCTAAAATGTTTCATGTGAAATTATTCAAATTCATCCATGGATTTGACACCCCATCCTAATCTATATTTTCCACAAATGAAGGATTGGATATAATAATAAATAAATAAAAGTAAACCTCTAAGCTCCCGTATTCAATGAGACTTGCAACAATTAGTAGGGGTGGATGAGTCACACCATTTGATACAAGAATAAGAGTGTTAGTGATGAAGACAATCCTGGTGAAGAAAATTGAAGATAGAGAGTTGGTGTCAAATATTACCTACAATACAAGATTGTAGAAGTGAGGATTGTAAAGAGGAAGAATAGGGACAATGAATGGAGAGGGGAGAATAGTATGGAAAATAAGAAAGGAGAAAAGAAAGAAAAGAAAGAAAAGAAACAAAGTACTCAAGAGTTATTTTTTAGAAGGATGCTAAAAAAACTCTAAGAGTTTGAAGCAACATTTTTAGAAGGATGCTAAAATTTTTCCAAAATTTGATGCAACCTTTTCCGAAGGCTGCTAAAAAATTGTAGGAGTTTAATGCAAGATGGAACTACATCTATCCTTCACATTTTCTTATGTTTTCGCCATTTTGGTTATTTTTCATGATTAACAAAAAATGCAAAGTAGTGGAATATATCTCCTCCTCGATGACGTTTTGTCAACCATTGGAATATGAATCATTCTATTTGGAGCGTGAACACTTAGGGTAGTGTAAGGCCAAAACACAAGGATCACAAGAATAGATATGAATTTCGTGTATGAACAAAGGGCTTATTTCTCTCCTTTGATTTAGTTTCTGTAGTGTGGACGGATGTGTGATTTAGAGGTTTGAGCATAGGATTTGTGGATGTAAAGAGGCATGATAAAATTAGCCATAATTCAATAAAATTACTTAGACCATGGATATATATTTATTTATATTGTAATTTTTATGATATCCTACTATGGGTATAATTCCTATTGATATTATTGTATTTCCATCGAGTACATTCATTTTGTGACTTTGATTGCTAGACTATGCGTCACTATAATTTCAACTCAAGTTACCACCATTTATGCATATGTAATCTATAAACAACTTAGAAATTTGAATCTATTTGAACCTTAATGAATATCAATTCCATAGAAGGAATATAATTATTTCATATTCGTAAATAAGACCAACATGCCTAATATGTTGCAATGATTTGTTTGAAATTGCAAACAAACGAGGACTCATAAGTTCATTTATAACAAATAGAATTCATTTTTGGCACCAAAGCCCCCAAATGCAAAGTATTTGATTAGGATCCTTGTAAAACATTTTTTTAGTTTGGCATAGAGATGCAGGTTTTACTAATGGAAAACAAAATTACTCATTAAAATATGATTAGCTAAAAGGACATAAGTATTGTGGAATGTGACAGAGATCACTTGAAAACAATCATAAATATAGGTATTTTAATAATAAACGTGGAAAGAATCATTATGAAGTTGTTTGTAATATGCACTTATGTACCTAGATAATACTTAAAATAAATATTATCTCTAATATTATTCTATAACACAATATATAAGTTTGTGCCTAGACAATACTTAAAATAAATATTATCTCTAATATCATTCTATAAAACAATATATAAGTTTGTAGAAGATGAAAAAAAACATCATTACTTCAAATAAATACAAAATTCAATTAGCAAAATGTAAACTAAAAATCATCAAAGAATTTATGACACACTCTTTGACTTAGACCATTTGTTTTGTATATTTTCATGTGATCTGTGGAAAATACGTGGAAAATGATAGAATTCTAACAATGAGTAGGAGTGGGGTTTACCTTTTCTTTTTCACGCCAACAGTTGGTAAATGCTAAAAATATTTAGCATTAGTTTATCGTCCACTTTAACCGAGGATAAATTGTAAAAAAAATTAGCATCGACCTTTTAAGCATGAATCGTCCTAAACTTTTACTTTATTATCCACTTTAAGCGAGGATAAATTGTAAAAATACTTAGCATCCACTTTTTAAGGACAATCTTCCAACTTTAGAGGTGGTGGTAAACCCTAAAATTTTAGGGTATATACTTTTGACTTTATTATCCAATTTAACTAAGGATAAATTGTAAAAATATTTAGCATCCACTTTTTTAAGGATGATCTTCCAACTTTTGAGGTGGTGGTAAATCCTAAAATTTTAAGGTATAAGGTCAAGGAATTACGATCTAAAATGTAAATATAAATATGAGATAAAAATATATTTATTTAAATTACTTGCCCTATCTCAGTAGCCATTTCTCTTTTACCTCGAACTCTACGGAGACGTACATCTCCCTTTACCCTAGACTTCACTCACCGCCAAGGAAGCACCCTCATTGTGGTGATATATGTAAATTATCATTATTATGGCTGTATATATGTACAAATAAAATAAATATTATTTAGCATTAACCAACATATCATTTCAAAAATAACAGGCAATATTATTATTGGACATTAACAACAGGCCCATCAACATGGAGCACTGCTAATAACAAATGTTCCTTGGTTCTAAGAAACTAGACATAAGCAGGAATTGAATTGCATTTTTTTTTCTTTGTACGTCTTTAGGAGTGAAACCCAAAGATTTGTTGCTCTATAAATTGAATCGCAGCTGTATCATTCACATTAGTAAGGGGAATAGCTTCTAACCACCGAGTGAAGTAATCAGTAGTCGTTAGTATGAATTAGCGATATCATGCGTGAATCAATTGATCCAAATTGTGATATAACTACGACTCATTTAGAGGAATGTATTGTATGTTGGTATATAATAAATAAATTGATATCCTTATCTATATATGAAATATTTCAAGCATCTTAGCAAGCATAAAAGACAGATACAGAAGCATAGACATCAAAAAGGGTAGTAGAAAATGTAAATATAGATAAACCCTGGATAGGCAGGCAGAAGGAATTTCCTGTGGAGCAGTGAAATGCGGAACGACAGAATTGAATTACATTTTTTTTTTTTGCTTTGTAAGTCTTTAGGAATGAAACTGTGATGAGCCATTGTTTCTCCGACATCCTTTCATCTTGTACTTGAAGGAAATGACAAAAATAAAACCACATGGATCCAGTCGATTACCAAACTCCTGGCTGGAAAGAAGTGTCCCGAGATGCCTCGAAAAAGAGACGGTAAAACCACAACGCCATATTGTTTCCCGAAAACTAACACTGCGATTATATGTAGGTTAATGGGACTGATTGGAGATAGTTGTGGTTGGAGATTGGAAGATCAAGAACACAACTGATACTCAGATTGGAGTTTAGCAGCCTGACCAAACATTCCCTCATAGACGGTTTGGCTAGAAAGAAACAAAAATAAACAAATTCCCTACAATCAAGAAAACTATATTGATAAAGACTACAGAAGGGTGAGATGCTCCATGCATAAAATCCTTTCATTTATTAAGACTCTGCTCATTTTCAGATAGAACAAGTGAAAGAGTACAGAAGGGTGAGATGCTCCATGCATAAAATAATTTCATTCATTAAGACTCTGCTCATTTTCGGAGAGAACAAGTGGAGGATCAAGCTATGGTTGAACAGTGATGTCAGGTGGGATCGCAACAATTCAATCTTCCCCTTCATGCGATCATCCAGCAGGTGGTTTTGGGTTCTTTTAAAATTTCTCAAAATTCAAAATCACGCAGCCCATTGTTTCCTATCCTTCAGGGCATAGGAAAGGAGGACTCGGGGAAGGGAGGAGGGAGCAGAGCTCCGCTCCCTTGGGTGCCAAAGGCCCCTTTTCATGAGCGGCGCGATTCTTAGAATCGCGTCACTCATGAAAAGGGGCCTTTGGCACCTGAGAATCGCACCGCTCATGAAAAGGGGCCTTTGGCACCCAAGGGAGCTCCGCTCCGCCCCTCCTCCCTTCCCCAGGTCTCTCCTGACATCAATTCAATCTTCCCCTTTATGCGATCATGCAGTAGGTGGTTTTGGGTCGTTTTAAAATTTTTCAAAATTCAGAATCACACCGCCCATTGTTTACTATCCTCTAGGCGTAGGAAAAGAGGAGGACTCGGGGAAGGGAGGAGGGAGCAGAGCTCCGCTCCCTTGGGTGCCAAGGCCCCTCATCATGAGCGACGCGATTCTCAGAATCGGGTGAGCTCTACTCCCTTGGGTGCCAAGGGACCCTCCTCATGAGCGACGTGATTCTGAGAATTGCCCTACTCATGAGGAGGGGCCCTTGGCACCCAAGGGAGCAACTCCGCTCAGTCCTCCCTTCCCGGGGTCCCTCCTCGCAGCAATTCAATCTTCCCCTTTATTCAATCATGCAGCAGGTGGTTTTGGGTCGTTTTAAAATTTCTCAATACTCAAAATCAGGCCTCCCATTGTTTCCTATCCTCCATGCGCAGGAAAAGAGTACTCGGTGAAGGGAGGAGGGAGCGGAGCTCCGCTCCCTCCTCCCTTCCCTGGGTCCCTCCTGGAAGCAATTCAATCTTCCCCTTTATGCAATCATGCAGCAGGTGGTTTTGGGTCGTTTTAAAATTTCTCAAAATTCGGAATCACACCATCCATTGTTTCCTATCCTCTAGGCGCAGGAAAAGAAATAACCAACCAGCTTCACACATTTCGGCGGCTGAGTTGAAGTTTTCAATGGTTCAAAGCATGATTCGCAACTGGAGTTTTGCTAAACGAGTTTGATCCTGCAAGTTATTTAAAGAGATTGTGAGAATAGTGCCCCCGGGAGGAGCGTGGATGGGGCTGAGGGACCCGCGGAAGGAAGGAGGGAGCTGAGCTCCGCTCCCCCCTCCTTTCACCGAGTACTCTTTTCCTACACGTGGAGGATAGGAAACAATGGACGACCTGATTCTGAGTTTTAAGAAATTTTAAAACGACCCAAAACCACCTGTTGCATGATCGCTTAAAGGAGAAGATTGAATTGTTGCAAGGAGGGACCTTGGGAAGGGAAGAGGGAGCGGAGCTCCGCTCCCTTGGGTGCCAAAGGCCCCTCCTCATGAGCGGCGTGATTCTAAATCACGCCGCTCATGAGGAGGGGCCTTTGGCATAGCATTTTGGTGGCTGGGTGTTCTACCCTTTTTTTATTTTGGCCGCCCGTATTTTGTTCGGTATCATTCAAAGATTTGTTCGCATATTCTGGATCGCAGAATAAACTACTTCGTCTCTTGTAATACTTGCTTCCCAATGGCTCGTCATTCTTCAATACTGGATTATGTGTGAATCAAAACATTATTTTCAATAAGTATAATACTTATATATATTTATATGTAATTATGCAAGTAGACTTCTTATTCATGGTCACTATGTTTTATGGTTAAACTTTCGTGAACTCCATTATGAATCTTCTTATTTAGACTTCTTATTAGTGGTCACTATGTTTTATGGTTAAACTTTCATGAACTCTAATGTAGATCACATAAATGGGCACCTACTAAAACATAACATTAAATAATGTGTATCCCTTTAACTCTTCTACCCTTAGTTGAGAGCATGCAGATCATATCCCGTTGGTAGGATGCTCCCGTGTCAACCAGTGAGGTTAAATCAAATAAAGCCAACTCTTTATGCCAATCTATTATTGTTGCAGAAGCAATGTTACGCTCCCTTTTGTGGATGTATTGATTTCATTTACTCAAGTTATGTTATTATAAATTATATTCTCTTTAGGTGAGGATATGTAAGAGGCAATTTGTTTTGAATTATGATTTATATCATTTAATGTTAATCATACATCACTGCACTTAATCACATATCATATGCCGGAAGTGATGAAGTATAAATCATGGATGTAGAGAATAAATGGAATTTTTGTAATATTGTAATTTATTTATCTTTGACTTTATATTAGTTAAGTTATGGGTTAACTAAAAATTGTGTTTTTTTAATAATGTTAAACTATGTAACATATAAATTAATATTTTTAAAACATATTTATATTATGGTTATCCTATATATCTAGTTAAGTTATGGGTTGACTAAAATATTATGGATTTTCTATAATGTTAAACTTTGTAACATATGAATTAATATTTTTAAAATGTATTTATATTATGGTTATGGTATATATGATTGGTTATAACTTATACCTAAGCTTTTTATTAAATACTCATTGCAAACAAATCAATCGGATCCAAATACTCTCTACTGGTCTGAATTTTCTAGTTATTGAACTAATAAAACTTTTCAAAATTAAGATTCCTAACAATAACCATTAAGAAGTGCTTTGCAAATTTACAAATTCTGATTACAAGTAATGATGAGCCGCATTCAATGCGCTATATTGTTGTACCATGAGTGAATGCCATCGACCCACTTATGTATTGAATTACTTGTGCATGGTAACTTAAAATCTCTTACGCTCAGCACATGCACTAAGAAGACTCCCTGTACGCGCTCTAGGATGACATCATTTGAGCTTAAACCTCAACCAACCTTGGTTCTGTGTACTTTCTGGAAATTGATTTGATTGAACCTATTCAGTAATTCAATATTTAAACAAAAAAATTGGTTTTTAAGGCATACTTTTTAATAACTAAATGAGAGGGCCTTGGATGGACCTGGGTTGTGCTATATTTTTTTAACAATTCCTTCATTGTGACCCGAAATCCTGCTAAGAAAGCTCTCTTAGCTCACTTTTCTCATCCTTTCATCCATGTGCCCAAAGGGATCAAATTTGAAGGGCTAGTCTTAATTTCAATTAGAAGTGTATGTATTCATGTTTCCCTTCTATGATGAAAAGCTATAAAAAAATTACACTTCAATTGACAAAATTAAATTAGGGGGGTTTAGGGGGCTAGCGAGTTTAAATTTTTAAATTTTTTTTAAGTAATGTTGATGTTAGGGTTAGGGGGTTTTAAAATTTTGTTATTTTTTTAAATGTAATGTGCGAGGGGGGTTATGGGGTTAGGAGGGATTTAGATTTTTTATAAAAAAAAATAAATGTAATATTGATGTCATTTTTTTAATGTTTTTTTTTTTTGGTAAAATACTTTTGGCGAAGATGTCAAAAGAGCCACAACCCTCATTAAGAGAGATGTTTGGAAATGAGCACTTTGGGCATACTGCACACATAGAAGACCCAATGGAAGAGGACATTCATGCCCCTGAAGAAAGCCAAGCTCAAAAATCTTCAATTTCGATGAAGAATTTGGCTGGCATGATATTGTTGATTAGTTAGATGTCTTCAAGAAAATGTTAATTTTGACAACTTTTTGATAATATATATTAGTAATGTTTTTACTTTCAGAGATTATTTTATAAATAAAATTTCTACATATAATGTTTTTAATGTGTTATTTACTAATATATGTTATAGTTCTTTTTGAAGTTATGTGAATTGTCACTTTTTGGAAAAAAAATATAAAATAGTATCATTTTTATACAAATATCTCTAAAGATCCATTGAAAATGGTTTTAGATGTCTTTATTTTCTGGAATTTTTACATATTTGTCAATAAAAATGTCTTATTTTGTCCATAAAAAAGTCTTATTTTAAAGAAAAAATTGCAAAATGTATATGTTTTTCATTATAAATTGCTTCTAAATGTATGTTATTTCGTTAAAGTTCTTAAAAGCACACTTGAAAATAGAAATTAAAAATATGTTAGGACAAAGATTATTCAAAGGCCCAAAAAAATGCCACAAAATGAAAATGTGTGATACTGGTATCAACCCTTTTTGAAACAGAGGTAAAAATAGCTACTAAAATTAGGAGAGAGAAAAACAAGAACTGTGTCGAGTTCTTGTTTCATAGTACAAGTGGTTAGTAGTTGCAATTTTTCAGAAAGTAGAAAATAAATCTGACTCTTAACTAATGCTAAGTATGTTATTGTTTTCTTTTGTCAAGTAGGGAGAATCTCTTAGGTGTGATCAAGGCTTACTTAGCTTATAGCTAACACAGTGGAAATGATGGTTCTTTTTATAGGTTCTAACAGGTAAGCATTTGGTTCCAGTAGAATATCCAGATAAAAAAAGATACTTTACTAGCATAAAAATATAATGCTAGTATTAAAATTTTTATTTGCAGCTTGTCTCTATAAGAGGTAACGTTGACCTTGTGAAAATCATCAAACTACCTAATGAGGGTAAAATCATAATTGTGGAAGAATAGGTTAAATGCAAAACCAATTTACTATCAAAGTGGGACCAAATCAAACTAGATGAATAAGATCATTTAAGAAGAATACTCCTACTTCTGCTCATAAGTTTTCATGATCTAATTTTTAAATAAGGAAAAGATATGTTCCCGCCAGCTTTATGTTTTACATTTTATATCTGACCTAACACATTTAGAGTTGGTTTTTAAATTGTATTCATTTGATTTCTTTTGCAAACATAAACAAAATACTCTGAGTTGTTAAACTATAACTTAATCCTTTCTTGTCCATAGAGTTTTGTTTTTTAAGAGATCTTAAGTCATCGTACTCATTAGATGTATTACCAAATTTACCCTTACCCTAGGGTTTCTATTATTAGATGAATTCTTAGAAGATAGAAAACTACTTGACTCTTAAACTGTCTTTTTTTTCAATAAAGAGTCATTGGTTTACAATTAAGATTCATATCAAGAGTAGATAGGTGGTACTTATTTGATTTCCCAACTGTGCATTGTTTTGCAGAAATTGGTCCAAGGTTCCACTTGTATTTAAAAGAGTTCATATTTACACTTTAACTTTACTTAGTAATATTTATACTTGTGTCTTTTAACCTTGTTTCTTAGTGTAACCTCTAACTATAATTACGCTTTCAAAAACAGTCGTTAAGATTTGTCATTTCCTTGAGGTATTTTGCCCCTTTATAAATTATAGAAGGTCTTATATTGCTTTGGCCATAGTTACACTATCTCTCTCAAAAACTCCATGATTCATACGCCTACTTCAAGGGAGGATGAGATTACGCTTCTCATTAATGTTTTACTTATTAGAAGAAGAGTCATTTACTTTTACTATATAAACCTAGTTAGATAACAACATATGCTACTTGTCTAGTAGAAATGAACAATCATTTTATTAATTCTATGGTTTTAAACTAGGCGTTGATCTGACCATGATTAAATTGCATTATTGGCAAATCAATTTATATTATTGAAATGATTTATGATTTGATTACAATGATTTAATGCAGATTGGTAAACTGCATACTCGACTATTGATTTGCAATCCACGATGGTGAAAAATTACTGAGGACACATGGAGGTGTTTTATCCATTAGGTTAAGGTTGACTTAAAATATTGTCCTAACCCTTCAATTTGCATCGAGAGGGTTTCTTCGACTGTGGTGCGGTTGAACTGAGAGCTAGTGGCCGCCATGGCTTTGTGTTGACCTCTGGGATGTAAAACTGTCCTCCAAAAATCACTGTGAGCTGGTGTAGGTGAAAACATACCGTTGTTTTTGAAACTTAATGACTGTTGAGGAGAATTTGTGCGTAGAATTTGTTTTCACCACCGATTTGAGGACTGGTGAGTTTTGTTCAAGAAGACACATTGGACAGAAGTTTTTAAAACAAGAGTGTTTCTTGTTTCTTTTTGGAGTACTTCCTTTACATGGTGTTCATTTCCTTCAAATCGTGGTTCAGGGTCTTTAGTTGCTCTCGACGCATTCATAGTTTCTGGGGCATCACTCTCTGAGGTGCCATTGCGTTGGTTCCAGAGGCTTCGCTTCCATGACTTCTCCAAAACGAGATCATTACCAGGTAACTACCTGTCAAGTTTTACATTTTATGATAAATTTAGCAGTTTCTATTACATTTTAAAGATTATAATCATAATTTGTTACACTGTGCAAGTCTTTTCCCTGGATTTGGATTTGGATGCAAGAACATTTCTCAAGCTTCAATCACGCAAACCCTGGTAAGCCTTGGTGATAATTGAGGGTTTTTCCTGCACTATATGTTGTGGTGGTCGGTAAAATGGAAACTTCATTGTGCTGGTTATGGGCCCGTCCATGTTTTACTATTATGTTATTGGTCCTTGTTTTTTTTTATACTAATTTTAAAACCCTGGAGGTTGTTATGTGGAAATGTTTAAGGCTGTTGCAACCTTGACTTAAGGGTTTTTGGTTGATCCTTCACAACTTGGAAGATGTAAAATATTTTAGATTTAAAGACTCAGATTTAAGCTGTGACATTATTGATCAACCATTGAATAGTTACTTGAATATTTAAGTGGTTTTCTTGTAAAAAAAAAAAGATAGTATATAGCATTTCTTTTAAATAGACAAAATGTTTTACTTGCGGTGGAATGTAATTGTAATATTTTTGGTTTACGATTTCTGTTTTAACTTGTATAAATCATTTTGATCAAGCTTAAGCCTCGATAGAAGTCATAAAAGGCCATAGGACACTATGCTTATTACAAATCATCTCGTTTTACTTTTGTTTACAGTATTATTTTTAATTTATATTTACATTTAGGTATAAATGGTTTATAGTAATTTTTACTATTTAATTTGCACAGTGTTATTGGGTGAATAAAATATTCCGTTTCTCTAAAAAAGGTTATTATTGGATAATCTCCAGCTCTGTAATTAAATGGTTTTTGAGAAAATAGCTTTAGCTCTATAACTATTTTGTTTTTAGTAGCAACTATTTATTGTTGGTATTAGTTTTTAAGAAAAAACTCTGTTAGGCTTTTGTATTATGAAAAAGATTGTAATAGTTTATTTCAGAGATGAATCCTATCTCATGTAAACCCTAGTTGGTTCTTGAGGGTTGCAATAATAACATGCAATCTTACAGTAAATAGAGTTTGATTACAAGCCTGAATAAATAGTTATAATGACTTATGCAAATAATAACTAGGTTAAACACTATTATTAAATTTGTTTATTGTATTTATAATAAATGTTAATACTAGTATTAATTCTATGAATATTATAATTACTAGTGATTACTATATAATCTACTCTTTCCTGTAATTAGATAATGCAGTTACTTTCAATAGACCGAGCAAGTATAGCTAGATTTCTGTAAATAAATTACGTAAAACTATAGAAGTAATTATTTGCATTTACATTTAGAGTTAATAAACAAATCTACTTATCTAAACTAAGCAAGCCTGTTGTACTAGAGTACTGCCTTGTTAAAGGCGTGGAATAATACAGTTTGGAAATTTTTCTATTCATCTTTCACTTAGCAAAATCTCTACTGTTTAATCATAATCTGCTAATTATTAATTTTATAAATAAAAAAAAGCTCTTGCTTCTTCATTAACCCTAATAAAATAACAACATGCATATCTTGATAAACTCTTAATCCTTTTTCTAAAATAGTAGATAAACTATAATTAAACCTAAACAAGTAGAACCTGTCAAATGGATGAGGTGACAACATCTTAAGGAGGCTGTTCCTCCCAACCAACTCCTGGAGAAAGCTTAGTCTGCAATTTCTTAGGACCCCCGAGCCTGTCTCCTAGTCCTCCTGGTAGAGTACTGGGTGAGAGATGTAACCTTGAGATCCTCTGCCACTTTACTGGATATACAACACTAACTCATCCCTGCTTACAGCAATAAGAACTTCAGCTTAGAGTGGCTGCACAAGTTCAATATTCATCACTTAACCCCTCAAAATCACTTCAACAAGTCCCCTCCATCGAATTTATCATGTGCACTTCATTCACTCAGAATGATCACAATTCAGGAATGAGCAGCCTCAGCTTTCTTCAATGGGGATTTTTATATCAATGCCTAGGTCTTCTGGGTCAGTTTTTACTTAATGAGCCACCTGCTCCTATTCCACTTTCTCGGGGAATCATGACCACAATTATAGGGAAGTTTCCACCTGCAACAATTAGAAGTAGTTTGAGGATGCTGCCACTTGTCAGTATACTCTCCACCCAGTCTCCTCCACCAAGTGACCAGTAACATTTAGCATATTCCCTCAGCTGTTGTCTCATCATTTATTTATTTATTAATAAAATATTTTTCAATACATTAAATTATCCTTGACCCTACTTGGTCATCAATTACAAACTTTATCAGAAAATATAACATAATGTTCCTCAATTCCATTAAATTGTTTTGCAAATTGGGGCATGTGACAATTCAAGAAGATAGACATCAGCAGGGACATGACATTTGACGAAGACCCATGTGTGAAAATTGAAGAAGGCCCTATATAGTTTGAAATAGGCACCCAGGACGTGGTACGACATGATTGATAGCTTCCTTATTGGCTTGGTATTTACCAAGAGTAAAGCGGATTCCAAACTTTACTACAAGGTTGAGGGAGGGAACCCAGTGATAGTCCTACTGTATGTAGATGAACTGTTTGTGATAGGCGAGGATGGGTTGATAGCTGACACAAAGAGGAAGGTTGTTGTTGAATTCGAGATGAAGGAATTGGGTATGATGCACTACTTTCTGGACATGGAGGTGTGGTAGAATGCAGATGGAATATTCCTTGGATAAGGGAAGTATGCAGTGGAGATCCTGAAGAGGTTCGGGATGATGTACTGCAAGGCCATGGCCACAATTATGGCATCAAACCTGAAGCTATTGAGTGATGCTTCATCAGAGTCAGTTGATGCCATGATGTATCGTTAGATGATTGGGTTCTTTATGTACCTGATGAATATGAGACTTGATATTTACTTTGTTGTGAACACATTGAGCCAGTTCTTGATGGATCCAAGACATGTTCACTTGATTGCTACAAAACATATTTTGAGGTACCTAGAGAGTACAATTGATTATGGGATAAAGTATGAGGTGAATCAGAAGATTAACCTGGAGGGTTATGTGGATTCAGATTGGGAAGGAAGTGCCATTGATAGGAAGAGCACTTTGCGATGTGGCTTTTGTATGGAATTAGGTGTGATCTCTTGGTTTAGTAGGAAGAAGTCCTGCGTGGCACTGAGTACAGTTGAAGCAGAGTATGTTGTAGCTTGTTCAGCTAGTTGTGAGGCATTGTGGCCGAGGAAGCTACTATTTGACCTATTTGATCTCTAGTTGGATGCTACTTGTATATATTGTGACAAACAGAGCAGTGTGAATTTGTCGGAGAACCCAGTTTTCCATGACAAGTCGAATCATATTGAGATCAAGTATCACTATATCAGGGATATGGTGTAGAGAGGATCAATGAAGCTCCATTATGTTGCAACGTATGAGTAAATAGCTGATGTGTTGACCAAGCCATTAGCTAGAGTGAAGTTTGAGTACTTCAGAGAGAATATTAGCATTCTTCAGATCAAGATTCCCTCCAAAGGGAAGTGATGAGTTCGGAAGACGCATATACACATGAGCCTTTTCGACATGCTGGAAGGCTAGGCCTCCCATGGTCAGATGTAAATGTAGAGCCTTTCCAACATGGTGGTAGGATGGGACTCCCATGGTCAGATGTAAGTGCAGAGCCTTTCTGACATGGTGGAAGGCTATGCCTCCCATGGTCAGATGTAAGTGCAGAGAATTTCTCGACATGGTGGTAGGTTGGGCCTCCCATGGTCAGATGTAAGTGAAGATCCTTTTCGACATGGTGGAAGTATAGGCTTCCCATGGTCACATGTAAGTGCAGAGCCTTTCTAACATGGTGGCAGGCTGGGCCTCCCATGGTCGGATAGAAATGATGATTATGATCCGGCTTTAATGATGATCCATATTTGATGATGATCCGGCTTTAATGATGATCCAGTGATAAAGACTTGTGCTGATGATCTGTGTCAAGAGAATACCTTCCTAGTTAAGAGGGAGTGTTGATGTATTTGTAACTTTGGAATGTATTCACTTGTATATTTCTTATTGTATTTCATTGTACCTCGATGGAGATGTTTGTTCCTCCGATCGAGAGAGTCATTAATATAATAAAGTCATGTAAATTCATTGAGGTTAACCCTATTGCCGCCTTTCACACACCTGGGTTACGTGGCATATCTTCAAGCCACTCGGCGTGTCCTTGGGGGCAAGTCTCAAGTCAAGGCTATCACCTTGTTCTTGACTCCTCCATTTAGGCTCAACTCCTAATGAAGCCAAGGGGGGTAGACGCTATAAAGTTACTACAGAAAAATTATTTAGTGTGACGGTGTTAGATTGATTAAGTTGTTTAGGAGTTTTGAAATTAACTAGTGGAAACAAAAGATAACAAGATGCAATATTTAAAGCATATAAGCACAGTAATGACACTCAATATATATATATAATAAAAAGAATTGATCAAAATAAATCACCAGTGCCTTAAATGGATTCAACAGAGAAAATAATGTGCTTGCATGCGCTTGAATGAATGTTTTGCAAATGTCTCTTGGTAGATTTTAAATTAATGTGGAATGTGAATGAATTAAATTAGGCAAAAACGGGACTCCAGATATACCCGAGGGGCACTTGGAGTATGTCCAAAAGTGAAATTTCACGGCTACCCGCAAGGTGTTTGTGGGCTGGAACGAAGTCTCAGAGACTATTGTTCATAACGCAACCATTAGGGTGTGACAGAGATCGGTGCCTCGAGGTCACTTTCTAGTTGTTCCCACTCCTTTGGGTATTTTGCCACCGCTTATAGTTTGTTCGAGGCGTTGGATTTTCTCCTGATGGTTTGTCAATTTGGGAGGTGAAGACTAATTAATCTAGTCACTCAAGTGCTTTTGATGCAGCCTAACTGATCGAATGAACCACAGCTAAGTACAGAGCATACACACTGGATTCTTTTTTATTTTTAGTAAATTTTAAAAGAGGTGTTCTTGTTAAAAAGAAAACCCTCCAAGAACCTCTTTCGGTCCAAGTGGACCTCAATCGGGGAATCAAGGAGGGTTGATTTTATTATGAATCATAAAAAAATGATGATATTATATGAAGCATAAATAGAAAAGCAAACAACAGTTTTCTAATTAGACTACCATGACCCTTTCTTCACCTTTCGGTTCAAAAGGAGGCTTGTGGGGTAAGTATTAAAATTACTTTCAAACCACCAGATATGGAATATGGAAATGATTATAAATCAAATTATACTACCCTGAATATTAAAACTACACTAGATTGAAAAAAAGATGAACAAAAAGTAGAAAATGACACAGGCGCAAATCTCCCCAGGGGGGATGGTGAATAGGCTCAAAAGAGCCTATTCGTAAAGATTTTTATTTTTATTAGCAGAAACTAAAATATCAAAAACCTGAAATTAATCCACTTGGTCCTTATATGGAGTGAGACCAAAGGTTTACAAATAGCAAAAATTTGAAATTTATGGAAGACGGAGAACCCCTGGGGGGTTTCGAATGGTCCAAAAATTCTTTTCGAACAGTGCCTCCTCCTATTTTCTGTTACACTTACTAAAAAATAGCACGTTTTTCACAGTTAAATATGCCCAAAATTAATTTGAAAGTACTTTTAGGTGAACAAACCTTTTACCCAAAAATTCTAAGTTAAAACTAGTTTTTAATGAAGCGGAAAAAGAACCAAGGAAACCAAGATTTCCTTGGGATATTGGCCTGATTTTGGTGCAACCAATATGAAACACTTAAATTGCTGAATATAAAATTTTAGATTCTAAGGAAACAACCATGCATTCAACAAGTTTTAGATCTACTTTCACAGCCTTGAAAAATGACAATTTTCCCTAAAACTAGATCTAGAATGCTTGTAAATTTTCTTTAGGAATGAGATCTAGTATATTGAGCTTTAAGGAAGCAATATCTATGTAAAATAAACTCTGAAATTGATAGATCTAAACAATTTTAAAGCTTCAAACAAGTAACTCGACTGATTTTAGAAAAAATTGGAGGAAGAGGAAAAGAAGAGCATTTTTGTTGGAAGCCTTGAAGATCAACTGTGGAGCTTTCCGGTGGAATGTCGAGGGACTATTCCTTTGAAAGGTTTTGGAGAGAGTGAAGAAGCAAACTATATCAGCATCCTCTCCAAGCTAGGAACCTGCAATTGAATCCAAGACTTGCCAAATACTTGTGAGATCGAGTCAATACATACATAGAGATTTCAGAATAACATGCATATAAACTTATAAAACATGCTGAATCTATATTTATAAACATGCATCAAAAAGGAAAAATATGGTCAATTAAATTATTAACAAACTCCTTTCCTATCAAGATTATAATAAACTTATTATCAATCTTAGCAATGAATCCACAAACAATCAGCAAATTATGAACATAGATACAGGTTACCTCAGTAAAACATGGCAATGCTCATCCACACATATAATGACATGACAACATATTGCCTCCAAAGCTTCACTTTATTCCAATAGAAAAAGATATAACACAGTATTACAACAACAATAGCTCCTCAATCCAACTCTTACTAGCTTGGAAGAGGCAGCCTGAGCTTTATTTATACAAAAAACATGAGATACAGCCCAAGGGGGGCGCAAATCCCAGGGAGACAAACCACTGCAGTTGAAGGAGATTCAATCAATGCTTATTTGAAGCCGAACTGAGCCTACCTGTCAATCAGGGGGCTGATTGAGCTGACACATCAACCCACAGACTGACACATCAATCCACACACTGACACATCAATCCATAGAGCTTCCAGGAGAGCCCACACATGTGGAGGAGAGAGAGAGGGTGCAATTCCCCATAAAGGATGCTGAAGATCAACTCTAGATCTGTCCAGATCACCTCCTTCAGTCAAGGATTTGTCAGATCCAGTCAATCTGGTTCATATCTGATTGATTTCAATCAAATCAGTTGAGAATCCATCGATCTAGGATTTTGGATTTGCTCCATTATTCATCAATTTATTAATTAAAATAATCAGTAAATGATTTTTTTGGGATTTTTGACCTGAGTGATGGAAATCACTCAAAACTAGGAAATAGTGGGTCTATAGGTTTACTGGGTGCTCTTAGCTTGAAAATGAGCACCTACATGACTGAATCTGACTTCCGAGCCCACTTTTATTACAAAACCAAATTTTCCAATTAAACTGTTAAAAAATAGCCTAAGTTTTGGAAAAAAATAAATTTTAATAAAAAACACTGAAAAAAATTAATATTTAAAAATGTTGAAAAAAACTAGGGGGACTTAGACATGTTCATATGACTCGACCATGATGCCTAGCATGTTTATACATTGACACATAGACTCTAATAACCTCAATATGCCTAAATGCCAATCTGACCACCCCAACTTTGGAGGTATGGAGTGAAAAACTCAGAAATTATTAGTCGTTTATTCAACAACCAATAATAACCAAGGAAAAAAACACCCTGGGCTGATTGGATTGAAAAATAAAGTCTAAGAGACCGAGTATTTTACAGACACTATCATGCTAGAACATTTATTACAATTCCCCCATGGGGTATGAACATGTGATATAGTACAACAAAGCTTCCCAGAAGCAAGACTGAAGGTCTTCTGAAGTCCGAACAAGTTATCCTTGTCTAGTTCACCGGGCTCACTTGATAAAAAACCACTAAGTACAACTTAGGTGGTAACATTCTGGCTCCAACTGTGGGACGTGTGCTCGATCTAGTCTTTAAGGCAAGGAGAGGATACACGAACTCCAGAATCTTTGGTTTATATACCCTGTAAAAACATCTCAACTTGACAAGAAAAACTTCAGTAGCACAAGTTTTATAAAAAACCAAATGAACCATTAAGCTGATTTATTTAAACAAAATAAATGTAACTAACTAAAAGAAGCAAAGTTTTATTATAGCTAAGTATAAAATAGAAATGTAGAAAGTAAATGCTCTCTTTCAAGGAGCTTATTTTCCTACTCTAAGCATGATATAAAAAGGGTTAAGTGTAATTAGAAATCCAATGTAACCACCTAAGCATTTTATTAACATAAAAAGAATTTTCCTTGTCTTTGGTTACCAACCAAAGTAAGGATACCTTATTTAGAAAATGCAAACTTGCATGATGATTCAGAATGGGTGGGATGGATGGTAGATCATAGGCATGAATAATGTCATAAAAATTCTTCCCCAACTTGTATGTGCTCATGCAGGTTGCTTCTATCGATGACTGGATAGGACTGATATACCAATTAGAATGATGAGGCAGAATGACTACATCATCATATTGATCACTGGGGCTTATCAAATGATAACTCATTGCACAAGCCCTAAGTAGCTCCAAATCATAAGGAACCTCTATATGTGAAAAGGATGGCTGAGACTGATATTCCACTGACCACATCACATCTGACTTTTCACAACACTGCTTCTCAATGTCTTCATTACTGATACCCTTGTACGGCTCTGCATGATATGACTCTGAATGATCACGTGAAAATTCTGAATGCTCCTCTTCGATACTAAGGTTTTCCCAGGCATCTAGATCCATGCTCCCCTCTATGGACATATCGTAAATTGGACTTCCACAAATTTTTGAATAGAAACTCCCCTTGCTGGACATACCATGGATGGAATTCTTAATAAGATTTTCACAAGTTGGATTATCTATGAAATTCCAATAGTCATCACTCCCATCCATGTCATATGTGATGGATTCCCCATTTCCGATATCAAGTTCTCTTTGTCCTCATTACTGATACAGATATATGGCTCAGACTGATCATATGGATAAACCGCATGCTTCTTTTCCATATCAAAGTTTCCCAAGTCCACAAGGTCCATGCTCTCTCCTTTAGATATGCCATAGACAAGAGAATCAACAAAACCATCAAAATTTTCTGGTTCATTATTTTCCTCTTTATTCATGTCATAGACTGGATTTTCCATGAATGTCCAGGACTCCTCATCAATATCTTTTTCGGAGATAAGGGAGTCTTCGTCACTTGTGTCATGCTCCAAGTCATACTTGTCCTCATTTTCATACTCATATTCTTCAGAGAAAAGGTCATAAGGCAGTAAACCTTCCAGACTGTCATCATTATATGGAGAACAAGGTCTAGTGTCATCACACACCATACTGATCTTATCATAAGTTTTTTTATAGGCTTCTGTTATGATATCATGAAAAGGATCTTCAATACTATCTTCAATCAAGGAAACTTTTTGAACATACTCAATGGGATCACTTAGGATGTGTTTCTAAGTGGGTTCCTCTAGAGGGATTTATGGAAAAATATCAGCATTGCAACACACTTGAGAATACCTCAAATCTTCAATGTTTTCAGCTATGGTGACATGAGGAGAGTCTTCAACAATGTTTTCAACCATGGGCTCCTCCTGAAGCTCTTCACTAGGATCATCTTGAGTGTCCTCATATACAATGGAATTCATGGGCTCCTTTATCTCATTTAGGTAGGTGAGGGTCCTTTCTACAACCGTCATCATATCTCCCTCACCATCATGCCACCTCTCAAAAAACATAGCACACAAATCTCCATGGGAGGTAATGCATTTATCAGGAAGACCACAAAGCCATGTCCAAGCCTTATTTTTCAAAGAATGAGCAAAGATTCGCATCACATTATCCCTATGAAGTATGTTGAGTCTTGTCACAAATGCAAAAATAAATATGATGTGACAAACAACTGAATCACCATTTCCATAAAAAGTAGGAGCCTGGGAATATCTGTCATCCTGGAGATATGGTTCATAGTTAGGAAAACCTGGGATGCCCAAGAAATAGATGGAAGGATATGCATTAGAAATTAGAGCACCATAATCTTCATCATCCATAATGTCCTATCAGTAGTATATATCAACCATGTATTTTGTATTGAAGTGGAGCTATCAAATAATGAGTATTTTAAGGTTTTACTATGTCGTATGAGCTCATCTACACACAACAAATCTCAACAAATTTATGAGAAACGAGGGTTTTATCCCTTCAATGGAGTCACCATGTGAAAAAGAAAAATAAGCATTTATAAATATTTTCACAAAAAATATTTTTTTCTTTTCTTTGAAAACATAAAAACTAAACAAAAGGTGAGTGGATTCGCTAGATGAAAATTAAAGATCTACTCTAAGCATTCATTAAGCAAAGAAAAAACAAAAAGGAAGAAAACATAAGTCGTACTCGGGAATAAAAAGATTTATCCTCGGCAATGACGCCAAAAAGTGTTGCTGCCTTTCACACACCTGGGTTACGTGGTAGAAATATTCAAGCCACTCGGTTTGTCCTTGGGGGCAAGTCTCGAGTCAAGGCTATCACCTTGTTCTTGACTCCTCCATTTAGGCTCAACTCCTAACGAAGCCAAGGGGGGTAGACCCTATTAAGTTACTAAGGCAAAATTATTTAGTGTGACAGTGTTATATTGATTAAGTTGTTTAGGAGTTTTGAAATTAACTAGTGGAAACAAAATATAACAAGATGCAAGGTTTAAAGCATATAAGCACAGTAATGACACTCAATATATATATATATATAATCGAAAGAATTGATCAAAATAAATCACCAGTTCCTTAAATGGAGTCAACAGAGAAAATAATGTGCTTGCATGTGCTTGAATGAATGTTTTGCAAATGTCTCTTGGTAGATTTTAAATTAATGTGGAATGTGAATGAATTAAATTAGGAAAAAATGGGACTCCAGATATACCCGAGGGGCACTTGGAGTATGTCCAAAAGTGAACTTTCATGGTTACCTGCAAGGTGTTTGTGGGATGGAATGGAGTCTTAGAGACTATTGTTCATAACACATCCGTCAGGGTGTGACAGAGATCAACACCTCGAGATCACTTTCCAGTTGTTCCCACTCCTTTGGGTATTTTGCCACCGCTTACAGTTTGTTCGAGGCGTTGGATTTTTTCCTGATGGTTTGTTAATTTGGGAGGTGAAGACTAATTAATCTAGTCACTCAAGTGATTTTGATGCATATTGACTGATCGAATGAACTGCAGCCAAGTACAGAGCATACACACCGGAGTCTTTGTTAATTTTAGTAAATTTTAAAAGAGGTGTTCTTGTTAAAAAGAAAACCCTCTAGGAACCTCTTTCGGTCCAAGTGGACCTCGATTGGGAACTCAAGGAGGGGTTGATTTTATTATGATTACTAAAACAAATGATGATAGCAGATGAAGCATAAACAGAAAAGAAAACAACATTTTTCTAATTAGACTACCACGACCCTTTCTTCACTTTTCGACTCAAAAGGAGGCTCCTGGGGTAGGTATTAAAATTAATTTGAAACCACCATATATGGAATATGGAAATGATTATAAATCAATTTATACTACCCTGTAGATTACAACTACACTAGATTGAAAAAAAGATGAACAAAAAGTAAAAAATGACATAGACGCAAATCCCCCCAGGGGGGATGGTGAATAGGCTCGAAAGAGCCTATTCAAAAAGATTTTTATTTTCATTAGAAGCAATTAAAATATCATAAACCTAAAATTAATCCACTTGTTCATTATATGGAGTGAGACCAAAGGTTTACAAATTGCAAAAAATTGAAATTTATGGAAGACGGAGACCCCCTGGGGGGTTTCGAATGGTCCAAAAATGATTTCCGGACAGCGCCTCCTCCTATTTTCTGATACACCTGATAAAAACCAGTAATTTTATCACAGTTAAATATTCCCAAAAGTAATTTGAAAGTACTTTTGGGTGAACAAACCTTTTACCCAAAAATTCTAAGTTAAAACTAGTTTTTAATGAAGCGGAAAAAGAACCAAGGAAAGCAAGATTTCCTTGGGATATTGGCCTGATTTTGGTGCAGCCAATATGAAGCACTTAAATTCTTGAATATAAATTTTTAGATTCTAAGGAAACAACCATACATTCAACAAGTTTTAGATCTACTTTCATAGCCTTGAAAAATGACAATTTTCCCTAAAACTAGATCTAGAATGCTTGTAAATTTTCATTAGGAATGAGATCTAGTTTATTGAGCTTGAAGGCAGAAATATATGTGTAAAATAAACTCTGAAATTGATATATCTAAACAATTTTAAAGCTGCAAACAAGTAACCGGACTGATTTTAGAAAAATTTGAAGGAGGAAGAGGAAAAGAAGAGAATTTTTGCTGGAAGCCTTGAAGATCAACCGTGGAGATTTCCGGTGGAATGTCGAGGGACTATGCCTTTGAATGGTTTTGGAGAGAGTGAAGAAGCAAACTAGATCAGCATCCTCTCCAAGCTATGAATTTGCAACTGAATCCAAAGACTTGCCAAAATACTTGTGAGATCCGGTCAATACATACATAGAGATTTCAGAATAACATGCATATAAACTTATAAAACATGCTGAATCTAGATCTATAAACATTCATCAAAAAGGAAAGAGATGGCCAGTAAAATTATTAACAAACTCCTTTCCTATCAAGATTATAATAAACTTATTATCAATCTTAGCAATGAATCCACAAACAATTAACAAATTGTGAACATAGATACGGGTTACCTCAATAAAACATGGCAATGCTCATCCACACATATAATGACATGACACCATCTTTCCTCCAAAGCTTCAATTTATTCCAATAGAAAAAGATATTACACTGTATTAAAACAGCAATAGATCCTCAATCCAACTCTTACTAGCTTGGAAGAGGCATCCTGAGCTTTATTTATACAAAAAACAGGAGATGCAGCCTAGAGGGGGCGCAAATACCAAGGAGACAAACCACTGCAGCTCAAGGAGAGTCAATCAATGCTGATTTGAAGCCGGACTGAGCCTACCTGTCAATCGGGGGGCTAATTGAGTTGACAGATCAACCCACAGACTGACACATCAATCCACAGAGCTTCTAGGAGAGCCCACACATGTGGAGGAGAGAGAGAGGGCACAATTCCCCATAAAGGATGCTGAAGATCAACTCTGGATCTGTCCAGATCACCTCCTTCAGTCAAGGATTTGTCAGATCCATTCAATCTAGTTCAAATCTGACTGATTTCAATCAAATCGGCTGAGAATCCACTGATCTAGGATTTTGGATTTGCTCAATTATTCATCAATTTATTAATTAAAATAATCAATAAATGATTTTTTGGGGCTTTCTGACCTAAGTGATGGAAAATCACTCAAAAATAGGAAATAGTGGGTCTATAGGTTTACTGGGTGCTCTTAGCTTGAAAATGAGCACCTACATGATTGAATCTAACTTCCAAGGCCACTTTTATTACAAAACCAATTTTTCCAATTAAACTATTAAAAAATAGCCTAAGTTTTGGAAAAAATTAAATTTTAATAAAAAACACTGAAAAAATTTAAAATTTAAAAAAGTTGAAAAAACCTAGGGGTTCTTAGACATGTTCATATGACTCGACCATGATGCCTAGCATGTTTATACATTGACACATAGACTCTAATAACCTCAATAGGACTAAATGCCAAGCCGACCACCCCAACTTTGGAGGTATGGAGTGAAAAACTTAGAAATTATTAATTGTTTATTCAACAACCAATAATAACCAAGGAAAAAAACACCATGGGCTGATCGAATTGACAAATAAAGTCTAAGAGACCGAGTCTTTTACATACACTATCATGCTAGAACATTTATTACAATTCCCTTATGGGGTATGAACATGTGATATAGTACAACAAAGCTTCCCAGAAGCAAGACTGAAGGTCTTCTGAAGTCTAAACAAGTTATCCTTGTCCGGTTCACCAGGATCACTTGATAGAAAACCACTAAGTACAACTTAGGGTGGTAACAAACCCTCCATTGTAATTTGGGGAAATAGACCCCACAGTTGAGCTATATTAGGGTTATTATACTCTCCTAGAGAAGTCGGCCCTGTAGAGTAATTGTCAAGTAGAAATCAAGTATAAATAGAGAGTGAGACTCTCTATTTGAAACACACACTCACTCAACAGTAGTGCATGAGTGAGAGAGGTGTAGCTTGCACAAGTGAGAGAGAGAACAACTGTCGTAGACCATATTTGTATCTTTGGGTTTTACTTTTTCTATTGGTGCTCATTCCATCTCTGAGGAAGTTGTGGGGTTTTCTCCTTTATGGTTTCCCCGAGGAAAATTCTTTGTGTCTCTTGTCTCTTATGATTATTGGTGTGCATGTTATTCTCTTAGATAAGATCCTAGATCATATTTATTAAATGAGAAAAATCTAACAAATACCTCCAATGCATATTTTCAATTTCAAACAACATGTCAAATATATTATTGAGCTCAACAAATAACCCAATATATCTATACTTTATCCTTGTAGATTTTCTCTTTTCATTGTCAAACCCTTCTCTACATCCTTTTCCATCATGATTTTCTAGATCTTTAGGTCCACTTACCAACAATATCCCATTTACTCCTCCACAACCTCAAATGAATCATGTCTTCCTACATTAGTGTAACGTGCCAACTTGGAGATTTGGCACACTAACTCAGATCAACTTAGCAAACAAGAGACTAGGTGACCCAAACTAGGATTTTTATGAGGAATTGAAGTGGATTTTTTATTGCGTGGGAGGATGAGAGGCATGAAATATCATTTAATAGGCTCTTAATATTATCTTTATCAAGTTTGAGATATTTTAGAAAATATTTAATTGGTGAACTAGTGAAAGAGGTTTTTTGGACTACACAACTAACTCAACTTCATGATGAATAAAAAACTACCAGGATTGTTCAAATTCCGAAAATCAGGGATGGAATGGGTTAATTAGCTTGTTAATTAGTAGAATCAAGTGGAAGAATCTAATTTTGATTTTTCTTGATGTATTTACGGCTTTATCACTTAAACTAGCTAGAATTTCATGACTAGGTGCGCATAAGAGGATATGAAACCATATTTATTTTATTGCAGCAAGTAAATAAAATATTACGGGTTTGATATTACATCAAGGGAAACATTTAGAGGCTGAATTACATCAAAAATTTATGAGAGAGAATAATATAAGAATCCACCTTGAGAAAACACTGAGAATCATGAAGAATTGGACTGGAAGACTTCTTCAATTACTGTAACTGGCTGGAATTTCACTGGATTTGATCACAGGACCTGCAATAAACTCAGTTATGGATATTGGATGTATTCATCCTCTCAATGCAAGTAGGGGAACATATCCTTTCTTGGACTAGGGGCACATCTCCCAAGTCTTGAGGTAAATAACTCTCAATTCATTTCATCAACTATCAAAAGATGGGATAGGGGTGCACACTCTTCCTTTTATAGACTAAACGATGTCTTGTTTACAAAGCTAAATAGGATAATGTGCCCTCATGGATGGATAAATTTTCCTTTCTTTAATTATTTACCTTTTTGCCTTCATGCTTTAGCTTTTACTGCTTTGAGTTATTATTTTTCTTTGCTTTTTCTTTTCCTGCTTTTGTTATGATTTTCACTGCTTTTTCCTTCTTTTCTGGATTTATCTTGCTTTTTATTTCTTGCCTTATTTTTCTTGCCTTCTCTTCTTTTTCTTGCTTTTATTTATTTATTCTACTTTATCTACTTTATCTGCTTTCTCCTTTATCCTGCTTTACTTTTCTTTACTTGGCCTTTTTTCTTGTTTATCCATTCTTTCATAGCTTTATTCTCTTTTTCTACTTTGAGCCATATTTTTTCTTTAGTCTTTATTTTCCAGTTTTCTTTTCTTAATTTTTTTATTCCTTATTTCCTCAACTTTCTTAATTTTATATTTTCTTGTCTTTCCTTCTTATGCAAGCTAACTTTGGTCAACTTTCCTCCATTGCACCCTTGAGGATTATTTCCTTTTTATTTTAGCCTCTCCTAATTAATTAATCCTTTGAAACTTTCAAAATTAATCCCAAGACATTTAATTTATTCTCCTCAATCGAAGGGACTAGTTGGGTTAGGAACTCAAACCTTGAATCATTCATGAGGGTACATGGCAGTCCTCCCCTCCCAAGATTTCTTGTCCTCAAGCAATTTCATACTAGGATGCTATAATATGTCTTCTCCTTCCCAAGTAGCATCCTCACTAGGAAGTCCTTCCCATTGCATCAAATACTCCTTAATGATTATTCTTCTCAACTTCTTTTCTCTAACATCTAAGATCTTCTTTGGAACCAACACCAAATATCCTTCATCATATAAGGGGGGTAATTCTTTTGAAACTTTCACTTTTTTTCCTATTACCTTATTCAAACAAGACACATGAAAGACATTGTGAATCTTACCTCATGAAGGAAATTCTAGCTCAGATGCCACCTCACCAACCTTCTTCAAGATTTTGTATGGGACATAGAACCATGGATGCAACTTATTTGATCATATAGAATTCAAGGAGAACTATTTATAGGGATGCAACCACAAATAAACCATATCTCCCTCTTGAAAGATTCACGCCACTGTTTGTCTGTTTGCAAACATTTTTTATTAGTTTTTTGTTGTCAACAAGTTGTGCTTGAGAGTTTTGAGTATGTATTGGCTCTCTTGAATCCAATCCTTTTCCTTACATGTATTACAATCACCAAAAAATAGATCAGAAAACTTAGGTGCATCGTAACTATAAAAATATTTGAATGGTGACATTCCAATTGAAATATGGAAAGTAGTATTATAGCAGAATTCACCGAAATGTAGCTAAGTTGTCAAAGACTTTGTTTCCCAGTAAAAGAGTTTCTTAGGTACCCTTAAAGACATTGGTTTAATCTCTATTTTCAGCCATCAGTTTGTATATGGTAGCTCATACTCATGTTCAAACTTGTCCCCACCAACTTGAACAGTTCTTGCAAAAAATTGCTAGTAATGTTGTTCTCCCAATCACTAATGATAGACTTTGGCATTCCATGAAGTTTGAAGACTTACTTAATGAAAATTTTAGGCACTTGGATGTATGAAATAGTGGTTGTGACTACAAAAGTGTGCATATTTGGTTATCCTATCAACCACAACAAAAATACTATCTTTACCTTGGCTTATCAGGAGTTCAGTGATGAAATCCATTTATACACTTTCCCATTTATGCTCCTAAATAGGAAGGGGTTGTAGGAGTCCTGCTGGATGAGTATGTTCTACTTTGTTTTTTTGAAATGATGCACATGTTATTACATACTCCATCACTTTTCTCTTCAATCCCTTCTAGGAAAAATTTTCCCTCACCTTCTTGTATGTCTTCAGAAACCCTGGATGTTTAGCTAGGGAGCATCATGGTAAGCTTCCATGATCTTCTTCTTCAGTGATGATTATGGAAATAAAAATATTTTATCCTTATGATAGATGATATAATTAAGGGCCTTGAAATCATCATCATGAATTAGTCCAAGCAAACTAATTCTTTGCATATTCAACTCCTAATTGTTCTTTCCAATAATCATGAAACTTCATTAAAGCTAGCACTGGTTTTCTAGTGAGGGAATGATCTACAAAATTTATATTACCCTTCTTGTACTCAATTTCAAAGTCAAATACTTGTATCTTACTTAACTTATTGATCACTTGAAACAATATGTCATTCCAAATGATGCCAGGATCCCATAACTAATTCGGTAGTGCATCACTATCATGAATCTTCTTCTTTGCAATAAGTCTTTTCATTCCATTAATTAGTGATTAAAAAATAATATTTATGAATCCAAATGAAAAAAATTTATCCTTATCCTTTAGAGATAAATGTCTTTTCCATTAAGGTAGCCCAAAATCATCCTCAAGTAAGGTAGGAGTTTCGGAAACAATCCCCATGTCAACTAGTCTATCTATCCAAGTCATGTAAGGGTCCCATGTGCTCCTATGCATGATGAAAAGATCATATGGATTCCATGGGAACTCATGTTTTTGGTAATATGGTAAGACAATATCAGTAAAACAAAAATATTTATCAGAGAACAAAGAGAATTTTTACCTCCATGAATCTCACCAGAGTTCTCTATATGTCTCAACAAAACTTTAGTCCATCCAGAACTCTGATGAACTCCAAGTGAGATGAAACCAAGCAATGCCAGAATCCCATTTCTTATATTCCACCCTTCCAAACATCACGAGTACAAAATATATATAATTAAAGTACATAAAAACATCATACAAATGTACATCAAGAAGGTACCTCATCAAAGAATCATGAAAGTGCGTGTACATCCAAGTAAGTAGATCATCATGTGTCCCATACACACAAGCATCAAGTATTATATCAGGTCTGCTCCAATGACATAGGTGAGTATCCCATGTCCTATAATGCTGATCCAAAAGAATGTAAGATGCATCGAATAATAATCATCCATGTGTTCTTTTATCGAAGAAGCGAATGAAGAACCTCCACCAAAATCTAAACCAAATAAGGAGCAAATAAAACATGAAGACTTTAAGTGGATAAAGGAAGTCTCATCAATACACCCATGAATATGTACATCATCACGAAATAATAGAGGATGTTGCTTCCAATAATAATGTTCCTAAATCATATATCTCTTCTCCCAAATAGACTAGGCAAGGAGCAAGGAAAATCATGAGTCCCCAAGTGACTCAAGTGAACATCATAGGTGCACCCATGTAGATGTGTATCATCATAATGTATCAAAGTATACTGCTGAAAATGTAAATAATATGGTTCTTTAATAATTTCATCATCTAAAGGAGAGATATAAATTCCATACTCTTCATGTGGCACTATAAAAAAAGAAACCTTTCACCCATACTTCATTAGGATGAATGCTGCAAAATTTGGAAGTGTCGGATGTATGAGAAAGAACCAACTCAACCAAATGATCATAACGTTCAAAATTTTCATCATGTGAAGGATCCATAGGGGTAGGATTATGCACCTCCCTTAAACATGCAAAAATTTCCTCATGGGTTGGTTCCAAGGTGGTGGAATCATGCACTTCTTCAAAAAGCGTGTAACAATTTTCAAGAGGCAACTCAAGTTCCTCTTCCACCACAACAAGTGATTGGCTCTCATCAAGATCATATTAAAACACATCAAGAACTTGCAATTTTTCATGTTTCTCATGATCCATCATGTCATGAGAATCCTCCAAGAAATCTACCATATGACAATCTGAAACATAGGAGGAAAAAGAAGTATCTTGCAACCTCTCAAGAAGTTGCTCATTTTGAATTTTTAGCTTATTAATATATTCATTATTATTCAAGTAGGATTTGTGTAACCATTCACTAAGGTCAATCACATTGTTTCTATCAAAAAGAAAATACATCAAATTACCTTTGATGTTGCACATTTCTCTTTGAATCTTCTCCATGTATTCAAGGAAGGATGGCTCCTCCAATGAAGAAAATTTCCAACAAGAATTTGATACCAATGCTTGAGTGTCATGGAGTATACTAAGGGCCTCATGGATATCCCTTTCGCTCATATTTAAATACCCTTCAATGAAGGATGGTTCATGAGACCGAACCTTGTATTCTTCTTTCTTCTTGAGATGATCAACTTCTTGAAGTTCAAGTGGTGATGGGGAAGTTGAATCTTGGTTCTTCATTATCTGTCACAAGGTATTCATCTTCATTCTTATGAGAACTTTGTATTGCAGCAACATTTTCCAATCCGATCTCTATGTCACCAACATAGAGTTGTGAGAAACCATCAGCAGGTACTCCTTCATAGTTCAAGGATCCATCAGTAGATTCTCTTTTATTTGCACAACCCCCATTAGTAAGGATTGTGTGCTTGTCTTCATCTTCCTCTTTATGTTCTTCTTTGAAATTACCTTGTGGTAAATGATGCTACACTTCATGATTCTCTGTTTCTTCCTTTAATGATGTATCTAGGCTCTTTTCACAAGTAGGCTAGTATGATTTAGGGGGAATATTGGGGTGAGATAAAGAGAGAGGAGGGTGGGTGTTAGTGGTAAGGGGAGACATTGGGATGTGTGTGAGAGAGAGAGAGAGAGAGAGAGAGAGAGAGATAGAGTGGAGGGGGGGTCTTAGTGGTATGGGG